>BPTQ01000008.1:36971533-37440590 GCA_019973895.1 Chrysanthemum seticuspe
CTTCATCTTAACCTTTGATTTATTGAGATTATGAGTCGAGCAATCTCGAGTATTGTGGTTGTCGTTACGATAATGTATTCATGGTTTTGTCGCCCTTTTTGATGTAATATTATTGTGAAGATTACTTAGTTCTAGAATTTATTCGAGCTACGGAAAGAGCAATCAAGGGTATCGTGGTCGTCGTTACGATCATGTATTCGTTGTTTTGTCGCCTTTTCTGGAATATTGGTATCGCTAGAGACTATAAAGAATGACAAACCCTTAAGCCTTCACACTTTTAACCCATTTTGACTTTGAAACTGGTAATTGTCCTAGACTCTAGTTGTAGAGATGTGTATCATTGCCAAGCTTATGATAGAATACACATAATGACTGTGCAATTGAGTGTACCACTAAATAAACGTCCTAGATTATTTGCGAGAGATGAGTGAATTTCATTTCCTATTTCGCGAGGTTTAGTGGTTATGCACTGTTGATTGAGTTAATTACTTTGATGTCTAATTCCTAAACCAAGGTTTAGAATGCTTTTCTAATTACTTAATCTCGAGTCTACTTGAGGACAAGTAGAAGTCAAGTGGGGGGATATGTGATAAGTCCTAATTAGTAATATACTTATCACATGATTTTTGCTCATATATTATATGTTTATATATATGAATTGATACTTAAGTGCCTAAGTTTTCCACTTTCAATGATTTTGGAGCAATGTTACAAGAGACACGAAAAAAGACATGATTTGGAGCTGTTATTGATGATTCTGTATGCAAGTTGTAGAAGATCATGTTGGAAAATTTAGTGCACTTGTGGGATTAGTTCACACCTTGTAATGGGTTAGGAGGTACGGAGTGTACACCCATAAGGTCCATGAACATCCTGACTCTAATAGTGGTTTGTATTGGTAGTGCTAGTAGAAAGTACTGCTGGTGGAAAGTACTGCTTAGTAGAAATTTCTGATGGTGGAAAGTACTGCTTGTGGTTTCCACTGATAAGCAGAGTTTCCACTAAAGCAGTGTTTCCATTGAAGCAGTGTTTCCACTGAAGCAGTGTTTTCACTGAAGTAGTGTTTCCACTGATAGTGCTATGAAAGTACTGCTTGTAACGGGCTTTGACCTATTCAAGTGGCAGTTACAACTGCATAATGACCACGTTTAATTGGTCATGTAACCACTAACGGCTATAAGGGGGATAATTATGAGGAGATTAATGGGCCGATTAATTCTCATAATTCTATTTGACTAGCTCAGAGTAACCTCCTACAAATAGGAGATCTGATTATGCATGAAGAGACACAGAAAACGATTAACACTTATAAGCAAAAGGGTTATTGAATTGTGACTAATTCTATAACTACATTTGGTCTTATCCCAAGTAGATATTCGTGTAACCCAGGCATTAGGGTCGAATAGTTTACTTTGGAAAGTGATTACACGATTCCAAGTGATATCCGATAACCACCTAGTGGTATTTGTTTCTGCTGACATTTATTATCTTACCCTGTTCTGGGAGCTACTACACCAAA
The DNA here is from genome assembly GCA_019973895.1 of Chrysanthemum seticuspe. Taxonomy (NCBI): domain Eukaryota; kingdom Viridiplantae; phylum Streptophyta; class Magnoliopsida; order Asterales; family Asteraceae; genus Chrysanthemum; species Chrysanthemum seticuspe. The sequence continues at coordinate 36,973,053 of BPTQ01000008.1, forward strand.
AATCAAAGTAAACTATTTGTGATAATCAATGGCTGCTGCTGCAATGAAACACATGGCTTCAAACTTTGCCAAGCTTGATAAGTTTGAAGGGGTGGACTTTAGGAGGTGGCAGAAGAAGATGCACTTCTTGCTGTCAAGCATGAGTGTGGTGTATGTGCTAACTACACCTATTTCTGATGATGGAGATGATGCTACTGTGGAGCAGATCAGGAGGAGGAGAAAATGGGAGAATGATGACTACATTTGCAAAGGTTTAATCCTCAATGGTATGTCTGATTCTCTGTTTGATATTTATTAGAACTTTGAATCTTCCAAACAACTATGGGATTCCTTGGATGCCAAATATATGGTTGAGGATGCATCAAGTAAGAAGTTCCTTGTAAGTAATTTCACAAATTACAAAATGACTGATTCAAGACCAGTTATGGAACAATACAATGAACTTCTTGGTATACTTGGAAGGTTTACACAACACAATATGCACATGGATGAGGCTATTCAAGTCTCTTGTGTCATTGATAAACTTCCTCCTTCTTGGAAAGATTTCAAGCATACCTTGAAACATAAGAAGGAGGAGTTAACTCTGGTTGAGTTGGGCAGTCATCTGCGCATTGAGGAATCTCTCAAGGTGCAGGATAATGACAAGCCAAAGAGTAGCAATGCTACTGGTGTATCTGTTGTCAATATGGTGGAGCATAACAACTCCACCAGGTACAATGACAACAAAGGCAAACGCAAATATCATGACAACACAAGGGCAGATCCTAACAAAAAGGCAACACCTACTTGTTGGAAATGTGGCAAAACTGGTCACATTAAAAGGGATTGCAAAGGTGTTAAGGTTGGTGGTAAAGCCAATGGATCAGGCACTAATGGTTCAGGGAGTGGTGGTTCTTCCAACTCACTGAAAGGTCAGAATATGGTTAATAAGTCTTTTCAGATTTATTATGTTACATATGTATCTGAATCTCATTATGTGCAGGATGATGATGTTGCGTGGTGGGTTGAATCTGGAGCAACAGTTCATGTGTGCAAAGATAGAAGCTGGTTCAATACTTATGAGTCACTAAATGATGGTTCTATTCTTCACATGGGAAATGAGTCAACAGACTTAGTGCATGGTCATGGTTGTGTAGATCTTAGATTTAGTTCTGGAAAGATTGTAACTTTGTTTAATGTTATTCATGTTCCTGATATAAGGAAGAACTTGGTTTCAAGTAGTATTTTGAATAATCATGGATATAAACAAGTTATTGAGTCTGATAAATTTGTTCTCTCTAAGCATGGTGTTTTTATTGGTTTTGGATATTTGTGTAATCAAATGTTCAGGCTTAATATTGTCACTGATAGTGTTAATTCAGCATTTGTGACCACCACTGACCTGACTGACTCTACCCTATGGCATGCAAGACTTGGCCATGTACACTATAAAAGAATGCAAGATATGTCTAAGGATGGGTTAATCCCAGCTTTTGACATGGACACTGAAAAGTGTAAAACTTGCATGTTGACCAAGATTACCAAGAAACCTTTTCAGGGTGTTAGTCGTGAGACTAAACTCTTGGAGCTAATACACAGTGACCTGTGTGATTTGCATGCCACTCCTTCTTTGGGGAATAAGAAGTACTTTGTGACATTTATTGATGATGCTTCTAGATTTTGTTATGTCTAGCTGTTACATACCAAGGATGAAGCATTAGATAAATTCAAAGTGTTTAAAATTGAAGTTGAATTACAACTTGGGACCCTGATCAAAAGATTAAGGACTGATAGGGGAGGTGAGTACATGGATACTCTGTATTTTCAGCCTATTGGTATAATCAATGAAACGACTGCCCCTTATACTCCTTAGCAAAATGGTATTTCTGAAAGGAAAAATAGGGTGCTGAAGGAGATGGTTAATTCCATGTTGTCCTATTCTGGACTGAGTCAAGGGTTCTGGGGTGAAGCTATATTAACAGCTTGCTATTTATTAAATAGGGTTCCTAACAAAAGGAACAAGGTTACCCCTTATGAAATCTGGACTAAAAGGAAACCCAACCTGAATTATCTTAGGGTCTGGGGTTGTAGGGCTGTTGTAAGACTCCCTGATCCAAAGCAAAAGACTTTGGGTGAAAGAGGCATTGACTGCATCTTTGTTGGATATGTTGAGCATTCCAAGGCTTATAGGTTCTATGTTATTGAACCTAATGAATATGTTTCAATTAACTCTATAATTGAATCAAGGGATGCAAACTTTGATGAGAATAGATTCTCATCAGTCCCTAGACCACGTCAGAGGATTCCTAATGGAACTCATGACACTAGTGTATCAGAGGTCCTTGATGAATCATCAATGGTCCCTGATGAGGTTGTGGTTCAACAACCTGAACCTGTGCTCAGGAAGAGCAAAAGGGTCAGGACTCCAAAGTCATTTGGACCTGAGTTGCAACTATACTTGGTTAAAGGAACAAAGGATGAGGTCTCTGACCAATACTCCTATTGCTTCATTGTTGAGGATGATCCCAAGACATTTGAAGAAGCAATGAAGTCCCAGGATATTGCTTTCTGGAAAGAAGCAATCAATGATGAGATGGATTCCATCATGGGAAACAACACTTGGGTGTTGGTTGATCTACCACCAGGTTGCAAACCTTTGGGTTGCAAATGGATTTTCAAAAGGAAAATGAATGTAGATGGAACTATTGAAAAGTTCAAGGCTAGACTCGTCATTCAGGGCTTTAAACAAAAGTCAGGGATAGACTATTTTGATACTTATTCCCCTGTGGCTCGTATCAGTACCATAAGACTGCTGATTGCTTTAGCATCTATTCACAATCTGGTTATTCATCAGATGGATGTGAAGACAGCTTTCTTGAATGGTGAATTGGATGAGGAGGTTTACATGAACCAACCTCAGGGCTTCGTCATGGCCTGGCAATGAAAATAAGGTGTGTAAACTGATTAAGTCTCTCTATGGACTTAAGCAGGCACCTAAGCAATGGCATCAAAAATTTGATGAAGTGGTCTTGTCTAATGGTTATGTTCTTAACCAAGCTGACAAATGTGTATATAGCATATTTTATGAATCTGGTAAAGGAGTCATCATTTGTCTATATGTTGATGACATGTTGATCTTTGGCACTAACCAAAATCAGGTTGACCTGACAAAGGAATTTTTGTCATCAAGGTTCTCCATGAAGGACATGGGGGAGGCTGATGTTATCCTTGGTATAAGGATTAAACATGAAAGTAAAAGAATTTCTATCTCTCAGTCTCATTATATTGAGAAGGTGTTGAGGAAATTCAATTACTTTGATTGTACTCCTGTGAATACACCTATGGATACTTGTGAGAAGCTGATGCCTAATAATGGCAAGGCTGTATCTCAACTTGAGTATTCTAGGGTAATTGGCTTCCTGATGTATGCCATGACTTGTACAAGACCTGATATTGGTTTTGCAGTGGGAAAATTAAGCAGGTATACTAGTAATCCTAGTGCTCATCACTGACAAGCTGTTCACAGGGTACTGAAGTATTTGAAGAAAACTATGGATTATAGTCTCTTATATACTGGATATCCTTCAGTGTTGGAAGGTTACACTGATGCAAGTTGGATCAGTAACACTGAAGACAATTTGTCTCCCAGTGGCTGGGTATTCCTACTTGGTGGAGGTGCAATTTCTTGGGCATCCAAGAAGCAAACTTGTATCACCAGTTCAACAATGGAATATGAATTTGTGGCTTTAGCAGCTGCTGGTAAAGAAGCTGAATGGTTGAAAATTTTGCTTCTTGAGATTCCATTATGGCCTAAACCTATAGCACCTATTTCTATCCGGTGTGATAGTGCAGCTACATTGGCTAAGGCTTATAGCCAGATGTACAATGGTAAGTCTAGACACTTAGGTGTCAGACATAGCATGATTCGTGAGCTTATCATGAATGGGGTGGTATCTATAGAGTTTGTTAGATCTCAACAGAACTTAGCTGATCACTTGACGAAGGGTCTGGCTAGAGACTTGGTTATAAAGTCTGCTAAAGGGATGGGTTTAAGTCCAACTTAGTCACTGAATGCTAGGACACCCAACTCCCTCCTGAGGAAACTTGGGAGCTGAGTTCAATGTGGAAAGCTGAACATTCAGTGGGCTGGAGCACATGTTTTATTTACATCCCAAGGTTGTGCTCAGAACCTGCTGAAAGGAGGATGAAGTCTTTACTTCTTAATGGTTAATTTTCTTTGAAAAAGTACTTGGCAGGAGCATGAATAAAGAGGAACCACCTATGTAAATGTTGAAGTTTTGCCGCTTCAGAAAGCTTTGGACTTTTAGCTTTTGCAACTTTTATGAATGTGGATATGGACACATGGCTTGTATAGTGTCAGGAGCTGATAAGTGTTTGAAAACTTGTGTGTATTTTATCTTCAGGTATTCAAATGGGTTGAAGGGTTCAATTCTTAGAACACCCTGATTCTCGAATATTTGAATGTGTAATTTACTAAGATGAAAATTCAATCCTCACGACATTTTCGTTTATGCACATGTTTTGTTTAATGTTTGTTTTCATGCAAGGAAGTGAACTAAATTTGGGGAGGATTGTTGGAAAATTTAGTGCACTTGTGGGATTAGTTCACACCTTGTAATGGGTTAGGAGGTACAGAGTGTACACCCATAAGGTCCATGAACATCCTGACTCTAATAGTGGTTTGTATTGGCAGTGCTAGTAGAAAGTACTGCTGGTGGAAAGTACTGCTTAGTAGAAAGTACTGCTGGTGGAAAGTACTGCTTGTGGTTTCCACTGATAAGCAGTGTTTCCACTGAAGCAGTGTTTCCACTGAAGCAGTGTTTCCACTGAAGCAGTGTTTCCACTGAAGCAGTGTTTCCACTGATAGTGCTATGAAAGTACTGATGAAAGTACTGCTTGTAACGAGCTTTGACCTATTCAAGTGGCAGTTACAACTGCATAATGACCACGTTTAATTGGTCATGTAACTTGTAACGGCTATAATGGGGATAATTATGAGGAGATTAATGGGCCGATTAATTATCATAATTCCATTTGACTAGCTCAGAGTAACCTCCTATAAATAGGAGATCGGATTATGCATGAAGAGACACAGAAAACGATTAACACTTCTAAGCAAAAGGGTTATTGAATTGTGCCTAATTCTATAACTACATTTAGTCTTATCCCAAGTAGATATTCGTGTAACCCAGGCATTAGGGTCGAATAGTTTACTTTGGAAAGTGATTACACGATTCCTAGTGATATCCGGTAACCACCTAGTGGTATTTGTTTCTGGTGAATTGGTACTTGTTTCTGCTGACATTGATTATCTTACCCTGTTCTGGGAGCTACTACACCAACAGAGCATACGGCGTATGTAACTCTGGCAATATGTCGTATTGATATCTGGAAGAATTCACTAAGAATTGGTGAATATTGAAGCATACGACGTATTTAACTCTGGCAATACGCCATATTTGGAAGGTATACAATCAAAGCCCAAGTCAACCATTGAAGGTATACGACGTATGAAACTCTGGCGATACGCCGTATTGAAGATCTCATCCCTAGTTCAAGTATATCAATGATTTGAAGGTATACGACGTATCTTAACCCAACAATACACCATATTTAAAAGATATGCAAAATATTCTTGAAATATGCTTTCTTCATCAGCAATCAAGATATCCAGAATACGTCGTATTCCCTCTGTAATACGCCGTATTCTAGCCCTGGCAGGAAACCATAAATACAAACCCCATACGGGAGTTTTAAGCATCATTCACTCACCACTCTCAACCACAACCGAAATCTACTATTTCAAGGCCCCAAGATCAGTCCCAAGAGCTAGGAAATCAAGAATAGAAGGTCTCGTATCATCACATTAGGTTTAATTATTCGATTTGCATATCGATTTCATCATGCGTTATGTTTGTTCTTCGTTTGAATTATCTTCTTGTGCTTTTACATACATTATGGGCTAACACCCTTGGTGTTAGCCATGTTATGAAAATTACATGATAGTTATTTCCGTTTATTAAGATTTAATGTTTAGTATGAGTGCAAATATTACAATATTTAATCTATACAGTCTCGTTTGTTTTGATTGATGACAAACATGTAACTTGTAATACATAACGTAAAATGTACAAGTTACTCGTAATCATATTTTGTCTCAACACACATTAAACACATCTCAACGTCTCAAGTCCTCATATGCTACAACACAGGTTCGTACATATTTGTTATGTTGCGTTATAATCAAACACCTTAACAAACCATTTAGAATGTTTAAAATACCTTTAGAGTCTTTAAGTATTTTATAGGTTTATTATTCTATTTCGAACCTCACTTTACATTACAAGTATTTTATACAAATACATCTTTCGTAAAATATCTACTAATAAATATATACTTTTATTTGTACAAGTAAACTAATTATAATTTGCGTACAAGTACTAAAGTTTACTTACATTTGACAAAATACATTTTATTTTGAAAAGTACTCAACTAGATAATTTATTTTACAAAAGGTTACTTACATTTTTTCATATACAATTAATTTACCTTTTTAAGTAAGTATATACATTGAGCGGATTAACAATTGAAATTGGGAAAAACAAAAACTAAACCATAAAGTTCATAGAATCAATAAAAACATATTGAATTTATATCTAAAGTATACCTGACAGATGATTGGGGCTTTCAATCAAGAAAGATTGAATCTTGTGTTGGTTTTCATATTCATCAAAATCGTTTCTTTGATCATCAAAAGATGGATCTTTGGTCATCAAAACCGTTTTTGGATCAAGTTTTAATTCGGTGGATTGAATTTCTGGAAGTATGATCTTCGTTAGGGTAAGAAATATTTGGGGGTTCATATTTTCTAACGATCAATTATGTTGGGGGTTTATTTTTTGTTAGTATTAAATGCTGAGATGTGTGAATGTATTAGGACTAGAGGTGGCAATCACAACCTATTTAGAGAAAAATGGGTTGCTATGGGTCAAAAATAAGAACTTATGGGTTGGATTAGGTTACCCCATTGGCAAAAAACAGCTCAAATGGGTCAACAATTGGACTTATATTAATCAACAAATGGATCGAATGGGTTACTTAAAGGTAGGATGATAACTCAACCACCATTAGATTTCGGGTTTTTTATGTTTTTATATTTTTTCGTCAGTTTTAACATTTCATCCGTTTTTACGTGTTTTCGTAATTTTTTTACTTTTTCATCTGTTTTTTACGTTTTCGTCCGTTTTTTAACGATTTCATCCGTTTTTGCGCGTTTTTGTCTGTTTTTTTACGTTTTCGTCCGTTTTTTACGTTTTCGTCAGTTTTCTTACATTTTCATCCGTTTTTGCGCGTTTTCGTCCGTGTTTTTACGTTTTGGTCCCTTTTTTTACGTTTTCGTCAATTTTTTTACGTTTTCATCCGTTTTGCGCGTTTTCGCCCATTTTTTAACATTTTCGTCCGTTTTTTACGATTTCATCCGATTTTTTTTATGTTTTCATTCGTTTTTGCGCGTTTTCGTCCGTGTTTTTACGTTTTCGTCTGATTTTTTACGTTTTTGTCTAATTTTTTACGTTTTCGTCCGTTTTTTTACGTTTTCTTCCGTTTTTTACATTACCATCCGTTTTTGCGCGTTTTCGTCCGCTTTTTAACATTTTCGCCCTTTTTTTTTCGTCCGTTTTTTTTACGTTTTCATTTGTTTTTTTACGTTTTCATTCGTTTTTGAGCGTTTTCGTCCGTTTTTTACGTTTTCATCCGTTTTTGCGCATTTTCGTCCGTTTTTTACGATTTTCTCCGTTTTTACGCGTTTTCGTCTGTTTTTTTACGTATTCATCTGTTTTTTTACGTTTTCGTCCGTAACTTTTACATTTTTGCGCGTTTGCGTCCGTGTTTTTACGTTTTCATCCGTTTTTGCGCTTTTTGTATGTTTTTGTCTGTTTTTTAGCGTTTTTATCCGTTTTATTATGTATTCACCTGTTTTTTACGTTTTCATCAGTTTTTGCGCGTTTTCGTCCGTATTATTTTTACGTTTTTGCATTTTTTTATGCTTTCATATGTTTTTTCCAATTTCGTACGTTTTAAGTAAGTAAAAGGACGAAAACGTAAAAAACATACGAACACTTAAAAAAATAGACGAAAATGTAAAAAGACAGGCGAAAACGTAATAAAATGGAAGAAAACGTAAAAATGGACGTAAACATAAAAAACGGATTAAAACGTAAAAAAGGCCAGACAAAAACTTTAAAAAAACCTGACAAATACATAAAAAGTCGAACGAAAACGTAAAAGAATGACGAAAATGTAAAAAAACACACGAAAACGTAAGAAAACAGACCAAAACGTAAAAAAACGGACGAAAACGTTAAAAAACGGAATAAATCGTAAAAAAACAGACGAAAACGTAAAAAAACATATGAAAACGTAAAAAACGGATCAAAACATAAAAAACGGACGAAAACGCGCATAAACAGACGAAAACGTAAAATAACGGACTAAAACATTAAAAACGGAAGAAAACGTAAAAAATAGACGAAAACGTAAAAGACGTATGAAAATGTCGAAGAATACACGAAAACGTGCGAAAAACGGACGAAAACGCTAAAAAACGGACGAAAACGCGCAAAAACGGACGAAAACGTTAAAATACAGTTGAAAACGTAAAAAAACAGACGAAAACGTAAAAAACAGACGAAAATAAAGAAAACGGAGGAAAACGTAAAAAAACAGAGGAAAACGTTAAAAACTGGCGAAAACGTAAAAAAAGGAACGAAAACGTAAAAAAACAGACGAAAACGCCCAAAAACGGAAGAAAACGTAAAATAACAGACTAAAACGTTAAAAAACGGAAGAAAATGTAAAAAATGGACGAAAACGTAAAAAACATATGAAAACGTAAAAAAACGGATTACAACATTAAAAAACGGACAAAACATACTATAGTAGCATAATTATAGGTGAAAATGTAACGAGCCGACCCGACCCAACCCGTTTGACCCATAACCCATTCAACCCATTCTTATAGTATGACCCGTTTGACCCATAACCCATTTGACCCATGACCTAAACTGACCCGACCCCGAACGAGCCTTGTCTACGAAGCAGAGCAACCTCGTCTTGCTTGCTTCTGGCGAAGCTTCTAGCACCCGTCGACTCTTTCTAGAAGATTGAAATAAGTGTCTGTAAACGCAAAGTATTGTGTTTTAATGCATGGCTTTATCTTTCTTTGTTTGGTGGAGATCTACTCCTATGCTTACCGGAGATAGATATAAACATAGCAACTAAAAGAAAATCACACACTAAACTATACCGTATTTTCTCACACAAACACATCAACCACACATTCTTCTATAAAAAAATTTATAAACTCACAACATACTGATTGAGACATAACTATTTCACGAATTCCGTTAGCCGATAAGCCTTTGGCAGATATTTTAGCTGGTTTGTATGGTTTATTTAGTTGTAAGATCTTAGGTGATGATGGAAATTGAAGATTTATTAATCAAAGAGAATGTTACAGACCGTTTAGAAAAAAAGAAAACGAAAATGTTACTGGTCTTCCGAGTTCATAGTTTATACGACAACAAGATATGTTGAACATAATCTAATGTAAAATCAATGATCCTGATAACTTATTAGAATCTTAGTGTCACTAAGATTCCATATCTTTGTCATGAAGCATTTAAAAATAAATAAATACAGAAGCAATAATCTTTTTTTTTCCTAACTTGTTTATGTGCCGACAATTACTATAGTGTGAGGTCTCATGTTCAATTCCTGTTAGGTGCAAGCAAACTTAAAGTGCTCATCTTAACCTCCTGAAAAAGGAGGCTTTATCCGGTTACAATCTGTCGCTACTACACAAATTGGTTTTTCCCATCAATTTTTTCTCGGAATAAAATCTGTGATAAATTTTCCACGGATTACTGACCATTTACACAACAAATTATTGACCAGATTTCCGCGGGAAAAGCGGAAATCTTACCGTGTATACTTTTTTTGAATGGCTTTAATCCCTAATTTTGTAGTAGTTTGTGTAATTGTGAGTTCAAACCTCGTGAATTAGTCATCCATATGTTTAGGAAAAGCAAAGAAGTGATTGCATTACTGGGCACGTGATCCTTTGTGAATTGTGGAGAATCTTTGTTGGTTATCATTAAATTGACCACGACTCCCTAACTATTCGATCAAAAAACCTACATCGATCCTAAGCTATATTGTTTTTTAATCATTCTTTATCATGGGTCGGTGGATACTTTAATTTTCTATTCACTTTTGGTTTGTTAGATCGTGGGTTTGTTATAATCGATTATATCTTCATCTGCTATGATCATTGTGATGGGTTAGTGTTTTGTGCTTCTAGCGTTTAAAACCCTAACTTTGAGTTAGGGTTTTTCTTTTAGACTGGTTGTTGCTGCATGATTTTTTGTTACCTATTCTATTAGTATAAGTGGGTTTTATGATAGAGAAGGGTTTTCTGATTAATAAAAGTGCGTCTAAAGCTTCGAATATTGATGGTAAATCGTTGGGTGGGAGTGAAGGTGCGAGATCGTCTAGTGTGGTTAAGGGTCCTAAAATTGATGTGGGTCTGAGTGCAAGTGATGCGAGTGTGCCAAATTTGGTGCCTCAATCAGGTTCTACTCCTATATCTTTTGCGGATTTGTTTAAGGATAAAACACCAAAGAAGACCGTTAAGATTTCGAAGATGAGAAACGAAAATTGTGTGCCTGGTGCTAATGTCACCATTCCTTTGGAAGTTATCGATGAGGTAAGCTCTAGATTCGCTAATACTTTATATGGTTATTTCATTGGTACGAGACTCGCTTTTTCGATAGTTGAAAATTATGGCAGAAATACTTGGGCGAAGTTTGGTTTACAAAGGGTTATGCTTAATAATGGTTTTTTTCTGTTCCAATTTGAAACCAAATAAGGTATGGAAAAGGTGTTGGAAGGAGGTCCATGGATGATATGACTGGTGCTTATCTTTTTGAATATTTGGACTCCGAACACTAAACTTACAAAAGATGATATAACTTTAGCTCCTGTTTGGGTTAAACTTCATAATATTCCGGTTGTTTCGTATTCTGAGGTTGGTCTTAGTTTGATTACAACGCAAGTTGGTCGTCCTATCATGCTTGATTCCTACACGAGTACGATGTGCCTTAAGTCGTGGGGTCGTAATTCCTATGCTAGGGCCCTTGCGGAAGTGTCATCAAAATAAGCCTTACTTGACTCTCTTGTGGTTGCGATCTTTTACCCTAATGGGTCAGGTCATTCATTGGAAAAAATTGATATTAAATATGAGTGAAAGCCGCCAAGATGTGAGACTTGTAAAGTATTTGATCACAATGATGATGGATATCCTAAGAGAGTGAAACCGGTTATGAAAGATAAATCGTTGGTTGATGAAAAGGGTTTCATTGAAGCTTATAAGATGAAAGGAAAAGGTAAGCTTCAGGTTGCTAATCGTCAGGTTGATGGGATTCGTCTTCAAAAGCCTAAAGTTTCATATTACTATAGGCCGGTTACTAAGCCAAAGAATGGAGGAGCATCGACGTCTAAGCCTTATGTCCAATCGAATACAGGTTCTCCAACAGTTAATGTAGGTTCTACTTTTTGTAACGAACCTACTACTGATCCTACTAGTAGTACGGCTCCATCCCGGGATGACCAAGGTAAGAATAATAATTGGGTGGATGATATCAACCTTGTTGATTTGAAGAACCGTTTTGATGTGCTTATGAAACAAGATTCGGTTTTGGAACCTGTGATTGGCACTGCGTGTACTCCTGAAGTTATCTCTAGTTCTTCCAAAACTATGCCTTCATCGCCTATGGATGACACTCCTATTTCTGACAAAATTGGGAAGCTTGAAAAGCTTATTATTGATGGGAAAACTACCCTTGTGGATGATAATGGTAAACCTATTTCGGTGGCTGATGTTGAAAGGAAGGGAAACCCATTCTCTAAGGTGGGTGAAATGGTTGATTCAGATAGTAATGATGAGGTGTTTGAGCCAAATGATCCTATGGGCAGTTACTTTTCATCAGCAGGAGGACATAACGAGCTTGAAGGCTATTTTTCTGATGATTTATGCGGCCCAGGTCTATGACTTACCTGGGCATTTTGAGGAATTTAACAATCAGTTTGATTTCAAACTTCAAGGCCGTTCGATGAACTAATCTTTTATGTGAATTTGTTTATTTGTTTTGCATGTCTTCTTATGTTTTAAGTGGTTATTCTAGTTGTTGGTAACTAGTTGTTCATTTATGGCATGTCATAAACGATCTAGTGGTTGTTCAAGTGGTTGCTTGAGGTTAATGTGGTACTTCAGCCATATTTCATTTTAATTTAAACGATTTTTTGGTTAATATATTTACCAGAGTGAAAGTTCCTTTTTTTTTAAAAATAAAAAGAATAAAAAAATAAATAAATTGATTATACCTAGAGGTGGTAAAATGTGCCCAAAAGCAAAAAGATGGGCTAAATGGGCACATTTTTAAAAGATTTGGGCACATTTAGCCTTCTCCTTTTTTTGAAATGGGCACATATAGCCCATTGAAAACTTAAATGGGCACTAACGGGCACATTTATTTTCCTCAATTATAGAACATTACGATCGTTTTAAGTAAAAAAAAATTTATAAAATATATTTAAGTTTTTTAATATAAATAAGATACTACTTTTAAGGAATTTATTTCGGCGTTTTAGGTCTTTTATTAAAGGATTTGTATAACATGTGCCCGTTTAAGCCCGTGCCCATTCTAGCCCGTGCCCGTTTAGCCCATGCCCGTGCCCGCCCGGCCCGCCCGTTTTGCCACCTCTAAATTTATACCCATCAAATGTTCTGCTAATAATAGAATACTCAACATAATATTTAACTAAACCCATGTAAACTGTTTAATTTATTTTTTAAAGCTTATTGCCAGAAACACTTAGAAACATATAATAAAACAACAATGTCAACACGTCTCTCATCATATCATATATAGAAGAAGCACAACGTGACAACCATTTAAGCACTAACCTCTATATATACCGAATAAATCATGTATTCTTCTTCATTCCAATTCAATCAACTAGTAGCATAATAAAACTGCAATGGCAAACACTAAAGCAGTTGCATTAGCTGTTGGATTCATCATCTTGAACCTCGCCGGTCACTGCTTTGGTGCTCTCCAATTCGGATTCTATAATGGCAAGTGTAACACTTCAAATGTTGAAGACATCATAAGAAAAACGGTATACTCAAAGTTCCTCAGAGACCGATCACTTACCGCTGCTCTTATTCGTATGCAGTTCCATGATTGCTTTGTTAATGTAAGTTTCTACCATTTTCATGCATGCAACACTACACTACCACAAATTAATTGGCTTAACAAACAAACTTTTGTTAGCATTTTAATACGTTTTTCACATTTGAAAGCTTGAATTTATATATAGTAATTTACATACACTTTTAATTCGTTTTATCATGAAGAAATTACTTGTAACTAATATATCTCAAAGTGTGTAAACAAATATTTATGTTTATTTAACAATTTCTTTTTCTAGAAATATAAGTGCAATTTCTTTTTTTCTTTTTTTTTCTTTTATTTTTCTGACTTTATACATTTGGTTTCATGCTTAGAAGTGTAAATATCATTTAGATGTATCAATTAGCTGCTAGAAAATTCTTTATTGTATTCTAAAGCATAATTGTTTTGTTAGACTAGCAAAAAGGTGATGCACATTAATTATACAGTGACATATTCCAAAAAAAACTCTAATCGTTGTAACTTTGTGTGAATTAAAAGGGATGTGATGCGTCGATTCTACTAGACGGACCTAATTCTGAGAAAACCGCACCACCAAATTTAAGTGTTAGAGGCTACAATGTCATTGATGCTGCAAAAGCCGCGGTGGACGCTGTGTGTCCAGGAGTGGTTTCTTGTGCTGATGTAATCACTATTGCTACAAGAGATGTTGTTTCATTCGTAAGAAATTCTTACTAAATGCTCTTGATTCTGTTAATACAGTATAGTTGAATCTTGACTTGGAAAATTGTGTTAATTGTGGCAGAGTGGTGGAAAAAAATACCCTGTCCAAACAGGAAGAAGGGATGGATCTGTGTCGCTTGCGCAAAATACACAAAGCCTCCCAGGTCCTTCTGTGTCGGTGGCAGGTTCAATTCAAACTTTTGCTCGTAAAGGACTCAGTGCCACCGATATGATATATCTTCTTGGTAATTCACCATGTTTTAATTGCTAAGATAAAAAATAGTAAAATTTTAGTTTCATCCATGGTTATTAATTACATACATTTTGTTTGACATGTATGCTTGTCTTGTATAGGTGGTCACACTATCGGAATTGCTCACTGCTCTTTATTTCAAGACCGTCTCTACAACTTCAGGAACACAGGGAGACCTGACCCAACCTTGAATGCAACACTTTTACCAACTTTGAGGCAGACATGTCCTCAAAATTCAGCGGTTGATCGTGTTGTTAACTTGGATCAAAACCCTTCAAGTGCTAGAACCATGGACAACTCTTTCTATAAACAAATAATGATGCGTAGAGGAATTCTTGAAATTGATCAAAAACTGTTTGAGGATCGTTTGAGCAAGTCTACGGTTCAAGCCATTGCTAGCTCATCCGACTTTAACACCAAGTTTGGTCAAGCCATGGTTAAGATGGGTGGCATCCAAGTTCTCACGGGAAATCAAGGAGAAATAAGGCAAAAATGTAATGCAGTCAACCAAAAGCAAGCAGCAGCGATAGCTCTGCCTTCTTTATTAAACTGATTAAAAAGCTCAACAGGGCCGGGATTTGAATTCTTCTTAATGCAATTGTTACTCATGGTGTGAAGTTTTTCTATTAACATACTTTTTTAATTACTATTGAAGTAATAAGTATGCAGTATCTTTACAGTTTTGCAAGTGTTTGATTGTAAGAAATTCTTTGTAACTGAGGACATTATTTAATAAAAAAGATTATTATTTACAAATTTATATAACTTGTCACATTTTTTATTTTTGTATAGCGAATAAAATATTTTGCAACTTCAAGTAATAAACTTTCAAATTTCGCAACAAGTGCCAGGTTTGACATCCACGTAAGATAATACAACTTATTCGCTACATGAGTTGAGATCAATATAGAACTCATATTTGTCATAGAACAAATGAACCAATCATAACCCTCCATTTTTTATCTAAATTAATACAAAATCATTTTTCACATTTTTTTTTAAAACAACATATCTTACAAACGGTAAATCTTCAAAATATAAAAAATACACCGTCGTGACGAGAATTAAATTATCTTTCTATAGATATGCACTTTTACATATTTTCGACAAACATTTTTTTTCAAAAATTCCGTCCGAAAAAATCATATATGATTTTTACGAATCATATGTGATTTTAAAAAATCATGTATGATTCGAGTTTTACGAATCATATATGATTTTTACAATCATATATGATTCTCAAAAATCATATGTGATTCGTAAAAATCGAATCATATATGATTTTCACAAATCATATATGATTTTTGTTGACCGAAATTTTGAAAAAAAAAAGTTGTTAAAAATATATAGTAGTGCATATCTATAGAAAGATAATTTAATTCTCGTCACGATGGTATAATTTTTATCGCGTAACGATTAACGGTTTGCAAGATATTTAATTTTTTTAAAAAGGGTGAAAGTTTATCATAATAAAAAAATGAATGGCTATTATTGGTTGATTGGATCTATGGTAAATTTTGGTTCTATATTGAACTTTTGCCATCGCTACATATAAATGAAAAAATATGTCAAGTTAGATATATTTATAAATGGATATGTGACAAGCTAGACACATATAAATGAAAAATATAACAAGTTAGATATATATAAATGGAAAAAATGGCCACAAAAGGTAATGACATGGATAGTAACTTGTTTCATTTGGCAAAACCGTTTGTGGAGGTAAAATAGTACACCAAAGTGACGAAATTTGAATGCTTAGTACTTGAACTAGCAAAAAAAGTTATTCGCTATATATAAATAAAAAATAGGAAAAATGACAAAAAAATGCATCGAACTTGACACTTGTTGTCATTGTGTGTAGTCAACTATTTTTTTTTTCATTGTAACACAAACCTTTTGAATTTTTGTCATTGTATGTAGCCAGTTAGGTGAATTTGTGTTATTGTATGTACCCAGTCAGGCTTAGCGTTACATCGTTAGTCCTTTTATATTAACGGTCGTTAGTAAATAACTTAAAATTTCGTTCTCTTACGTTTTTATTCGTTTTCATCTGTTATTATACGTTTTCGTCCGTTTTTATACTTTTTCGTCCGTTTTATACATTTTGGTCCAATGCTTTCATCCTTTTTTTACATTTTCGTTTGTTTACTTACGTTTTCTTACGTTTTAGTCCGTTATTATACGTTTTCGTCCGTTTTTATACTTTTTCGTCCGTTTTATACATTTTGGTCTAATGCTTTCATCCGTTTTTTACATTTTCGTTTGTTTACTTACGTTTTCCTACGTTTTCTTACGTTTTAGTCCGTTATTATACGTTTTCGTCCGTTTTTATACTTTTTCGTCCGTTTTATACATTTTGGTCCAATGCTTTCATCCGTTTTTTACATTTTCGTTTGTTTACTTACGTTTTCTTATGTTTTAGTCCGTTTTTATACGTTTTCGTCCGTTTTTACACGTTTTTGCTCGTTTTCATCCATATTTATACGTTTTCGTCTGTTTTCTTACGTTTTCATCCGTTTTTATGCGTTTTGTCCGTTTTTTTACGTTTCATTCATACTTATACGTTTTTTATCCGTTTTCTTACGTTTTCAACTGTTTTTATACATTTCGTCTGTTTTTTTAAAGTTTTCGTCTGATTTCTAACATTTTCATCTTTTTTTATACGCTTTCGTTGGTTTTCTTACTTTTTCGTTCATTTTCTTACTTTTTCGGACGAAAATGTATAAAACTTAAGAATACGGACAAAAACGTATAAAAATGGATGAAGGTGTAAGAAAACAGATGAAAACTTAAAAAAAAGAAGAAAATGTATAAAACAGATAAAAACAGACGAAAACATATAAAAACAGACGAAAACGTTAGAAAATTGACGAAGACATTTAAAAACTGACGAAAACGTATAAAAACGGACGAAAAAATATAAAACGGATGAAAAACGATTGAAAACGTATAAAAACAGATGAAAACGGACGAAAACATATAAAAATGGATGAAAATTTTTAAAAACGGACTAAAACGTATAAAAGCGAATGAAAACGTACAAAAGCGGACGAAAACGTAAGAAAACGGACGAGAATGTAAGAAAACAGACAAAAACGTAAAAAACGGGAAAAAGCAACGGACGAAAAAGTATAAAAACGGACAAAAACGTATAATAACGGATGAAAAAGAATAAAAACGTAAGAGAACGAAATTTTAAGTTATTTACTAACGACCGTTAATATAAAAGGACTAACGATGTAACGCTAAGCCTGACTGGGTACATACAATAACACAAATTCACCTAACTGGCTACATACAATGACAAAAATTCAAAAGGTTTGTGTTACAATGAAAAAAAAAATAGTTGGCTACACACAATGACAACAAATGTCAAGTTCGATGCATTTTTTTGTCATTTTAAAAAATATGACAAGTTGATACATTTATAAATGATTATCCCTATAAAAAAAAAAAGCTTTGCCTAGCTAGTTAATTCTTGCTTGTCTAGGAAAGTTCATTCTATAATTCAGATTTGTGCTATGTTTGTAGATAGAGAAAAACTACTGTTACCAACATGTTGAAGAAGGCAAAGGTAAATTTTTATTAATCATTTGTTGTAACGGTGACAACATGCGTAGTCATATAAACATATTTGTTTTTCCCTATTCACGTTACACAGGAAGGATAACTTTTTGACTGAACATAAGCGTTTTCGACCAGTTCTTTAGCTATATCTAAATATGTACCTGGTGATATGTACCTGGTGAGGTTTGACTGGACAGCCCCATGTATGCTATTAGAAGGCTCAAAATAAAAATGCTTACTTACAAAGCATTCAAGCATTCAAAACACTATTCTAGACAACCAATACTCATCATTTATACTAAAAAGAAAACATTACTATGATGCGTACGCACGAGGTTTTATATTTATAAACAAGAATTATCAGTTAACTAGGAACACATTCGGGCAAGTATACCCTTATCGTGTGTAGTTAGGGATTGGTAAGTCAAGGTCGTCCCAAGAAACTTGGTTGCGCTCAAGTGTCGTTTGTTTGTTTAAGCAAGTAAAAAGTTGATGGTTATGATTGTCACGGATTAAACCACCAAGAAAAGCAATATGGAAAGCATGATGTAAGCACACAAAGAACATACTTGTATGGACAAATAATTACAAAGATATTAGGATGCTTAGTTTGAAAAATATATTATCATTGGTAATCCTTTCAACCTTTAGAACCAGTTATAATAGTCTAGTGTTTTATAAATCAAATATACATAAGTCTTAATCTGTTGGTCATATCATAAGACTCATGCCTAAACCAATAACAAAAAAAGAGTTCTTTCGACCCATAGACTTTGATGTCATTAACTTGTGAAGTTCCATTTACTTGAAAGATGATGAGAACACATATTTAAAAGACTCCTTTCGATCTTAATCTCAGTTAAACATTTACTCGTTATGTTTATTAATTCTCTTGCACAATTGTCACAAAGCACAAGACCAAAACATTTGTCGATTAATGAATTGAAACTAATCACTATTGAAAATCAATTCGGCCTCTAAACTCGACAATGATCAACCAAAATAATAAACAAGGACAAGTTCCAATGCAACCAAATCTGATGTTTTTCATTATAATCTAAACAAACACTAATTATATCCAAACATCATTTTATCACAAGTTCTCATACTAACCAAACAAGCATTAAGAGATTATAATATATAAACACATCACATGAAACACAAAGAAACCAATCATGAAATTTAAAGTTCAACATCTTGATAATAATGAGGTTACCCAAGTAGCAATTACAATGTGTAAAGAGTAGAATTTAGAGCAATCCTACGAGCCTCCAATCAACCGGTACACGTTCTAACCACACTAGAGAATGGCTCCAACATTTCTTAGTTGTACTTGGATTCTTCCTCTGTGAATGGTAGGGTGAATAGGGTCTTTCGGGTTTAGAGAGTTGTAGAAAATCTGCCCTTATGGTGTAAGGGAGAGTTTTACATCCTCTTGTGTACACAAATTGGTTTTATTTATAGATGTAAATGGACCTTGGCCATTAATTGAGAAACTTGGGCACAAAGTGTCATAAAAGTGCAGGAAAAATGAGTAATGAGGAGTATATGATCGGACTTGAAGTTAATGGTATTTAATTCCACAATTAAATGCAACTTTGGAGGACTTTTTCTGCAGCAACCCAGGGTTGGAGTTCCAACCTTGGTGGTTGGAATTTTCTGGTTGCCAAAATCAATTCCAACCTGCGGTTGGATTTTCAGCCTAAGGTTGGGAAAAAGGTTGGAATGGCAGATTTAAACCTTGGGTTGGAATTGAGACTTGAGTGCCATTCTAAACCTCATAAACATCTTTTCCTTCATTTAATGAACACTTGATCTTTTCTTCATTCTCGAGAACCTTTATAACTTGAATATTTATCTTCGATAGTCTTCCTGAGGTCTTTCTTATGAATGGAATCTTCCATTGTGCACATGCTCTTGAATTATCGGCTTTTCTTCGTCTTTTCGCTGTTTCTATTTATTTAGTTGTGCTTGAACCTGGATACATCTGTTATACCTTTTAAGCATAAAACGTTCATAAATACAACCAAATAATATGCATAAACATACGAATAACGCTACTTTGTACAAAATGAGCGTTATCAAACTATTTATTCAGTAATCTTGTCCTCGACGTCTTCACATTCCACTTTAATTCCACTTCTCTAATGTCTTTTAATTCCTTGACTCTTAAGTTCATTATTCTCATCTTGACAGTATCTGTGATGAGTTGCACTAAAGTCTGCACATCCCTTTTAGACTTTCTGAAAATTCTTATGTTTCTTCCCGACCATATAAAGTATACCACATCACCCATCACCAATCTCCTCAAAATACTCCATATATTGTTGTTGGCATCCAGTTTGGTCATTTCCTCAATAGCATTGTTCCAGCAGTTAGAGAACTTTTTATCAAGAAGTTACTGCATAGAAGTCCAAACTTTACTTGAATATGGGCAACTGAAAAATAGGTGATTGTGAGAATGTATACATTTGTTGCACATGGCACATTCAAAAATCTCATTAGGCTTCCATATAGCTATCTTGTCTTGGGTCATCAATTTGTTATGAACAGCCATCCACATTACAAAGGAGTGTCTAGGGATGCATTGAGTAAACCAAATCACATCCTTCCACACTACCTTATTGTCACAGCAACACATTTCTCTCCAAACAGTTCTAGTAGCATACTTTGTTATTTTTCCAATTACTAGTCAGCCATACAACTTTATCTTCATTTTCTTCTTGCAGAATTGGAACATGAATCTGTTTTAACACTAGGAATTTAATATACCACTTATGTGGCCAGTTTCATTTCCCATCCTTTATCATATTTTCAGCATTACTTTTATGACACAACTTTGCTTCATATATCATCCTAGTATTGATATACTGAATTAAAGGCCTTTATGCTACCCATTTATCATACCAAACATTCCCAGTTTATAAAAGATATGGTGCGTGATCTTTTCTCTCAGATTTAAGATATTCTTCCACTTAATACTACTCTTGTTGTTTAAAGGTATCTCCCAAATGTTTCTACCTTTCAGTTTCTCCACATATACCCATTTTACCCATAAGGTATCCTTTTTAGCAGCAACATTCAAGAGATGTTTCATTATTGGGACCTCATTCCATACTTGCAAGTTTTTCAAACCTAACACCCCCCCCCCCTCGCGCGATCTTTGGGTTTACAAATTATCTCCCATAATACTTTGGCTTTTCATTTGTCAATTCCCCTTGACCTTTTAGCAGCTTGTTTATCTCACCTATGACAGTCTTAGGGAGCATGAAGATTGAAGCCTAATATACTTGCATGCA
Organism: Chrysanthemum seticuspe; assembly: GCA_019973895.1. Taxonomy (NCBI): domain Eukaryota; kingdom Viridiplantae; phylum Streptophyta; class Magnoliopsida; order Asterales; family Asteraceae; genus Chrysanthemum; species Chrysanthemum seticuspe. Next base: position 36,994,151 of record BPTQ01000008.1, read on the forward strand.
GAGAGAATTGATGCTATCAATTGTTGTCTCCCTGCATAAGACATGGTCATGTTTCTCCATTCGTTCAACTTGTTCTTAACTTTCTATACCGAGGCTCGCAATCCTTAACACTTAGTCTTCCAACAATAAAAGGAATGATTTGGACAATGTTGTTTCGTTCTTGACCTGACAATCCTCCAAAAAATATAGTGTTTCCTTTGCATATTTGGCTTAAGACCAGAGAAGCTACTAAATTCTTCTAACGACTTTTTAATAACCTTCATAGAGTCATTATCGCTATTACATATATACAATAATAACAACAGCAACAGCAACAGCAACAACAAGAACAACAACAACAACCAAAACAACAACCACAAACACAACTGTAAAACCCTAAAAATATAAACACATAATAAGACTATTTTACCCTTGAAGTCGAAATTATAAAATACGTAAAATACGTTTTTAATCATTTAACGAAATTAAAACTAAACTTACGAATAATTAAAACTTAACGAATGTGTGTACGTGATCGATTTTGTACGACAAAGATTTAAACGTCTCGCTAAAGTGTTGGGCCGATTAGTTGGGCCTTGTCTTTCGTTATTTGGGAAACAACTTGGGCCGTTTGTTTTGTTTCGTTTGGATCAATGGAGCCGAGAGCCAAGAGAGCCCAAAGGGGCGTGGGTTTTGTTGTGTTCGGTTGGACCAAGCCGAAACCCAACCCACTCAAAGCCCTAAACCAAAATTTTACTAGCTATAAATACAAAACATTAACTCTAATTTGGAACCCTAGTTTTGTTTGCCTTTTCTTTTCTTTTTCTTCCATTCGGCCGTGAACCTCAACCCCTTGGTGTCGAGACCTTGTGATCAACAAAGCTAAGGTATAACAATGATCTTATCGTCTTGTTTTGATACGCCTATGTTAATATTTAATTGTATCATGTTGTTTTAGTCAAGCTTGTGTTTCTTCTTTTGTGGCCGAACCGTACGAAACCAAACAACCACAAACATAATGACTTGAACCTTGTAATGTTAAGAGAACATGTATGTAATACGTATTATTTGAATCGAGTCTTGTGTATGTCGAGCCATAGTGAACCAAACCATATATATAAATGTTATCATGCTTAATAAATTCAAAACCCTAATTGGAATGAAACCCTAAGTGTAATTAATGGTCTAAGCATGTAATTATGATGGTTTTAATAAACCCTAAAACTGGACAGCATCATATGTCGAACTTGTGCGTGTCATAGATCGAATTTTATAAGTACAATAATCTGGGTTTTTGTGGGAAAAGTTTATTTTATGTCTTAGTTAAGTTTTCCAAGTGGTTTGGTCGGATTTGGAGTTGTCTAAGTCGTATTTTTGAATTTTACAAAATCAAGTGTCAAAGCTGAGAAAACGGGTCTGAAATTTAGTTGTATTGTTTGATTTTTCATTTTCAAACCATAAGGAATTGGGCGCTCTCCTTTTACAGGAGTGATATTTATGACATAAATGAATTTCTGGGAGTTCTGGGGATTTTTCCAAGGTGTCTAAACAGGTCCAATAAGCGTAAACTTTTAAGGTGTATTTTCTGATTACTTTCTGGACAGGTCTGGACTTGTGATTTTCCATAGGCCATTTGGCATAGATATAGAACCCACCAATTTTTGGAGACTCTTTTAACTCATATGGGAACCTCTGGGATTTTGCTTGATTTCATTTGAGCTAAGTAAGTATTTTATAAAAATCGCTAAAGTCTGGTCCGAATATGAGTTTAAGAAACTGAAAGATAAAATATGATATCAATAGGTAACACACTTACAAATGCATAAGAAGTTTATAAAATGAGAATATACTTATAACTCTAAGAATGTTAATGCGATGAATCCGTTATAACTTTAATGATGCTAATAAGTATTAAATAAATCATAATCCGTGTAGATTCGTTGAAGGAGACGCGACGTTACATCTTCGTGATTCACTCATTCGTTTGTTTCCCTCTCATTTGCTTTAAGGTACAGATATTCTGACCTTTTTAGTAAAGGTTCCTTATGATGTTCTTTTCGTTCGCTTTCCTATTTTACTTATTAGGATTCCCTATGCCATTGCTATGAACCCTATCTGATTGTTTGATCTGTTAATTGTGTAAATACCTGTTTTATTGAATCATGAAATATTTGTTTTGAACTTGTGTTATGAAGACTTTGATATGCATATTTATTGAACCTCACTGAGTTTAATTATGAACTTCTATTATGAATGTATGATTTGTGACAGTGATAGGAACTTTCGACCTATGAATAGTTGAATATGAACTTTATGATATGAGTTATCTGATATGTTATCTGTTGAACTTTGTGTTTGATTATGATCTGTGTCATTTATGAAAAATTGTTTGACCTAAGTTAGTTTGACACCCGAGCCAAATAGTAAGTAGTCATGGGGGTTCCATGTCCGTGTCAGTGATGCACCTCTGACATGACTCTAGGGCAGTAGGGTGAAGTTCTGCCACGTCCCTTATCTGTTATTTGTTATGAGCTCAAGTTATATTATATGACCAATGTATGTTGTGGGGCGTATGGATGCATCCTAGATCTGATCTATTATTCGATATGATTTGTCTAGTGAATGATGTCGTGTGCAATACGCGTCTTCACAACTTCTGGGAGCTAGCTACTCTAAATTATTTTCTAAGATTATTCCCTTATATGTATGATGTTTTTGATATAATATGTTCTGGGCTCGTGGTAGTTAACTATATCTTTATCTGTTATTTCTATGTTAAGTATTCTGATTATGATTCGGTATGTTTAAATGTTAATAATTATATGCTCGGCTTATTATATGTTATTATATGTGGTTATGCTCTTGTATGTTTATGTGACTACCGTCTACTATGCTAGGTTATGATTAATATGTTTAAATATGATTCGCATGTTGTCATCTGATGTCATGTTAGTTTATCGTTATGTGAATTCGTTGATCTGTAAGATGAATGTGCTAGTGTGAAAGTGAGTATTCTGTAAGTTTAGTATGTATAATTTGTTCAGTTAATTTTGTGAACTTTGCTTATACGTTAGTGTTTTATCTGCCTATGTGACCTGCCATGCTTAAACTCTGCTAATGTTAGGATTTGATCTGAGAACTGGTTTAGCTTATGATATCTGTTTTGATAATTGCTAATGGTTATGCTATGTTTTGTTTGGTCTATTTAATTATAGTTTGTCTACTATGTTTCTATTTGTTCGTGAGACTGCCATGATTTGGACTGCTATTTCCGCTGCTGCAATATTGAATTAAGTGTGTTAAGTGAAGGTTAATTAATTTGTTGAATGCCATGTTTATTTTCTAGAAAGTGTTTCCGTTAGCCTTAGACTTTTCGTTTGGTTTATATGTAATCTATTTCTTCTTGATATGTTAAGTGTCTGGTTATTTTGATGTGTTTGCGTTGGAGTCATCAATATGCTATGTGTTTGTCCTTGATTGCTAATTGTTGTTCCGGATTTCTGTACAATTGTGTTTCTGCAGAATCCTCAATGATTCATTATTCTCGTTCCGCTACGATTTTGTTATTCGTTTCTTTGTTCAATTCGTATTTATGTTTTTGTTTTGTTATATCTGTTCACTGGGCTTTGTAAGCTCAGCCGCACTTTTCTTTTCCTGCGGCAGGTATTAGGCATTCAAGATGAGATTGTGGGATGGCTGATCTGGGTTGAGAGTAGAAACTGAGAGCAAGATTTGATCATAGAGATCTTAGAATTATTTTGGTTATTTAGTTATTTATGTTTTCTTTTGGAATTTCGTAAAGACTTTCGCTTTTGTATAGTACTTAAAGTTCTGATATGAAACTGTATTTGTGATATCTTTACCCTTGTCGGGTTGGGGTGTTACAATTATGGTGTCAGAGCTCTAGGTTTTAGGACCCTTAGAGCTTAGGCTATGACCTGTGAGAATTGGGTAGACATTAGGTTTCCGTCTGTTCAGATATCTTTCGATTCCTTTTGGATTGTCATTCAGATTTGACTTCGATAATCTTTCGTCTTCACTGAATTGGCCCTCCTCTTTTCGCATCGAATTTTGTTATTTTGTTTTCGCTCGTCCGTTTGTCGATCGTTAGATGGAGACTTGTAACACCCCCGAAAATCTTAATGACAGCGGAAGACTAATTCGGGTGTTACTTGAATGGAGATCATAGTCAACAATTATAGAAAACGACTCAAAAGAGACGTTTTATTAAAATAGTTATCATTCATCGAAAACTCATAGTTTGTTACAAAATATTGTAAATAGATCAAGTGTTTTTCCCAAAAGAAAGATCATGAGTTTGAAAGAAATGATAACTTTTATGTTTTACACCACCAGATAAGCCTTGCCATGCCCCGTTCCGCACCTTGGTCATAATCTTCACTGATTACCTGAGATAACATGCTTAAAAAGGTCAACAAAAATGTTGAGTGAAGTCCATAGGTTTAAAATAAGTTGAACACAAGTATAAGATCATGATCATTGTAAACTAACAATATCATAATGAAAATATCACAGATTATTATGCGCTAAGCTCATGAAACCAAAACTCAACTGCATACACCGAATTACCAGTGTACGTAAATATGCCCCAAAGGAGGTAATAGCCAATTACCTAAAGAAATTCGATATGGTGCGCCCCGGTTATTTCTCTATAACCGAAACGGGGTTCGTTATTCCCCATAGTACTATTCACGATATCTACGTTCACTCGCGGTGACTAATGGTTCATGATCAGGGGACTTGTGGCTAACAACTTAGGCAATACCAATAATCAAGAAGATCAAGCATTTATGAAAAACCCTTGTGTTCTAGTTTAGAGCATGTATCTCCCTCGCGGGGTTTATAAAAATAAAGTAAAAGCGAGGCTATGAACTCACCTTGTTGATAATGCACACGCAAAAATAGATCAAGCACAATGTAGCGGAGGTTCCAACTCGAAACCTAAAATGATGAGATGGCGAGTCTCAGTAATGAGCATTTTGGTTCGCGACCAAAATAATAGAGCATTGAATATTCTTATTCAATAGATCATTGGATTGTCCAATCCAATAGTGTGCGATCGTGATTAACGTTTTAAGTTAATGCTACATTGTCTTAACTAGTGATCGTCACTTACGCATAAGTGAAATGTTTCCCCCGTTGTGATCTTAATAGATTTGTTGAGTATTTTAACGTGTTTGAATAAATTCCCCGTGTGTTTTATCGGACTTGATATATATATATAATTATAATCTTATAATATATATATATAAGTAATACATTTACCGTTATCCGAAAATAAAATACTCATATGGTCAAGATACTTGTTTTTACGAAGTTATTATGGGTTTATAAGTTTTTCTAAACTTTTCCCGAATTTACACTTTTTACCCTTGAGTTACAAAAAGTACAAGTTTAGTCCTTATACTATTAGAAAATGACACTTTGTACCCAAAATGTATTTTATATCAAGACTTTCAGAAATGACATTTTTAGTCCCTTGGTAAAACTGATTTTACGAAAACAGCCCTCTAGGTTCCTTTTATACGCCTTCAACCTTTACTTTTCCAAACTTGTCATTTCTAACCCAAAGTTTATAATCTCTAGTTTAGGTACTTTACATATTCGGCCCTTGGAGTTTCCATGCGTACATGCACACGTATATATTGCCCTTGTACTTTCAAAATTAATATTTCTAGTCCTTAGACTTTTACAAAATATTTGTTTCACTTATAAGTGACCCTTTAACTTTTAAATATGTTACCTTTTGACCCGATACTCATTTGTTTTGCAAATTTGATCCGAACTACTATTGAAATAAACGCAAACTTTACAAAACTAGTACAAGCTTATCTCTAGCTTATTTCTTTAGCTTATTAGCTTATTTTGATCACATTGGGCCGGGTTAGATCATTATTGGACTCGGATTAGGCTTATTGGGCTCGATAGTTGGGCTTTAGGCCCGTTTGTCTAGGCGTGTGTTTAACGAAGTGTAGATGTGATGTGCTCGTGTTGTGTTTCTAAAGATTTGTGATGTGTCTTCAACATGTTAGACTAGTTTTTAACGTGTGACTATGTGTTGTGATCAAGCGTACCATACGAGTTGTGTTGTAACGGTGTGCATATCATATCTAATGTGTGAGAACTAAATGTAAGCAAAGAAATGAAAAGGAAACGAGTTGGGAGGGACTTACTTCACTCGAAATGAGTGGTGATGATACGAGTGAGATGTGAACGAAAGGAATGACCAACGAGAACCCCCTTGTTCTCCTTATAATGTTATTCGCCTATATTAATCCCAAGCTTTTCTAATTCTTTTCCCGTTTTCCTCCTTTTGCTTCTCTTAATACCACGATGGACGATTTTTATGAGTAAGAGATATGTTTGAGTTTTTGAAAGCTTATGTGAAGAAGATGTGTGTTTTTAAAGAAAGCATAAGCATGGCTTTTACATTATTTTACTTGTAGCTCTCCTAATCTCTACTTCATTAGACACATGTAGAAATGTATTTGTTTATGTTTTGTGTCTATGTTTCTTGGCGTGGGGTTGAGGGCAGCCAACATGTAAGGCATGCAATGCCTAGTCAAGTCAATTGAAACATAGTATCCATTGGTTAAGGAAGTCTTGGTTTGAGTCAAAGTGTGTTTAGAGTAGTATTTTATTGGCTTAGGGTGACTAAGTGTATGGGTTTGTCTCTTTTGATCATGTACACACGCAAAGGATTAAGGTCCAAGTAATGTTTGTGAATTTCTTCTTGTGTCGTGGGTGGTAGTAGCTAAGGACCCATGGATTATAAAGTCTTGGTTGAGTCAAATGGGGTTTAGTTTAGCTTAGGCATTTTTATAATTGCTTAGGGTGGCTAAATGGGTGGTTTTTGTGTCTCCTTTGTTCTTTTCTCACGACAACACATGGTTTCAAAAGAAAAGTATTTTTGTTTCTAGTTTGGTTCTTGGTTCTTGCTTCTCGTCCGGTTACAAAACAGAAACACAAAACATGAATGTTAGCTATATGTTTCCATTAGGTGGTTATGGGCTTGGGATTTTTGGATCCGTTTAACGAGGCCCAAAAGGAAAGAATGAGAAAAATGGTGTTGGGCTAGAGATGCAATCCGGCAAAGGCCCAAATAAAGATATAGCGTGGGCTTGGCCCGGTTACAAGGCCCATTTACGTGTCGGGTTCGAGTGGTGAAAAGTCCAATGAGTTCCGAGGCCCAATACGGATATTATATATTTTTATTATAATTTAATTCGTAATTTTTACAAATTTTTACGTATTCATTACGTATTTTAAGGTTATCAGGATAGTGGGGAAATTTATTTAGATCACAACGGTATATTTATGAACGCTCAAACTGCGTTGATCATGCATATGTCAAATGATATTGAAAAGTGATGTTTAGAAAATTTCATCACGAAATAGATCGTGATCAATTCTTGAAATTTTCCGGGAGCTTACAGTACCTACCCCTTAAGAGAACCGCGTCCCGCGGTTAAACTCGCAGAGGCTGTCATGGGTGATCTAGATGAACAGGTGGGGATACTTGGAACGCATTATATCCTCGCGCTCCCAGGTGAACTCTGCACCTCGTTTCTTATGATTCCATCGAACTTTAACGATAGGAATGCGGCTTTGCTTAAGCCTTTTAACTTCTCTGTCCATGATCTCGACTGGTTCTTCGACAAAGCTAAGTTTGTCATTGAGCTGGATGTCCTTGAGTGGTACGACTAGAGTTTCATCCGAAAGACACTTCTTAAGATTTGAGACATGGAACGTGTCATGTACTCGGCTAAGTTCTTCGGGAAGATCAAGTTTATATGCCACTGGACCAATTCTTTGAAGAATTTTAAATGGTCCGACGTATCGAGGTTTGAGCTTTCCTCGTTTTCCAAATCTGACCATCCCTTTCCAGGGTGATACTTTGAGCATTACACGGTCTCCGACTTGGAATTCCATTGGTTTTCTTCGAACATCTGCGTAGCTCTTTTGTCTATCTCGAGCTGCTTGCAATCTTTGCCGAATTTGCATTATCTTTTCAGTTGTCTCTTGGACAATTTCGGGGCCTGTAAGTTGTACTTCTCCAACTTCCGCCCAGCAAACTGGCGATCGGCATTTTCTTCCATAAAGTGCTTCAAAAGGAGCAGCTTTAATGCTGGCATGATAACTGTTATTGTAAGAGAATTCAGCCAGAGGTAAGTGCTTATCCCATCCTTTTCCGAAATCAATCACACATGCTCTTAGCATGTCTTCCAGAGTTTGGATCGTTCTTTCACTTTGTCCATCTGTCTGAGGATGGTACGCGGTACTCATATCTAAGTTGGTACCCATGGCTTTTTGAAGCGTTTGCCAAAATCTTGAGGTGAATCGGCTATCACGATCAGATATGATAGAGATTGGTACACCGTGACGAGAAACAATCTCTTTGATGTACAATCTAGCGAGTGTAATCATCTCGTCGTTCTCCTTGATTGGCAAGAAATGAGCGGACTTTGTAAGACGGTCTACAATAACCCAAATGGTGTCAAAACCATTAGAAGTTTTTGGCAACTTCGTGATAAAGTCCATTGTGATTCTTTCCCATTTCCATACGGGAAGTTCTGGTTGAGTTAGCAATCCAGATGGCTTTTGATGTTCAGCTTTAACTTTCAAGCATGTCAAACATTTACTGGCGTATACAGCGATATCAGCCTTCATATTAGGCCACCAGTACAAAAGCTTTAGATCTTGATACATCTTGTTGGGACCAGGATGTATGGAATACTTTGATTTATGTGATTCATGCATGATGAGTTCTCGGATACCTCCAAAGAGTGGAATCCAACTTCGATTTTTGAAACATAGCGTTCCGTCCGATCTCTTCACGAATCCATTCTCATTCTCCGGCATGCCATAAATCTTCTCATTCGGCCTATTTTCTTCTTTAAGAGCTTCGATTTGAGCTTCAAGAATTTTCGACGGCAGGGGTGAATTGATTACCATTCCCAATGATCTCACTCTAAGTGGCTTAGGGCGATCTTTTCTGCTTAAAGCATCGGCAACAACATTTGCCTTTCCAGGATGGTAACGGATCTCGCAGTCATAATCACTAAGCAATTCAAGCCAGCGACGTTGACGCATATTCAATTCCTTTTGATCTAAGATGTGTTGAAGACTTTTGTGATCAGTGTACACTATACACTTGGTTCCGTACAGATAATGTCTCCATAATTTGAGTGCAAATACCACGGCGCCAAGTTCTAGATCGTGAGTAGTATAATTCTTCTCATGAGTTTTGAGTTGTCGTGACGCATAAGCAATCACTTTGTTCCTTTGCATGAGGACAGCGCCTAAACCCATGTGTGAAGCATCACAATATACTACAAAATCTTTGGCTCCTTCCGGTAGTGCCAAGATAGGTGCTTCGCAAAGCTTGTTCTTTAGAAGTTGAAAAGCTGATTCCTGATCGTCTCCCCATTCGAATTTCTTCGTTTTCTGGGTTAACTCGGTCAATGGCTTAGCTATTTTCGAGAAACCTTCGATGAATCTTCGATAATATCCAGCATGTCCTAAGAATTGACGAATTTCAGTGGGATTAGTGGGTACTGGCCAATTCTTAACAGATTCGATCTTTGCGGGATCCACATGGATTCCTTCACTGTCAATCACATGACCAAGAAATTGGACTGTCTCAATCCAAAAATCACACTTGGAAAACTTTGCGTACAATTTTTCATCCTTGAGTAACTTCAGGACAGTCTTCAAATGTTCCGCATGTTCTTCTTTATTACGAGAGTATATGAGAATATCGTCAATGAACACAATGACGAATTTATCCAAATATGGTTTGCAGACTCTATTCATGAGGTCCATAAATACAGCAGGTGCATTAGTTAAACCGAATGGCATTACTTGGAATTCATAATGGCCATATCGAGTTCTAAATGCGGTCTTGGGTATATCTTCTTCTCTTACCCGTAACTGATGATATCCAGATCTTAAATCAATCTTCGAGTATACACTCGAGCCTTGTAATTGATCAAACAGATCATCGATTCTTGGTAAGGGATAGCGGTTTTTGATTGTGAGCTTGTTCAATTCTCTATAATCGATACACATCCGGAATGATCCATCTTTCTTCTTAACGAATAACACCGGTGCTCCCCAGGGTGAGGAACTTGGTCTAATGAATCCTTTCTCAGATAGCTCTTCTAGTTGTTTGGATAACTCTTGCATTTCTGAGGGCGCTAAACGGTACGGTGCTCGTGCTACAGGAGTAGCTCCAGGAATAAGACCGATTTGAAATTCGACTTGTCGAGCAGGTGGAAGTCCAGGTAAATCTTCTGGAAACACCTCAGAAAATTCCTTGATTACAGGTACATCTTCTAGTCGTTTCTCTTCCGACTTCTTTTCCGTTACTTGAGCTAAGAAGGCATAACATCCTTTTTCCATGTACTTTATTGATTTCGCACAGGATATGATACTTAAGTACTTTCTACTTTGGTCTCCTTGGATGACTAATGTTTCACCGTTGATCGGGATATGAACGGTTTTCTCGTCACAAACAATCCTAGCACGGTGTTTGGACAACCAATCCATGCCAATTACGACATCGAAACTTCCAAGTTTGATTGGCAAAAGATCTATGAGGAACGAATGATCTTGTAATAGAATAGGACAATTACGGATTATGGTGTTGGTTCCTATTATTTTCCCATCGGCAAGTTCTATCTCATAAGTTGTATCTAAGGCGATTGGGGATATTTCAAGTAATGGTGCAAAAGTAGTAGATACAAAACTCTTATCGGCTCCAGAGTCAAACAAGATTTTTGCAGAATGATTGTTAAGAGAATACGTACCCGTCACAATGTCAGGGTTCAACGGTGCATCTCCATCTCCTAGCATGTACACTCTTGCACGCGCATTGTTTGTTTGAACGACATTTAACTTTGGGCATTGACTCTTGAAATGACCGGGTTCTCCACATCCATAGCAGTTCATGTTTGTCACAGTGTTGCCTCTTCCAGGGTTTCGACAATGTTTTCCTTGATGACCTACCTTGTTGCACTTATCGCACTTCACAGTACAAGGTCCAGAATGGTGCATCAAACATCTGTTACACTGGGGATGTGGTCCTACATACCCTTTTCCAGCAGTGGGTGCAGCATAAGCCCTTGCGGCTTCTTGCCTTCGGTTTTGCCGATTGTGGTGTTGATTTCTGTTGTGGTGATAATGGTTGTTGTTGTTCCGATTGTTGTTGTTGGATCGATAGTGGTTGGAATTTGAGGTTTTCCGATCATCAAACTTTCTTTTGTTGTCACTTGAGCCTTGTGCATTTGCAAGCTTTAGTATTGGTTCCATAAGGCGGTGGGATACGATGACAACTTCTTTAACAGTTTTTGGCTTCGAAGCGATAACATCTCCTTCGATGCTTCGAGGTAAACCTCCGATCATAGCTTCCAAAAGTTTTTCATTGGTGGGAAACAGATGAGGACATAAAGCTCTCAGCTCATGGAATCTCTTGAAGTATGTCTTGAGATCATTACCTTTAGCAGCCAAGTGGTAATACTCATCTTCGAGTTTCTTGATCTCAGTCCTCGGGCAATACTGTTTCATTAACAGTTGTTTCAGATCTGACCATGAAATCTTACAAGCTTCTTCCATTCCAATTGGTTGAGCATGGCCTTTCCACCAAGATAACGCATCTTCTAACAAAGTTCCAGTTGCAAACTTGACTTTGCAATCATTTGTGCAGTCACTTAGCAGAAATACAGTCTCGGTTCTCTCAAACCAATGAAGTAGACCAATAGCACCTTCAGTACCCTTGAAGAATGTCGGCTTGCAGTTCATGAACTCTTTGTAATTACACTTGCGAGTTAAAGTGGACTCACTTTGATTTGTTGGAGTGTTAGTTGCATTTGAGTTTGCCATTTCAAGAAGACGTGCAGCTTCTGCGACACGATTCTCTTCAGCAATGCGAGCAGCTTCAGCCTCACGTGCTGCTTGAGCGACACGCTCAGCTTCAGCCTCTCGAGCAATTCGGGCATTCTCAGCTTCTCTTGCAATTTCAGCTTGCCTTGCAATTTCAGCTTCACGTGCCTCTTGGGCAAGTCGTTCAGCTTCAATGCGTTCAGCTTCGGCTTTAGCAGTATCAGCGACATGTTGTGCTATAGCTGCGCTAACACTTTCAGCGACCATTTTCTGAATAGCTGCGGGAGTGATGGTGGATGAGGTAGCTTTCTTCTTGACCATTTTTCTAAAATTTTCAAGAATAAATACCAAGATTAAGAAATTATCGATCGATGATAAAATTGATTTCATATTATACATTTCATAATAGTCCAGATTACCACTTTAAGTGATATGATATGAATATGATTTTTCTCAACAAATCATAATATATATATGTAAGGACATAAGGATTTGTTCGGCATACATCACCGAGGAGTAATAACATAACATTAGAATAATAGAAATACAACCATGGAATACATCGTTACATAGTTTGTTCACAACCATAAGTTACATCATCATAATACTTGTTCCAAGGTTACAAACCAAAATGATACAAGCCTTAATGCCTCATATGGCGGCTTTATGACACACACTAAGATAAAGATGACTAGGATCTACGCATCTCCCGATGCGTCATCCTGACGACGACGAATCTCCTCGACTATAGCTGTCAGGTCTCGAATCTGCTGCTCACGGGCTTGGTCTCTCGCCTCGAGGTTATCAATCCTCTCCTCCAGTATGGCAGTGTGAGCATGAGCAGATGCAAGCTCGTGATGTAGGACTCTCTCTCGACCCAAAGCAGTCTCTCTCAAAGTGCTAGCATCACGAATAGCAGTCTCCAATCTCCGAGTCAATTGGTTAACAGCCTCCCTTGCCTCCATAATTTGCGTACTCATCATATCAAACACGATCTCGATGGAGTAGCGTCCTACCACAAGGTTCTCGACTTCTTCTTCCAAGCTCTCTATCCTCACTAGCGGAATCTCATCATAATGTGCCATGAGTTCATTCAGTTGATCTTCGTGCCTGATAAGTCTTGTAGCCAACAGAGGAATAGTGTGGTGCACTGGTTCACCGGTAACAGGTATGACTGGAGCTGGTGCAGTAGTCGAGCTTTCTCCAAGCTCAAAGGAACTAGGCGCTCCTTCCTCTTCTCTCCAACGTCTAAGTAAAGGTATCAAGAATGACCATCTTCTAGCACCGGATTTCTTCCTTGGCCCGGCCTCGTTGTCCACTTGAGTAGGCTTTTCAGGATCAGATAGTGATGGTGGATAACATTTGATGCAGAGCGGTAAAATTGGCTCACTAAAAGTGTCCAAAGGAGGTGATGCTGTCGGTGGTGATGAAACAGGAACAGTAGTAGTCTGACGGTAGAACACAGTAAGTGGCAGTGGTGGTGAAGTAGCAGTAGGTGGAACACTAGATGAAACTGGTGATGACTGAGCAGGTGGTGACTGAGCTGGTGATGACTGAGCTGGTGGCATCACATGAGTCATGGTGATGGGTCGCACACGCTTCCTAGCAGTGCGTTTGAAGGTCTTACCATTTGGATGCAGTCTATAAGGTACTCCAAGCGGCTCAGGTTCATCAGGCTTAAGAACACGAATCATACGTCGACGACGACGGATAGCTTGAGCAGATGATCCAGAAGAATCTGATGAAGCAGAGTCAGTGCTTTCTGATGATTTGGATGATTCATCATCCACAGCAACATCTGAAGCAGGTAGCCATTGCTGCGACTCATAGTACTGATCTAGGGTCATGGAAGCAAAAGCATTGTACTCTTGAGGATGAGCAGTCATAGCTGGAGCAGTAGGAGTTCGGGCAACTTCACCTTCTTCAAAAGGTTCAGTTTCGTCCGAAACAGTAGCTGGTATGACAGGACTGGGATGAGCTGGCATAGTGACAGTCGTAGAGGACATGGTGTCATCCATCTCGGTGTCAGAGGACAGAACTACTGGGTGGGATGCAGACATGGTACTGTAACAACCCATAAATTAATGTAAGTAAATGCCAAATAATATAATTATTTCAGTTAGCTAAGCAAATCTCCATGCCTAACTTAAAATGAATGCCATTTACTTATGATCTAGTGATGCATCAATCCTAATGCATAGAGCGGTCACGGAAGGGCGTAAGGCAGTGGTGTAAAATAGTCCCGTTTTAAAAGTGCGGTTATAGTCCAAATGATTTTGAAAAAAACTCTTTGGTTCTCTATAACCTTGGCTCTGATGCCAATCTGTAACACCCCCGAAAATCTTAATGACAGCGGAAGACTAATTCGGGTGTTACTTGAATGGAGATCATAGTCAACAATTATAGAAAACGACTCAAAAGAGACGTTTTATTAAAATAGTTATCATTCATCGAAAACTCATAGTTTGTTACAAAATATTGTAAATAGATCAAGTGTTTTTCCCAAAAGAAAGATCATGAGTTTGAAAGAAATGATAACTTTTATGTTTTACACCACCAGATAAGCCTTGCCATGCCCCGTTCCGCACCTTGGTCATAATCTTCACTGATTACCTGAGATAACATGCTTAAAAAGGTCAACAAAAATGTTGAGTGAAGTCCATAGGTTTAAAATAAGTTGAACACAAGTATAAGATCATGATCATTGTAAACTAACAATATCATAATGAAAATATCACAGATTATTATGCGCTAAGCTCATGAAACCAAAACTCAACTGCATACACCGAATTACCAGTGTACGTAAATATGCCCCAAAGGAGGTAATAGCCAATTACCTAAAGAAATTCGATATGGTGCGCCCCGGTTATTTCTCTATAACTGAAACGGGGTTCGTTATTCCCCATAGTACTATTCACGATATCTACGTTCACTCGCGGTGACTAATGGTTCATGATCAGGGGACTTGTGGCTAACAACTTAGGCAATACCAATAATCAAGAAGATCAAGCATTTATGAAAAACCCTTGTGTTCTAGTTTAGAGCATGTATCTCCCTCGCGGGGTTTATAAAAATAAAGTAAAAGCGAGGCTATGTACTCACCTTGTTGATAATGCACACGCAAAAATAGATCAAGCACAATGTAGCGGAGGTTCCAACTCGAAACCTAAAATGATGAGATGGCGAGTCTCAGTAATGAGCATTTTGGTTCGCGACCAAAATAATAGAGCATTGAATATTCTTATTCAATAGATCATTGGATTGTCCAATCCAATAGTGTGCGATCGTGATTAACGTTTTAAGTTAATGCTACATTGTCTTAACTAGTGATCGTCACTTACGCATAAGTGAAATGTTTCCCCCGTTGTGATCTTAATAGATTTGTTGAGTATTTTAACGTGTTTGAATAAATTCCCCGTGTGTTTTATCGGACTTGATATATATATATAATTATAATCTTATAATATATATATATAAGTAATACATTTACCGTTATCCGAAAATAAAATACTCATATGGTCAAGATACTTGTTTTTACGAAGTTATTATGGGTTTATAAGTTTTTCTAAACTTTTCCCGAATTTACACTTTTTACCCTTGAGTTACAAAAAGTACAAGTTTAGTCCTTATACTATTAGAAAATGACACTTTGTACCCAAAATGTATTTTATATCAAGACTTTCAGAAATGACATTTTTAGTCCCTTGGTAAAACTGATTTTACGAAAACAGCCCTCTAGGTTCCTTTTATACGCCTTCAACCTTTACTTTTCCAAACTTGTCATTTCTAACCCAAAGTTTATAATCTCTAGTTTAGGTACTTTACATATTCGGCCCTTGGAGTTTCCATGCGTACATGCACACGTATATATTGCCCTTGTACTTTCAAAATTAATATTTCTAGTCCTTAGACTTTTACAAAATATTTGTTTCACTTATAAGTGACCCTTTAACTTTTAAATATGTTACCTTTTGACCCGATACTCATTTGTTTTGCAAATTTGATCCGAACTACTATTGAAATAAACGCAAACTTTACAAAACTAGTACAAGCTTATCTCTAGCTTATTTCTTTAGCTTATTAGCTTATTTTGATCACATTGGGCCGGGTTAGATCATTATTGGACTCGGATTAGGCTTATTGGGCTCGATAGTTGGGCTTTAGGCCCGTTTGTCTAGGCGTGTGTTTAACGAAGTGTAGATGTGATGTGCTCGTGTTGTGTTTCTAAAGATTTGTGATGTGTCTTCAACATGTTAGACTAGTTTTTAACGTGTGACTATGTGTTGTGATCAAGCGTACCATACGAGTTGTGTTGTAACGGTGTGCATATCATATCTAATGTGTGAGAACTAAATGTAAGCAAAGAAATGAAAAGGAAACGAGTTGGGAGGGACTTACTTCACTCGAAATGAGTGGTGATGATACGAGTGAGATGTGAACGAAAGGAATGACCAACGAGAACCCCCTTGTTCTCCTTATAATGTTATTCGCCTATATTAATCCCAAGCTTTTCTAATTCTTTTCCCGTTTTCCTCCTTTTGCTTCTCTTAATACCACGATGGACGATTTTTATGAGTAAGAGATATGTTTGAGTTTTTGAAAGCTTATGTGAAGAAGATGTGTGTTTTTAAAGAAAGCATAAGCATGGCTTTTACATTATTTTACTTGTAGCTCTCCTAATCTCTACTTCATTAGACACATGTAGAAATGTATTTGTTTATGTTTTGTGTCTATGTTTCTTGGCGTGGGGTTGAGGGCAGCCAACATGTAAGGCATGCAATGCCTAGTCAAGTCAATTGAAACATAGTATCCATTGGTTAAGGAAGTCTTGGTTTGAGTCAAAGTGTGTTTAGAGTAGTATTTTATTGGCTTAGGGTGACTAAGTGTATGGGTTTGTCTCTTTTGATCATGTACACACGCAAAGGATTAAGGTCCAAGTAATGTTTGTGAATTTCTTCTTGTGTCGTGGGTGGTAGTAGCTAAGGACCCATGGATTATAAAGTCTTGGTTGAGTCAAATGGGGTTTAGTTTAGCTTAGGCATTTTTATAATTGCTTAGGGTGGCTAAATGGGTGGTTTTTGTGTCTCCTTTGTTCTTTTCTCACGACAACACATGGTTTCAAAAGAAAAGTATTTTTGTTTCTAGTTTGGTTCTTGGTTCTTGCTTCTCGTCCGGTTACAAAACAGAAACACAAAACATGAATGTTAGCTATATGTTTCCATTAGGTGGTTATGGGCTTGGGATTTTTGGATCCGTTTAACGAGGCCCAAAAGGAAAGAATGAGAAAAATGGTGTTGGGCTAGAGATGCAATCCGGCAAAGGCCCAAATAAAGATATAGCGTGGGCTTGGCCCGGTTACAAGGCCCATTTACGTGTCGGGTTCGAGTGGTGAAAAGTCCAATGAGTTCCGAGGCCCAATACGGATATTATATATTTTTATTATAATTTAATTCGTAATTTTTACAAATTTTTACGTATTCATTACGTATTTTAAGGTTATCAGGATAGTGGGGAAATTTATTTAGATCACAACGGTATATTTATGAACGCTCAAACTGCGTTGATCATGCATATGTCAAATGATATGCAAAAGTGATGTTTAGAAAATTTCATGACGAAATAGATCGTGATCAATTCTTGATTAAAACGTTAAGTACATTGAAATTTTCCGGGAGCTTACAAGACTACCCGTGGAGCCGAAGAAGATGGTGCCGACCCTGCGTTGCTGTAACAGTTCCTGTGCTGGAGAGGTTCGTAAAGCAGAAGCCACACCCGACTGTCGTGCTGTTGGAGACATCAGGATGCTGCTGGAGGAAGCTGGACGGACCAACCAAAGGCACAAAAGACGGAGATAAGATTCAACCGGTGGCTGAGAAGGTTCATCTACTGCATATGATTTGGGCGCGACGTGTGTTACTCTGATTCGTTTGTCACGCGTTTTGAGGCGGTTTGATATCTTGCTACGCGATTTTGATCGGCATTATTTTTCTTTGATTCGTTCAGAACTCGGTTTGAATCGTGAAGTTTTATCGTTTAGCATTCTGGTATAACTCAGCTTTTCTTTCTGGATCGTCAGTAATGAGTCATGAGGAACTGTTTTGTGCATTGGTGGCCTTCTTTTCTTTTGTGGTATGGTAAGTTGTTTTGATGTCGTATATGCTGCATGAATGTGTATCTGGTCTGTTATAGTATGTTACTTGCTAGCTGTATGTTATCTGTATGTGGTATGTTTGTTGTGATTCTGGTTATGTGGTTTGCCATGACCCGGGACAGAATATGATGACAATAAGAACTGGTTATGTGATGCAAGTATTATGACGCCTGATCAACGTGATAATACCGAGATCATATAATTTGAACTTATTGAAATTATATGACGTCTGGGGAAACGCCTGTGGTTGATACGTGATTGGACTTTGACTTGTACCTGTTATTTGTCACTCCTCATGTTTGATTGGAATTCTGTACCTAATTGTGAGATTTTCGTCGATATCTGTTACTTATAAGTTTTGTACGTTTGGAATCCGAAATTGTTATGATTTGTGTAAACTATGGATTGCTATGTTTGCTTTGTATGTGTACGTCTCAGTGTACCCTTATTGTAATCATAGGATATTTCGTGAAGTGTTTGAGGAACATTAGATCCTTTTAGTTTGATTATCTGTGATTAGTAAGACCGTTAGGATTCGTTTTGTCTATGTATATGTTTGTTCTCATCATTAGAAATCCGTTTGTTCTAAGATAAGATTTGCGTTTGCTTTATTCTCCCTGGAATTCTGAAATTTGATTTGTCTTCTGTCCTATTCCGCCTTGTTCAATTTCGAGGACGAAATTTTCTTTTTAGAAGGGGAGAGTTGTAAAACCCTAAAAATATAAACACATAATAAGACTATTTTACCCTTGAAGTCGAAATTATAAAATACGTAAAATACGTTTTTAATCATTTAACGAAATTAAAACTAAACTTACGAATAACTAAAACTTAACGAATGTGTGTACGTGATCGATTTTGTACGACAAAGATTTAAACGTCTCGCTAAAGTGTTGGGCCGATTAGTTGGGCCTTGTCTTTCGTTATTTGGGAAACAACTTGGGCCGTTTGTTTTGTTTCGTTTGGATCAATGGAGCCGAGAGCCAAGAGAGCCCAAAGGGGCGTGGGTTTTGTTGTGTTCGGTTGGACCAAGCCGAAACCCAACCCACTCAAAGCCCTAAACCGAAATTTTACTAGCTATAAATACAAAACATTAACTCTAATTTGGAACCCTAGTTTTGTTTGCCTTTTCTTTTCTTTTTCTTCCATTCGGCCGTGAACCTCAACCCCTTGGTGTCGAGACCTTGTGATCAACAAAGCTAAGGTATAACAATGATCTTATCGTCTTGTTTTGATACGCCTATGTTAATATTTAATTGTATCATGTTGTTTTAGTCGAGCTTGTGTTTCTTCTTTTGTGGCCGAACCGTACGAAACCAAACAACCACAAACATAATGACTTGAACCTTGTAATGTTAAGAGAACATGTATGTAATACGTATTATTTGAATCGAGTCTTGTGTATGTCGAGCCATAGTGAACCAAACCATATATATAAATGTTATCATGCTTAATAAATTCGAAACCCTAATTGGAATGAAACCCTAAGTGTAATTAATGGTCTAAGCATGTAATTATGATGGTTTTAATAAACCTTAAAACTGGACAGCATCATATGTCGAACTTGTGCGTGTCATAGATCGAATTTTATAAGTACAATAATCTGGGTTTTTGTGGGAAAAGTTTATTTTATGTCTTAGTTAAGTTTTCCAAGTGGTTTGGTCGGATTTGGAGTTGTCTAAGTCGTATTTTTGAATTTTACAAAATCAAGTGTCAAAGCTGAGAAAACGGGTCTGAAATTTAGTTGTATTGTTTGATTTTTCATTTTCAAACCATAAGGAATTGGGCGCTCTCCTTTTACAGGAGTGATATTTATGACATAAATGAATTTCTGGGAGTTCTGGGGATTTTTCCAAGGTGTCTAAACAGGTCCAATAAGCGTAAACTTTTAAGGTGTATTTTCTGATTACTTTCTGGACAGGTCTGGACTTGTGATTTTCCATAGGCCATTTGGCATAGATATAGAACCCACCAATTTTTGGAGACTCTTTTAACTCATATGGGAACCTCTGGGATTTTGCTTGATTTCATTTGAGCTAAGTAAGTATTTTATAAAAATCGCTAAAGTCTGGTCCGAATATGAGTTTAAGAAACTGAAAGATAAAATATGATATCAATAGGTAACACACTTACAAATGCATAAGAAGCTTATAAAATGAGAATATACTTATAACTCTAAGAATGTTAATGCGATGAATCCGTTATAACTTTAATGATGCTAATAAGTATTAAATAAATCATAATCCGTGTAGATTCGTTGAAGGAGACGCGACGTTACATCTTCGTGATTCACTCATTCGTTTGTTTCCCTCTCATTTTCTTTAAGGTACAGATATTCTGACCTTTTTAGTAAAGGTTCCTTATCATGTTCTTTTCGTTCGATTTCCTATTTATTTATTAGGATTCCCTATGCCATTGCTATGAACCCTATCTGATTGTTTGATCTGTTAATTGTGTAAAATACCTGTTTTATTGAATCATGAAATATTTGTTTTGAACTTGTGTTATGAAGACTTTGATATGCATATTTATTGAACCTCACTGAGTTTAATTATGAACTTCTATTATAAATGTATGATTTGTGACTGTGATAGGAACTTTTGACCTATGAATAGTTGAATATGAACTTTATGATATGAGTTATCTGATATGTTATCTGTTGAACTTTGTGTTTGATTATGATATGTGTCATTTATGAAAAATTGTTTGACCTAAGTTAGTTTGACACCCGAGCCAAATAGTAACTAGTCATGGGGGTTCCATGTCCGTGTCAGTGATGCACCTCTGACATGACTCTAGGGCAGTAGAGTGAAGTTCTGCCACGTCCCTTATCTGTTATTTGTTATGAGCTCAAGTTATATTATATGACCAATGTATGTTGTGGGGCGTATGGATGCATCCTAGATCTGATCTGTTATTCGATATGATTTGTCTAGTGAATGATGTCGTGTGCAATACGCGTCTTCACAACTTCTGGGAGCTAGCTACTCTAAATTATTTTCTAAGATTATTCCTGTATATGTATGATGTTTTTGATATGATATGTTCTGGGCTCATGGTAGTTAACTAAATATTTATCTGTTATTTCTATGTTAAGTATTCTGATTATGATTCGGTATGTTCAAATGTTAATAATTATGTGCTCGGCTTATTATATGTTATTATATGTGGTTATGCTCTTGTATGTTTATGTGACTACCGTCTACTATGCTAGGTTATGATTAATATGTTTAAATATGATTCGCATGTTGTCATCTGATGTCATGTTAGTTTATCGTTATGTGAATTCGTTGATCTGTGAGATGAATGTGCTAGTGTGAAAGTGAGTATTCTGTAAGTTTAGTATGTATAATTTGTTCAGTTAATTTTGTGAACTTTGCTTATACGTTAGTGTTTTATCTGCCTATGTGACCTGCCATGCTTAAACTCTGCTAATGTTAGGATTTGATCTGAGAACTGGTTTAGCTTATGATATCTGTTTTGATAATTGCTAATGGTTATGCTATGTTTTGTTTGGTCTATTTAATTATAGTTTGTCTACTATGTTTCTATTTGTTCGTGAGACTGCCATGATTTGGACTGCTATTTCCGCTGCTGCAATATTGAATTAAGTGTGTTAAGTGAAGGTTAATTAATTTGTTGAATGCCATGTTTATTTTCTAGAAAGTGTTTCCGTTAGCCTTAGACTTTTCGTTTGGTTTATATGTAATCTATTTCTTCTTGATATGTTAAGTGTCTGGTTATTTTGATGTGTTTGCGTTGGAGTCATCAATATGCTATGTGTTTGTCCTTGATTGCTAATTGTTGTTCCGGATTTCTGTGCAATTGTGTTTCTGCAGAATCCTCAATGATTCATTATTCTCGTTCCGCTACGATTTTGTTATTCGTTTCTTTGTTCAATTCGTATTTATGTTTTTGTTTAGTTTTTGTTTTGTTATATCTGTTCACTGGGCTTTGTAAGCTCAGCCGCACTTTTCTTTTCCTGCGGCAGGTATTAGGCATTCAAGATGAGATTGTGGGATTGCTGATCTGGGTTGAGAGTAGAAACTGAGAGCAAGATTTGATCATAGAGATCTTAGAATTATTTTGGTTATTTAGTTATTTATGTTTTCTTTTGGAATTTCGTAAAGACTTTCGCTTTTGTATAGTACTTAAAGTTCTGATATGAAACTGTATTTGTGATATCTTTACCCTTGTCGGGTTGGGGTGTTACAACAACAACTCCACAACCACAACAACAACAACAACAACAACAACAACAACAACAACAACAACACTAGTGGTAGTAGCGGTAGGAGGAGGATGAGTAGTAGGAGGAGCACGAGCACGAGCATGAGGAGCAAGAGGAGTAGGAGTAGGAGAAGCAGAACAACAATAATATTAGTAGTTTATACACACACAAAAAAATAATAAAAATTATATGGCATTTTTGTATAATATATAATTTTTCTAAAAAGTATGGAAGTTGAGGATTTTACACTTAAATCCATAAAATTATATTTACGATTAGCCTCTTTTTAAAAGGTTAGGTTTGATTGTAGATTTTATTAACCAATAAAAATATAACGTTTATTTACACTTAAGCCCGGAAATTTAAAAAGATCGAAAGAAGGTTACAAAGCCATGCGTATTTTCATTGTTTTTCTCCACCAAATTTTTCCTCCGAATTTATCAATAGTTTGACTAATTCAATTTTGACTTTTATTAGTCAATAAGAATGCTCGATTTTGCAATTGAATTCTCTTATTGGTTAATGAAAAGATGGATTGTGACAAAACATTTCTCTCCGGTTAATTCAGTTCAGACGAGCTACAATTAAACTTTAGTTTTTATACTGTAAATTAAAAGAAAGGGCGAGCACGTACATTATTGATACATGACCCTATTGCCTCTTTGACTTGATCTCATTAACACGCCTTAACAGCTAATAGACAAGCAGGACCAACGAAAGCATATTAATGTCGTACTGGGTGATATCGACTTTACAAAACCAACTGGCCACAAATTAAAGTTCGTAAGCCAAATGGTCACCGTGACTTCTAGACAACAATACTCATTTTGTTTTTTTAAAACGATTCCACGCTTGGGCCAATGGAAGAAGATCTGCGATTTGAGAATAATAAAGAGGGTGCATATATATAATTAACTTAACTTACGTCAGTTAAATTACGAACCAAAGTGAGTGCATATAACTTAACTTCCGTAAGTAATATAATAACAAACAAAATAAAAGTGATTTTTTTTAATAGTCAAGTTATATATTGAGCAAATTTCACAAATGCCCCAAAGATACAAGTGAGGTTACTCAGTGTGCTCCAATTTTTTTTTTTTTTTTTTTTTTTTTTTTTTTTTTTTTTTTTTTTTTTCAATCAAAATGCCTCAAGACGACTTTTGTCTCGGGTGGGTTAGGGCGACTCCTCTAAAATAGTGACACATGTCCTTATTTGTATAAGACACTAGCTAGTACATGTGTGTAAGGTACTAGTCCATCTAATTTTTTTGGTGATTGAGGCCTAATGTACCTGAGGCGACTTGTATTTTGTATTTTTGCAAAAAAATGTCAAATTTCATAAATACCTTTGTGGTTTCTAAGTTATCACAAATTTAGTCACATTTTTTTTTTCTTTTTTTTTAGCGATTAATACGTTAGTAATGTCCGTTTTTATACGTTTTCGTCCGTTTTTATACGCTTTCGTCCTTTTTTATTACGTTTTCATACATTCTTCTCCGTTTTTATTTCCGTTTTCATAAGTTTTTATACGTTATCGCCCGTTTTTACATGTTTTCAACCGTTTTCATACGCTTTCGTCTGTACTTCTTACATTTTTATTTATCATGATCCATTTTTATACGTTTTCGTCCTGTTTGTTTTTTACGTTTCCAAACGTTTTTATCCGTTTTCGTGCGTTTTTATACGTTTTGATCATTATTTATATGTTTTTATACGTTTTGATCATTATTTATATGTTTTTCTTACGTTTTTATCTGTTTTTATATGTTTTTATCCATTTTTATAGATTTTTGTCCGTTTTTATATATTTTCATCCGTTTTTATACACTTTCAACCATTGTTCTTACGTTTTTATCCATCTTTTTCCGCTTTCATTCATTTTTATACGTTTTCGTCCTTTTTATACGTATTTATACGTTTTTATTCATTTTATCCGTTTTTATACGTTTCTATATATTTTCGTCCATCTTTATACATTTTCCCGTTTTTATACATTTTTGTTCGTTTTATCCTTTTTAATACGTTTTTGCCAGTTATCTTACGTTTTCATCCGTTTTTATACGTTTTCATCTATTTTTATACGTTTCATATGTTTTTATCCATTTTCATCTATTTTTATACGTTTTTGTCCGTTGTCGTTAGTTTTATCCATTTTTATAATTTTTCGTCATACGTTTTCATCCATTTTTATACGTTTTCGTCTGTTTTATATGTTTTCGTCCGTTTTCACACGTTTTAATCCGTTTTTCTACGTTGTCGTTAGTTTTATCCATTTTTATAATTTTTCGTCCGTTTTATACGTTTTTGCCCGTTTTCTTACGTTTTCTTATGTTGTCATACGTTTTTCTCTGTTACATTCCCATCATCTTTATACGTTTTCGTTAGTTTTTATCTGTTTTTATAAGTTTTTTTTCGTTTTGATTCATTTTTATATGTTTTCTTACATTTTCATACTTTTTTATACGTTTTTGCCTATTTTTATATGGTTTCATCCATTTTTCATACATTTTTATTTGTTTTCATATGTAAGAAAATCGTATCAAACGTATAAAAATGGACAAAAACGTATAAAAACAAAAGAACGTATAAAAACAAACAAAAATATACAAAAACAGACGAAAACGGATGAAGACGAATAAAAATTGGTAAGAGCGTATGAAAACGCAAGAAAAACAGCCGAAAGCCTATAAAAACAGTTAAAAATGTATAAAAACGGACGAAAACGTATAAAAACGGATAAAAACGTACGGAAACGTAAGAAAAAAGGAAGAAAGAGTATAAAATGGATGAAAACATATAAAAATAAATAAAACGTGTGAAAACATATAAAAACAGATGAAAACATATAAAAATAGACACATAATGAATAAAACGGATAAAACATAAGAAAATTGAAGAAAAAGCGTATTAAATATTTGAAAACATATAAAAACGGAGGAAAGTGTATAAAAATGGATGAAAACGTAAGAAAAACGGACGAAAGTGCATAAAAACGGATGAAAACGTGTAAAAATTGATAAAATAAGTATGAAAACGTATAAATACAGATAAAAGCGGATAAAAACATACGAAAACATATAAAAACGAACGAAAACGTAAAAAACGGATGAAAGCGTATAAAAACGGAAGAAAAGCTACTCCCCCCGTCCCAAAATTATAATCCCCGTTTGACTTTTCGGTCTTTCTTTCTCAACTTTGACTTAAAATATTTTTGTTTGTGTTATTCAATAATTGATGAAAATTATATCATTGAAAATACACTTAAAACTCAATCCATTTATATATTTTGCATCAAATATTAATATCAACAAAAATACTTAAGGTCAAAGTTGAAAATAAGAGACCGAAGTCAAACGGGGATTATAGTTTTGGGACGAAGGGACTATTAAAAGAGATAAAGACGGATAAAAACGTAAGAAAAATGGGCTAAATGGTATAAAAGCGGTTGAAAACGTATAAAAAATGATAAAAACAGATAAGAACGTAAGAAAAATAGACGAAAGCATATAAAATGGACGAAAGCGTATAAAAACGGACGAAAACGTATAAAACGGACGAAAACGTGTAAAAACTTACTAACATATGAATAGTTAAATAAATTAAAAAAAAAATTATGGACTAAATTCGTGATACCCTATAGATCACATGGACCTTTTTTAGACATAACAGGGTATTTTTGAAGTTTGACTTAAAAAAAAAAAAGAAGTTGCCTGAAGTACAGTAGGCCTCAGCCCCAATCACCCAAGAAATTAGATAGACTAGTACCTTACAAACATGTACTAGTGTCTTACACAAATAGGGACACGTGTCACTATTTTAGAGTTGCCCTAACCCGCCCGAGACGAAAGTCGCCTTTGGGCATTTTTAGAAATTAAAAATAATAATAATAAAAAATATAAAATAAAAATAAAAAAAATGAATCACATTGGGTACCCTCACTTGTATCTTTGAGGCATTTGTGAAATTTTCTCTTATATATTTATCTGAAAGGTAGAATCTATTAGAATTAGCAAGATGCTAGATGAGTAATTACAGTATAATGTAAAGTTAAAAGCATGGATACAGTGATCCGGCCACCTAATCCAAATAATGCGTAAATTCCCGGCTCTATTGGTTTAAAAGCAACATGTTAGCGCACTCGAATGTGTATGAACACGACCATGATCAAATATGATGAGCTGAAACATAAAAACCGATTACTCATGATTAAATTAGCTATTTAAGATTTGGGATCCACATTTGGATTAGAGTAAATTGCAAATTTTGTCCTTGTGGTTTTTCCGGATTGCAAGCTTTGTTTCTGGTTTTTCGAAAGCGCAGGCGGTCTTCCTATGGCGAAAAGTTGAGTTCATTTTTGTCCTTCTCCCAGAGTGAAATGACTATATTTCCCTCTTCTTCATCCTTTGATTTTTCACTTGTTTTTCTACTTTTTCCGAAAAATGAAAATCATATCTTTATCCGTATTCAACACTTTTACCAAGATTCATAAAATTATTTAAAAAAAAAATTCCAAATACACATATACAAAACACACACGAGAAAAAACACAAACAGAAACAAATGAACAAAATTAAAAACACAAACCCGAATAGGACACACTCGCACGCTAATAATCTTCAATAACAACGACACCCTCATACCGGTGGTTGGCTGTGAATGCAGCACTGATTGAGGTCAGTGCGGAGCCAGAAAATTTTCTTCGAGGGGCACACTTTGATAAATTTTAATAACTACACTACAAATTGGTTATTGGGGAGGGCAAATTAAAAAATAAATAAATAATAATAATAAAAAAAATAATAATAAATATTTTTAAAAATTCACACTACAATTTTTTTCGCTAAGGGACACGTGACCCCTTTGAGCAATTGAGCCCTTTATCTCCGCCACTGACTGAGGTGGCTGGTCAACTCAGGTGGTGAGTGTGGTCGATTGAGGTTGTGGGTGTTTTCAATCGGCTCAGGTGATTAGGTTGGTGGTTTTTATGCAAAAGATGATGACAGAAGTAGTGGTGTTGGTTTAATTTTACATATTTGTGTTTTTCATATTTATGTGTTTGAAAAGACATGAAATTTTAATGAATGGTTTTTTGTAAGTGTGTTTTACTATTCAGTTTATGTAGATTATGGGCTTCAATGTGGGATTGTAGGTGGAGTGGAAATTTGTGATGATTATGAAGTTAAAAAATGATGTTTCTCGAAAAATGTTGAAGATGATGGAGAAATTGTTTCAAAATAATCAAAAATAAAAAGAGATTCAGGGGGGAGAAGGATAGGGGCATAACAGTCATTGTACATTGGGGCAGGGACTAAAGTGAACCTAACTTTTCGTCCTCCGGGGATGAAACTTGCAATCTGGAAAGACCACAGGGATGGAATTTGCAATTTACTCTCTGGATTATTTATGATTTAGATCTTTAACTCGTGCTTCATGTACATTTTTAAATAAACAGCGGAAAACAAGTAATATTTAAAATTTAGAGAGGAGACACGTATTCATCAGTTATTATTAAAAAAAGTATCAAGTATATATAAGTGTCAAAGACTTCAATCAGATCAATTATTCTAAGAGATTATACATAAAAGTGAGTTGGATATTAGTTAATTAAGCCACTAATCTCCGCACGTCTTAGCACATCGTGAAAGCCTGCATTTAATTAAGAAATAATCTTCCAATCTTTAGCTTATAAATACCATACAGTAATTTTTTGATCATCATCCCCCACTTCAGTTAAGAGTTTGCATACTTAAATATCAATGGCAAACGGTAAAGCAGTTGCATTAGCAGTTGGTTTCATCTTCTTGAACCTTGCTGGTCACTGCTATGGTTATTATGGTGGTCTCCAACACGGGTTCTACAAAGGCAAGTGTCGAACTTCAGATGTTGAAGACATCGTAAGAAACACTGTCTACCTTAAGTTTCTTAAAGACCGAACAATCGCTCCTGCTCTCATTCGTATGCAATTCCATGATTGTTTTGTTAATGTAAGTTTCTTTAAGATTGATGCATGCATGCAGGCATGCAACGTTCCAAATCAAATTTTGCTTAACTAGGGAAGATTATAATTTTATTATTCTATTTTTTCATGAATTTAAAAGGGATGTGATGCATCGATTCTACTAGACGGGCCCAACTCTGAGAAAACTGCACCACCAAATTTAAGCGTTAGAGGCTTTGATGTCATTGATGCTGCAAAGGCCGCAGTTGAGGAGGTGTGCCCGGGAGTAGTTTCTTGTGCTGATATTATAATTATGGCAACAAGAGATGTTGTGTCCTTGGTAAGTAGTAGTAGACTAGTAGTAATAGTAAATGAACCTAATCTAATGAGAGCTTTACAACTGTTTTCTAAGTTTTGAAATCATGCTAATATATAATGCAGAGTGGTGGATGTAGATACAACGTTCAAACAGGAAGAAGAGATGGACTTGTGTCTCTTGCACAAAATACAGTATCCCTCCCACCTCCCACAGCATCAGTGGCGACTGCGATCCAACTTTTTGCTAACAAAGGACTCACCGCCACCGACATGATCTATCTTAGTGGTAATTCACCATGTTATTATATCAAATATGATAAATTCTACAAGTAAACGTCGTATACCTATTGTCATTTTAGTTATTGAATAATTTCTGGCTTAACATTTAGTAATTTTTCTTCGGTTTAGGTGGTCACAGTATTGGGGTCGCTCACTGTTCTTTATTCAAAGACCGTCTATACAACTTTAAAAACACTGGCAAACCAGACCCGACAATGGATCGGGCATTGTTAGCATCATTGAGGAAAACATGTGCTCAAAATGCAACTATTGATCGCACAGCAAACTTGGATCAAAACCTATTTAGCTCAGCAGTCATTGACAAATCTTTCTATAGTCAGATTATAAAGCGTAGGGGAGTTCTAAAATTTGATCAAAATCTAGCATCGGACCGTTTGAGCAAGTCTACGGTTGCAAGGATTGCTAAATCATCCAACTTCAATTTTAACACTAAGTTTGGCCAAGCCATGGTTAAGCTAGGTGCTGTCCAAGTCCTCACTGGAAAACAAGGGCAAATCAGAAAATCATGCCGAGCAGTTAATCAACTAACTTTAACTTCTTTATTTAATTGATCAAAAATCTTAAAAGGGTTCTTGCATTGGGTGTTTCTTTTATACATGTCGATTTTCAATTGACACGGTAATTATTTTGTCGTCACACATCTTTAACAATTTAATTTGTTTCTTGTTTTATATCAAGCAGTCGATTATGTATGCAATCTTTGCAAGGGTTTGTTTGTGAGAAATGTTTTTTGAAATTTTTATCATCAATTATCAATGTTGATTGAAATTTTCATATGTGTTTTGATTGCTTCTTGTGTACCAGTAACAAATATATTTCTATCTTTGTAAATGCTAGGTATAGTAACTGAAAATAAAAACTCTCCTGCATATGATTACATTACATGCATAAGAAAACAAAAAGAAGAAACAACATATATTTTTAATGACAGCCATTAATCTAATTAAAGTCTTGCATGCGCAATCAATATTGAAGAGCATATACTTATCATTATTCTAACACTTTCTAATAGAACAAAAGTAAATCCAAATGAAGCATCTAAGGAACAGACTGCAGTCGTTAAATCCAGTTTCCTTATTCGATCGGTTCTTGTTCACGGATCTTCATTGTTCGATAACTTTGTAGCTTCTTAGAGTTGTTATAATCAGTATTTAAAAGAGTTCAAAACAAGAGCTAGTCAAATTTCCCCTTTTCTATAAATAGTACTCCAAGATATTAACCTAAAAGTAGATTGAACATATACAACAAGAATTGAAAAGTTAAATCATATTTGAAGTATGACATTACTCTTTGCAAAGCAAGTTTTGATCTCACTTTGTGTCGCCATGGCCTTCGCGGGGACCGTTCAAGCTAGTGATCCTGACATTCTCTTCGACTACATTGTTCCACCTAATGTAACCGAAGTAGACGGGAATTTCTTTACACACACCAAAATTCGTGTGGTTTTTGATGGGTCATCAAATTCAGCTGATAGTAAATCAATGCTAGCCAGCATGATTGAGTTCCCGGCTTTAAATGGTCAAAGTGTTTCGATGTCCCTGTTAAGGTTAGCCCCTGGAGGAGTGAGTGCACCCCACACACGACCCCATGCAACGGGCCTATTTTTCGTGTTGGAGGGTACATTTGAGGTTGGTTTTGTTGACACATTTAATAAACTTTACACTCAAACTTTACAAACCGGGGACATGTTTATTTTTCCTAAGGGACTTGTGCATTACCAGTATAATTCCGATATGAAGAATCCTGCTGTTGCTGTTGCTGCATTTGGTAGTGCAAGTGCTTCAACCGTTTTGATTCCGACAACGTTGTTTGATATAGATATTGAAGATGTGATTCTTGCAAAGTCATTTAAAACGAATGTGGCCACGATTCGGAAGCTCAAGGCCGGTCTTGGAAGCAAGTCTTGAACCATGGTTTTGTATCATTATTGTTCATTTGAATTGTTAAATTCTCTCATAAAATAATTTTTGTATAATAAACAACACAAACATTAATTAACATTTGATCATATTGGCAGTTTTTTGCTAGAACAGTTATATTTTTCAGAATTTTTTGTTTTTAAACATTTATACGTACAAAGAAAATGGTTAAAGTTTAGAAGGTACACTTTGTGTTATCTTTTTTTTTTACGTTTATAGAAATTTTATTGGAATATAAAAAAATAAAAAGAATAATAATAAGAAAAATAAAAAATAAAAATAAAAAAAGAAGAAAAAGGAACGAGGTTAACAAGTTGGGTTTGCCATCCATTGCTGTCTTTGACTAGCATTTCATATTTTACTAGTTAGCTAGAGAGACGCCACACAAAAAGTAGCATGTTTTGTTCCTATACATGCATACCATACGTCATCAGTACGTTAAATAGACCATCCATATATATAGTTAACATCTCCAAGTATATATATGTTCCGTCAATCCAATATTGTGGGTAAAAGTTTCCTTAGAACAGCTGTAGAAAACGCTTATATATACTTGACTTATGAGTTGTGTCGGCGCACCGTTTAGACTTTAGAATTAATTTAGAGTCTTCATTATCTCCGCATAATATTGTACCTTGTAGAAATTTTGTACTCTTAAAATCATCTGCCATTTGCTAAGAAATGTGATGTATGGTGTATGTTACAAAAGGTATGTTTGGCGAAGTCGGCTAGGCTCGGACTCGGGCTAGGGTTGGGATTAGGGCTGGAATAGGAACTGGAATTAGAGCTGGGGCTTATATTAGGTGGAAGCTCAAGTATATATTTTTATAAAGTTATTTGATAAATTAGTTGGAGTTAAAGTTTATTAATGTAAAATCGAATAAAATGATATTCTTCAAACTTTTGCTTGTTAATTCATTATATTTTACAGAGTATTTACACAATTTAACCAACTATAAGCCTATTTTAATAAAAAAAATTCATAAACCTGTATAACTAACATAACTTATTTTATAAAATAGCTTACTTTAATTAACTCTAAGCCCTATATAAATCCACGCTAAACACATCCAAAGTGTTTTATGATATCTACGTTAAATGTTGTTCACTAGCTTTTAGATAAACCTTTTGACAGGTAATAGTCACGTGATTTATAATAACTCCAAAACTTTTTTTTAGCAAGAACCCTAGACCTTAAAGGCATTGTATTTATTTATCATTTAATACTTTCTCGCAAATTAAGCGATGAAACTCTAAATAATTAGATTAGATCTAAAAACCAAAAACATTACAACATTGACAAATTTGTTGACGAAAACATCTGTCGGTAACTGAATATAATTTTTAAATGCAGGAGCATAAGAAAAACAATCAAAACATAAATTACAGGTCGTTGGCTGACGGAAACGATATATTTGCCAATTTTTTGTTTTTGGTTTTTATTGCAGCCAACTTCTGATGGCAAGTGGCGGTATGTCGAAAATGAAGTGGATTTAATTTTCATTGTTTTTTGTGTATAATTGGAAAACGAAGAAAATTGCATTGACGACATCCGTTACCTTCGAACGGTTGAAAAATTATGACAAAAACAATCGACCGTTATGTTTTAGAAAGAGCGATTGAAAGGTTTGGTGTGTAGCATAAATAAAACGTCTCATGATGGCCGACTAGGTATGAGGATCATGCATGTTCTATTATCATGTTGTATAAAAATACTAGTAAGTTATATTGTTTATTTTATAACCATTTAAAAAGTACAAATATTGTTAGCCTCAAAAGTGAAAACAATTACGGGAATTACATTAGTATCATTATTTATCTACACGTAGGGACTTGTATTGTCAAATATGTAAGATGTAGCATATAGGATGGTATAAATACCCTCCTAGTCACAACTAGGAGGGTGAAGCTCCTCATTTTGTATGTGTGTTTGTTTCTATCTCTTTTAATAAAACACACATCTTTCCCACTTTCTCTCTGCAACTTACCATGTTTTTCTTTTATTTTGAGCTTTCTCGACCACCCGAATTCGTTTAGAATATTGATATAGCTGGAATCAGAGCTTGATCACAAGTTTGTGATGTGTTTATTTTTTTAAATCGTTCTTAAAATGTGTTTTTTGTGTGTTTTTTCCTTGTTCGCAACTTTTTGGGAAAAAGCATGTACTTTCCTTATTAAAAACTTGTTCTTATGGTTTAAATCTTAAAATATATCATTTATAAGATGTTTAATGTGTTTTAGAAATATTTTACATAAAAAGAATGGTAAAAAAATATGAATTCTAGGTGGTTTTTGGGCGTATACTCGAAAAACAGTGATATCACAGAGTTTGGTATCTTCAAAAATATTGAGTTTTGAAAAATTCAAATATGTCGAGTTTCTAAAAATTGAATTTACCTAGTTTCTTAAATTTTGAATTTACCGAGTTTTGGAGTTGTTTTACCGAGTTTGGTTCAAAAGTAATTTTACTGAGTTTGATTAAGAAAAATATGTCGAGTTTAGGGTCAAGTAATTTTACCCAGTCTGGTACAAATGAGTTACCGAGTTTGGGTCATTGAAAATTACCGAGTTTGGCAATATGATATATAACGAGTTTGAAAATCTAAATATACCGAGTTTAGGGTTATGGATTATTCCGAGTATTCTTTAAACTCATTTTACCGAGTTTGTATGGTGAAATATGCCGAGTTTGAATTTTCATATTGCAAGTTACATATAAAACCCTAGTTCGATCACCGAAGCGGGTTCATTTACATAATTAGGGTTTCATATCAACGATATCGGGTTTTGCATTTGGCAAGATTAGGTGATGTGTTGTCTTTGCGTAGGTAGTTTTATGTTATCAAATTTTAAATTTATATTTTGCCGACTTTACCTATAACAAACATTAACGGACAATTATCCGGTAAATGGTGACTTAGTTGGCAAGTAAGGTGTCGATCACTAAGAGTGAAATGTTATCACTTAAATCTATCAGTATTTTAATTACTTAAGTTAATTTAATTAAACCTAATTCTAATGCAGCAAAAGGGTTTTCAGCCTGAGAGACTGTTGCGAGCTTTAGATTTAATAAGACTGTAAAAGGTAAATGAGACAGATAACACACACACACGCAGAAACACAAATAATAAAGAAGAGGTCAAGCCAATAGTAAGAAAAAAGTATTAACCAAGTTAACTATATAAGATGTCTAATTTTTCTAAAAGTTGTAACGATGATACTAACGTCCTGGCGTATCTAATGTAGGTTTAGGCGGGACTTCTTCCTAAACCCTAGGTTTACTTAATTAAGTCTTTCAACATATTAATCCTATACAATTAATCGAAACACGCATAAATTGCTACTTAATGATTACGACATTATCATTTATCCATTTATGGCTTACATTAAATATCCATGCCCTAACTTAATTACTAGTAGTCTAATGGTCATAGCGTTATGGATCTAGCAATAAGCTAAGTAATATGTGATCTTCCCGAATAATGTCTATCATCCACAAACTTATGACTTATTGGATAGTGCAAGAATCAGTTGAATGAATAATTACAAACACAATAAACATCAATGAAGTAATAATCATAATCAAAACGCAAAACTGAGTAAGCTATCAAATTAAAACAAATCAAAACATCAAATTATCATTAACATGGCTAATACCTACAGGTATTAGCCCATAATCCCAGTAATAATACAATTTATCATGTTCAGAAAGATTAAAGTACAAATTGATAAGGAAAAATACGCTTACCAAACGATTATACTGTAGTAAAACAATTAAGGGAATCTTCCTATGGAATTATGGCACTAGCAGGACCTTCTTGGTCTTCTTAATTTCTCTGGTCTCATACTTGGTGGTTATGTGCTATCTGAAAACCGGACTTAGGGTTTTCTAATTATACTTTTCGAATATGTTCGATATGGCGTATCGGATGTATCTGATACGGCGTATCGAGGTAACTTCGCGTGGGGTCCAAGATTATTATATTCTAAAATATTTTTACACCGCCTTACTGATACGGCGTATCATAGAGATGAATACGGCGTATCAGGTCTTTTTTATATCTTGGAAATCTGGTGAAGTCTTTGAGATGGATACGGCGTATCTTCATAATGGGATACGGCGTATTTGGACTAAAACAAGCTCATTCTTCTTGTTGACCAAAGTTTCATATACAACGTATCTAAGTAATTGGATACGGCGTATTCTTCAAAGTCAGGAAATGGTTTTTATAATCATCCAAGTCTTGGTATATGGCGTATCTGTCTAGAATGATACGACATATTCTTGTTTGTAAAATGGACTTTCTTGAACTTGATCCATATTGCATCAAAACACGTCCATTACTGCTAAGTTTCACCAATTACTTGATAATATATGAGATTGAAATATTTAAGCAATTAAGTATCAAATCTTATATAAAATAATATGAAACAAGCAATATATATATAATAAATGATGCTATAACCATAGCCTTATTTGATGTCATCATTAGGGCACAGTTTTGAGTATAAGGGTGATATTGATAGGATTTATGTATGCAAACCACACAACAAGCTTTCACAACTTGCCTTCACAGAAACGTTGAAGGGTCACACCAATGCACGCTAAACAGAACAAGTAAGCAGAAATAAGAAACGAGTTTATTAAATAAAATGGAGTAAATAACGAAATGAAAATACGACGTTATTTTTATTAAAGGCTTAAACAGGTATTACCCGATACTTAATATTTATCAAGAGATAACTATTAAGGGGTAATAATTAACAAATAACTAATATCCCCTTAGGGATATTAGTCGTCCGTCCGAACCCAAGGAAAAGAGGGTGTGAGTTTGTTTCCTAAACAAACTCGAATACTTGTCCTACAACTATTCTAGAATCTTCTTAGGTGCCTTATAAATACAAAAGGACTTTGAGGGATCCTCATAACTCACACACAGTCTTTAAAACCCTCTCCTCTCTCCTCTTTCCATTCGTACAACCGATCAAAGGGATTAATCCCTTGATCGAACTCCACTAAATCGACCAAAGTCGATTTAGTGTTTAACCATTATTTGTAACTCGCCTAACTTGTATAGGTTCGATCACTGCTTCTACTTGTACAGTATCGGTGGATACCCGATGCAACCCGAAGTAAGGTTTTCTCATAATTTAAAAAAAAAATTATACTAGTCGATTTAAGGTGAAGAATGCGAATCTGCGCAGCAGACTGATCTAGAAGCTTACGAACTACAGGATAACAAGTAAGTCTTGTATAAACACTCTTCTTACGTGTTTAAGGTTAGATTATATCAATTATTAGGTTAAGAACTTGCTAGTTAGGTTTTTCTAGTCGCATGGCCTTTTATGTGTTTTATTCCGCTATGCATGTTTTTGTTGGCAATGCGGGTAATACCATAACTCTACAGTGGTATTAGAGCCACTTTATTTATATATAACCTAATTATGGTTCTTATTAATTTCTATTATAGTCACAAAAGTTGATTATGAGGTTGCTTTGGTCGATTTGTGCATATTAGGGGTTTTAAGGGTTACACGATTTAAGTATGGCAACTAGGGTTTAACCACCCTTGTGATTAATTAGGATTTGTATTATTATATCTGAAGATTGAAATACTAGGGTTTTATAACCTTTAAGGATGTCGATCTAGGGTTGGGTTTATACCGTAATTTTCTACCATGATAAAACATACAAAATCCTGATTGATGTTGTCACGATTACAAGAACTATGTTCTTGTGATTATATTAGAGTTTAAGGTTTTTTGATTACATAAAGATTGAAACTTTATGGTTTAACTATAAAGTTGCCATCTTTATGAGGATACAATTGTATCCAGACATAAACCTGAAAGAAACCTTAATTCATGCAAAACCTAATATATGAAAAACCCTAATCATTATTTGCAGGCTTTTACTTTACTTGTACAATTTAGGGTTCTAGGTATTTTGGTAAAGTGAAAACTTTACTAAAAATATGCTAAAACTATATTTGGAAACATGAAGTTACCAAATTATATCATATGATAAACAACATAGCTCATAATGCAAATAAGGTTTTTCTATATACTAGCCAAATGGATCAAGAAAATCAACTGGCACAAATCATGGTGACTAAGCACATAGTTTCAATAAACTGATAAAAGATTTAGTTTTACCCGATTCAAAATATTACATTCCTAAATATGGAAACTGGGGTTTGTGTTTGAATTTATAACCAGGGTTTTTAGGAAAAACATTTTTTATTAAAAAGGCTATAATAATTTTTCGTAAAACCATAAACTAGGTGACTTAGAGTTTCTTGTTACCTAAGTCATCAAATTTTAAATTTAAATTAGAATAACCCTAACTAGGGTTTGTGAATTTTAAAGAGATAGAATTTTTCCAAAAGTGGCAATAAATAGCAATAAGGTAAGAATCGTCAGTCCTGAAGAATGACGAATTTCAGTAGATTGTAACAACATGGGTGAAACTCGTAGTATGTGTGGAAAACTAGAAGTGGGGTTGAATAGTTTTGCCGATTTTAAGTTAGTTTCAAAAACTTTTAGATTTGATGTTATGAAAAATCGTATGAATGAGGAGATAGTATAGATCTATGAGTAATGCAAGTAAAGTAAGTAAAGTAAAGGATAGAAATGACACAACCGATTTATAGTGGTTCGGCTACAAGGACACCTTCCTTGCCCTACTCCACTCCCCGAGTCACCTACTCGAGAGTTCAAGCACTATGTCAACAAACTCCAACTTGGCGGAGAAGCCTTCACAACGTTGCTTACACCTTTTTCCTGTACAAAGCTAAATATCGAGTCTGTAACACGGAGGACCAAACCAACACTACTATAACACAACAAATATGTGAAATATGAAATACAAGATCTTCGCTACAGAAATCTTGTGGAGGAACAAATCAATCAAGCCCCTTGCTTGGATGACTTGTAGAATGCTCGTGATCTCGCCTTAGAGAAGGACCTATAAGAGAATCACAATAGAAGAAAGAAGAACAACTCTCTAGATCAAGTGATCTTTTGTTAGAAGAGTGTAAGAATATATGAGAGAGTTTGTAAGAAGAGGGGTAAGTAAAAATGAAGAAATGACTCTCTATTTATAGGAAAATTCTTGCCACTGTTGCACGGATCCCACGGATCCCTTGCTTGACGGATCCGTCTAGTGTAACTCTAGGGATCCGTGAGACGCTCCTCTTTGCCCATGGGTTTTTGGGTTATGGGTCATGGGTCATGGGTTATGGTTTGAACCATGAGTATCTAAGTAGATACAATGTATCTAATAGATGCAATGCATCTAGTCAATGGGTATGGGTTAACTCCATGGGTTATGGATATGCTCCATGGGTATGGGTCATGGGTTGTGGTTTTTACCCATCCTAATAAACTATTACAACAATTTGTATTAAATGACTATATGTAGATGCTTTACAAAAATAACATGTATCCTTATAGTTTTACTTATGATAACATTATATTTGTTATCAACAAAACACAAAGAGATCGCTAAATATTAATAAACGTTTTTACGATGGGCTGCGTGTGCGGTGCATGTACTATGACGATGGGCTACGTGTGCGGTGCATGTGCACATGTAGTATGTCATGGCAAACCATATCTTAAGTATTTTCACATGTGATTTTTCTTTATTAGTATTTTCCTGCTTTGTGTTAATCAAGCGTGACACGAGTCTAAGCCATAGACCTAAATATAAACAGCTTGGTTGTGATGTAGAAGTATTGTTTATATTTTAATTTTGGTTTTAAGGGAGGCCTACGTGTCAATGTCAATTCCCTCTTGTAATTTAATTTTAAAATTAAACTTAATTAAATATAAATCAATACGGACATAACACAAGGAAGACCAGGCGGTTAAAAAAACTGATGAATCATAGAGAGAGTAGAGAGTTAGTGGGAGCACGGAGGAAT
This sequence comes from Chrysanthemum seticuspe, assembly GCA_019973895.1. Classification (NCBI taxonomy): domain Eukaryota; kingdom Viridiplantae; phylum Streptophyta; class Magnoliopsida; order Asterales; family Asteraceae; genus Chrysanthemum; species Chrysanthemum seticuspe. The sequence goes on from BPTQ01000008.1 coordinate 37,032,819, forward strand.
TAACAGCGTCCAAAAAGAAGAAGCATGTGCTAGATATGTTGAGAAGACGCGAAGTCTGAAGATGCCTTCTTACATTGTGTCATGTTAACCCTTAGGATAAGACCCAAGTTGATTCTGAAGTGGGTCTCAGATCAACAATAGATAACGTCTTGGTTGTGTCATAGTGTTTTATTATTGTCCATATGCATGTTAAAAGGTAGATAATATGTCAACCAATATAATCTAGGGATATAATAAAACTGAGCATCTCTTCTTAAGTCAAGAGAAAGTGGTGTACTTAAGCACCAAGTATCTGATAGCGAGATTGTGTAATAAAACAAAATGTCTATGAATTAGTCTGAACCTAACTTAAAGGCTTAGGAAGGGTAACCCAAGGTTAGGCACCTTTTATTAAAAAAATGATTTGTTTTCTAAAACTTAAAAAATCGTGGTATAAACTCATGCATAGTTCATACGTAAAACGAGTTTTAATGATGAAACCCATTTTAATATTGGATATAAAAAGAAAATACTTGTGATTGATGAGTCTGTAAATGGTCTTACCCTATAAAATCTTAGACTAGTGCACCGTCCATAAACTATTCCACTCTCTTAACTCATACCCTACGGGCGGTTGATGCCATAGCTCAACATACATAGGTATATTGCTGATGCGGGAGAGGTGGATATTGAATTCATTGTTCGTATTCCAAAGCAGAGATCAATGAGTTACAATACCATTGGCTTTTATAGTAGAGTCTATTGGTATTCCGCCAAAGTGGACCCAAGGCTGCATGTGAGACTAAGTATGCCCGATATTTATCAGAGTCTTAACCTTAGGAATTGTCCCAGCAAGACGATTTGCATGGTAAAACACGAACCATAGACAAATTGTCATAAAGTAGTTATGTGCCAAAGCCATGTGCTTTGTGACACCGTAATATGGATCCTTGTGTAATAAGCAAAATGATAGAGTCTAGTAGCCATTATGATAAAATATTGAATCAATAAAGTTGTATTCATAAACTGTAGATGGTACACAATTACAACAGCAATAACTCATTGTCACTTCGCTCTGTACTTGATAAGGACAAGCTCAGTGGGCCTAACTTTCGTGATTGGGAGAGGAATCTTCAGATTGCACTCAGACATGAATGAAATGGTATGTCCTGAAGAATCCCATCGGCCCAGCGCCCGCGGCTACGCCCTGGTAGCAGTCAGAAACACCTGCTAGAGGCATGTACATGACCTGGTAGACGTTGGATTTCTGGTGCTGGCCACCATGGCACATGAGTTCCAAGTCAATCATATGGACATTGGAGCATTTGATTTGATCAACCAACTGCGCACTACTTTCCAGGCGCAGGCTCGAACCGTAAGTTTTGATGCAATTGTTAATCTGAGAAAATGCAAGATGGTTGAGGGATCACTGGTGAGTGCTCATGTGATCAAGATGATCGGGAACATCAATCGACTTGAAAGGCTAGGTCACGCCATTACACCCAAACTTGATATTGATTTTATCTTTAACTCATTATGTAAGGAGCATAAGCAGTTCATACTCAATTACAACATGAATATATTGAGGGTGAGGTTGTAGCTGAACTGCATACTATGCTCAATACTGCCAAAAGGAAGTTTGAGTAGAAGTCGAAAGATGTGCTGGTGGTGGATGGGAATCATGGTAAGTACAATGTCAAGTGGGAAGAGAGAGTAGGCAGAGGGAAAAAGAAGAAGAGAAAATCTTCCCAGACAATATTCAAGGACCGTAAACCCCGAAAGGGATTTTCTTACTTCAAGTGCAAGAAAGAAGGGCACAGGTTTAGGACTTGTCCAAATGATCCAGCCAAAAAGGACAAGGTGAATACTGTTAAGACCTCAAGTTAGTACATCATTAATATTCTTATCTCTCACTTCTTTATGAAAGAAACATAATCTAATTTGTTAAAATATAAAATAAATGAGAAGGGAAGAGGAGCACTGAACATAACCTGATGAAGAGTGCTGAAAAGTTTGCATAAGATGACGGCTTAGCTCGTGCATCTTTTTCTTTTTGGGATTTAGGATTTTAAACAAATTAAAAAAATCTTTACATTTAAAATTGGTTTATGCCCGTTGTAGGGCTTGTTTTAAAATTTTCAATGTTTTAGGATTTAAACATTTCTTTATCTTAAGTTTATCTGGAATTATATATATTTAAAATCTGGGATAAAAGGTTTTGGAGAAAACTTAGTAAAATCTTAAATGCAAACTATTACAACAATGTATCTGGTTTGACCAATAAGGTGTTCATACTTTATGGGTTCCCGAACCGATGAAGTGAATGAAGTAAGTAGAAAAAAACCTTTAGCAGTAAAGGAAAAAATGAACTTTGATGCAATCCATCTACCATAGTAGAATCAAATAAGCACTTCTACCAGATAACAAATGTACAGAGTGGTCTGATAGGTTGTCTGGCTTGAGTCTTGAAAAGAATCAAAGCGTACAACCCCACATGCGATACACTTAAATACTAGAAGTATTTGAGAATTAAGATCTTTTATAAAAGAGGAATTGCCTGGACATTGTGTTCCCGAAAATCTAGAGATTGAGTAAAGCTCATATGCTACTAAATAGTATCTTGGATCTATAAATCAAAATCGAAAGGACACAAGTTTATAGATAATGAGAAGAATTTCGCAGCTGCTTTAGAAAGCTCTAGTAAGACTGAAATGCGTCTTATAAGAAGAGTAGTTAATAAAAGTTAACAAATGTTAAATAGATCAAGTTAATGTACTCAAGCCAAGTCGTCCTTGACCAGGCAGCGGGATTGTGAGTTCCAATCAAAATTGAGCAACGAAGCGAGAGTATGTTACAAATTAACTTTTGATCATTTTAACTAAAGAGTAAAAAGCATGACAGGAATGATATATCGAAAATAATCTATGTAGGAATTCCTAAGTCTTGCAATAGTTAGTAGGTGGTGTCAAGATCAATGGACTAAGATATTATGGCACCGTAGAATATGTTGATCTTAAGTTGTTGTGTACCAATTAAAGAAGCCATATTACTTAAAGGATTTGAAATCTAGGACTACTAATAAGGGAATGTGCAACTACATCGCGGTTCAATGAGGCTTGTACTAAAATTCTCAAAGACTTAGGATAATCAGTAACAAGCAGTCACATTTCTTAGTTGTTGGTATAATTCCATTTTACCTAATCCTGTAAAATGAAGTACATCATTGAATGCTAAGGTAAGTATGTGTTAGAAGCATTTCTAACAATCTTCCCCAATGTGGCTATATATGGGATTACTTACAACATTTCTTACAAGTACAAATAAAAATAAAGAAAGGTCTTCATAAGCTCTCTAAATGTTGAGGATGATTATAGTTGACGCTCTTTTTCTTCATCTTGTACCTCAGCTTGAGAACTTTTCTTCACATGTAGGAAAATGATGTAATATGTAAGAATTGGATTAGCTTCCCCCCAATTCATACTGCATGTATTTAGCATCTTCTCCGTACACTTCTTTTTAGCGAAGTTTCCGAATCAACTTCCCCCCAAACAAACATCTGTCTTTAGCAAATTTGAAACTTTGATGTAGCTGACATATCTTCTAACTTTTGTGGTTTAAGCGCGCAGCGGAATTTGTAGATGAAACAGTAAACCACACCAAGCAAATATGACTAACACTTAATCACAATTATACTCAATGAGAAAAATTCATTCGGGGTAACATGAAAGAAATTAACAAGATCTTCTCACGTATGTAGACTACTTCACACAAAACAACCCGTGGAAGTTGAAAATGATAACACCAAATTCTTCCCCCTGATTGCAAATACTCATGGAAGAAAAGTGTCTTTGCAAAGAAATTTAATAAATCAAAAGAACATCCATTTCTCTTCCCCCACGATGGTTTCTATTTATCGGAAACATACTTCTTCTATGGTTATGATGCATCGGAATCAGTGTAACTTCGTGTATTTCCAATTAATCGAGAAAGTGTGAAGTACCATAAATCTCTGTTAAGCTGAAAAAATATCATGTGAGAATCAACTGCCTACATCCTCTCTACTCTTTTGTACTTCTCTTAGGTAACTATTTAGCGACGCTATTATCATTATGTCGGCTCTTTGTAGTGACTACTGATGGAGAAAATCGAATATGACAAACTTGAGAATGAATTAAAATAACCCAAACTTGTGACTTAAACTTGCACTAATATCTGACTAAGAACCAATACTGAAAATTTTAATAAAGGTAGCTACATATACCCATCCAACCATCCATAATTGTATATGAACATTTCTTGAATTATCCACAGCTTTTTGTGACACTTGAGCATTACAATGTAACTCCTTTAAAGTGATAGCTATACATTGTGAGCACTACAATGTAACTCCTTACTGTGGAAAACTAGAAGGGGAGGTTGAATGGTTTTGCCGATTTTAAGTTAGTTTCTAAAAACTTTAGATTCGATGTTATGTGAAATCGTATGGATGAAGATAAAGTATAGATCTAAGAGTAATGCAAGTAAAGAAAGTAAAATAAGGGATAGAAATGACACAACCGATTTATAGTGGTTCGGCTACAAGGACACCTTCCTTGCCCTACTCCACTCCCCGAGTCACCTACTCGAGAGTTCAAGCATTATGTCAACAAAATCCTTCAACTTGGCGGAGAAGCCTTCACAATGTTGCTTACACCTTTTTCCGATACAAAGCTAAATACTGAGTCCGTAACACGGAGGACCAAACCAACATGACTATTACACAACAACTATGTGAAATATCAAGTACAAGATCTTTGCTACAGAAATCTTGTGGAGGAACAAATCAATCAAGCACCCCTTGCTTGGATGACTTGTAGAAAGCTCGTGATCTCGCCTTAGAGAAGGACCTATATGAGAATCACAATAGAAGAAAGAAGAACAACTCTCTAGATCAAGTGATCTTTTGTTAGAAGAGTGTAAGAATATATGAGAGAGTTAGTAAGAAGAGGGGTGAAGAGAAATGAAGAAATGGCTCTCTATTTATAGGCAAAATCTTGCCACTGGTCCACGGATCCCACGGATCCCTCCCTTAAGGGATCCGTCTAGTGTAACCGCAGGGATCCGTGGGACGCTCCTCTTTGCCCATGGGTTTTTTGGTTATGGGTCATGGGTCATGGGTTATGGGTTGGTCCATGGGTATTTCATTAGATACAATGTATCTAATAGATGCAATGCATCTAGTCAAATGGATATGGGTCAATACCATGGGTTGTGGTTTTTACCCATCCTAATAAACTATTACAATAAATGATTTATTACAACAATTTGTATTAAATGACTATATGTAAATGTTTTACAAAAATAACATGTATCCTTATAATTTTACTTATGATAACGTTATATTTGTTATCAACAAAACACAAAGAGATCGCTAAATATTAATAAACGTTTTTACGGTTTATTTGTATTAAAAATCTCCCCCTTTTTGTTGATGATAAAACATAATGTTATGATGAGTAAAACTTAAGATTAGATGTATGTTTTGAAAGCCTATGTTTTACTTCTTCTCCCCCCTTTTTGTCGAAACAAAAAGTTAACCCAACGAAGAAATAAAATGTGGAAAAATAGTCCACGTATCGCTAACTCCCCCTTGACGGTAGCTCCCCCTAGAATGGGGCGTCAAGTGAGAAAAAAGAAAAAATCCTACAAAGAAAGGGTTAGTAGTAACATGCATAAATAATCTTGTGATTGATGAGAATCAAGATTGGGAGCCAAGGTATGTAAACAAGGCCTTGTAATAAAACAACAAAATGTAGTGGTACTTATACCACATACAAGCATGTAAAAGTAAGAACAAGACATGTTCTTAAAAAATGACTGAAAAGAAAATTACTAAAAGTAATAAAAATGATTCCTTCCATGCTTGCATAAGGTTTATGGATGGAAGTTTTGGTGAGTAATGATGTTGATGCGATCAAGGATAAGGTTAAGTATGACTCGCATTTCTTCCCTAATCTCTATTGCAATATCCCTAGTGGATTGGCAATATTCACAATGTAAGTGATGTAGGTAATGAGTGCGGAAGTTTTCCGGGTGACTTTGATTTGTGAGATGCGGAAGCTGTGGTGGAAAAGTTGGAAAATACGGATCAAAGTCCGAAATGTTTGGTAGTGGTGGTGGAAAAGAACCTAGATGTTTTTGTAACACAATGGGAGCTAAAGGTGGTGAGGTTTCAAGGTCTTTGAAAATTGTGTTTGGAGAAGTGGGAGGTGTCAAAAAGGCTAGTTCTTTTTGCTTTGTTTGTTGAGATCTTGTTGGAGTCTTAAGGAGTTCCAAAAGAGTGACCTTAGGTGGTGATGTGATGGGTAATGAAGTTGGTGTACTTGTTGGTGATGAAGGAGGTGTGATAATGGAAGCATCTTGTGGTGAATGAGTTGTTGGTGATGAACCATTTGATGATGGTTTTACTAAGCAACAAGGCCGGATGCTAATCCGTGCGGTTTTTCTAGATTTGGATGGTGGTACTTTGGAAGGTGGGAGGACAAAGTTTTGGATTTCTAGAAAGGGGTTGTTTGCACTAGGTGATTCATTTTTGTTGGAAGGTCATTTGGGTGACATGATGATGTTTGTTTATGAGGTTGAGAGTTGATGAATATGCAAACATGTTGAGAATCCTATTTATAGAAAAATAATGCATTGTAATGAATGCTTGACCCAAAATGTGGATTAAAATCTAATGATTAGATATGAATTTAAGGCATGTGATCATGAGAACACAAGCATTAAATAACATACTCCAAAAAAATAAAAGAAATGATGAAACTATTGAAGTTTTCATCCAAAGTGAGAAAAATAGAAGATAAAATTAGCTTCTGTCTCACGGATCCCACGGATCCTCCCCTTGAGGGATCCGTCCAGCATTAAGGCTGGGATCTGTGGTATTGGTGATTCAGGCATCTCAAAATTTTCCTTTTTGGAAACATTTGTGCCTAGTGTGTGCCTATATGCAAACCATTTGGAGTTGCGGTTATCTCGACTCTTAAAAAGAAAAGAAAAATAAACTAGAAGTGAAAAAGCACACTATTATGTGAGATAACCCGAGTGCTCCTAATTCATTGTTGCTTAAATGAATGTACCCGAAAACACATATTAGTTATGTGTCCTCTTTAGCATTCAAAAGACACGAGATGCAATAAAAATGGGCTTTTACTTTGTATTAATAATGAAAAAGCGATTTGTCCTAAACGTGAGAAATGGCTTTTATGAAAGTGATACGGGAAGAGGTATCCTTTTAGAAAACATTTTGAAAAGAGGTTTCTATGTGTGAATAAACCATTTATTCTTTGAAAGAGAAAAATATGTATGCGATCACGTCTTTGCAAAAGGTACTTATCTTGAAAACTAAGAGAAAACTATGAATTATAAGTAAAACTTATCTTGGGTTTTGAAAATTCCCGTATTGCTTGTGAGTTGTGCGTGAAATAGAGATCCTAGACTCAGAAAGAAGAAGGCTAGTGTTTATATACCTTGTAGAGTTTAAAATATATACCTTGTAGAGTTTAAAATCAAATAGAACCTGACGCCGTCCCCTTCAGTTACAGCAGCCTGAGTGTCTCGATTCTTGACTTTGGCCATTTTCTTAGTATATTCGCGCCTTTTCGTCCGAATAAGTGTCATTCCAGCAATTTGCCTTCAAGAGACTTAAAAAGTGAAAAAGAACGAAATTAAGTAGTAACGGATACAAAAGTGATCAATTAAGGGCTTAAATGACCCCTCAAAAAGGTACCTTTTAAATCCTTATAAAATATCCTTACACTTGGTATTTGCTTGTCCTCAAGCAAATGTGCTTTTAGCCAATTGATGTATAAATTAGGGGTCATTAAGCATTAGTTTAGAATGATCCACAACATATATAAGTCCCGCAAAAGTCATAACAAGCACGGAAATTACATACTAGCACCTCACATGGGGTGTTTGGATACTCACATCTTTCGAGTGTATATGAAATATAACAAGTTGGAAATGGAAGATAAACACTCATTAACCGGTCCTAGTACATAGATTACCATAGGATTGAGACTAGATCAAACATCCATCGCTTTGGCGTAAGCACCTAGGAAAGACTATCCAAGAGGTCTTTTAAAGAGTTGTAACGTTAGGCTTACGGTAGGGAAACAAAGGGTTTGGTGGGATAGGCGATTTAGTGGTGGCAAGTCAAAAATCTTTATGTTACAAGCATGCGAAGAATGGCGTTGCTAAGCCAAGACTCGAAACTCTAAACTCTAGATAACTGAAATAAACAAACATAAATTTAAAGATAGATGTAGGATGGTAGCCCGTTTTTTTTTTCTTTTTCTTTTTTTTTACCTTCATACACTTTTACTCTACCATCCTCTACGATAACATCAAAATAATAGGGATTTATAGGCACATCCCTACACTTGAGTTTTTATTACTCTAACACTAATTTGACCCGAATTGAAAAGATCAAAACACTTGGAGTACATTATTACGCAAATAAAGGGAATTTGAATTTAACGTTCCCTTCCCGTCATTTCATAAAATTTAACTTTTCCCATGAGTCACAATCGTCCCAAAACTGTGTACAAAGGATATGACTCGACTTAGCAACTTATGCAAGCAACTAGATAATTGAACTAAGGGTTTAGTGTGATAACAATAATGCACTAAAAGTGAGTGCATACAAGGTAGGCTAAGGCGATTTGGGTGTACATTTGGGGTTGGATTGTAAACAATGCTCTTTATTGATATTCCGGAAAACCGAAACATCACGAGAACCGCGAAAAGGATAGGCTCTGAGGGGTTAACTAGGGGTATCGTGTACTAAAGATGAGTACAACGCAAAGGTGTGGGGGAATTACTCAACCGATGTGGAAGAAGTAATTATATTACAGGTATCAAACAAGGGTTATCCTAATGCCTCTTATCATTTAGTTATTCCTAACTACACAAGTGTAGTCTTACTAGCGATCTCGGAATGCATCACAAAACAAGTTCTAGAATCTATTATACTACCGGTTCACACTCTAAACATCAAAGATGAATGCTTTAATTCCTACAAATCTAAGGGTGATCCTCACATTTTGGGTGGAATTTAAGTGGTAAAGGGTTTTGTGCTAGTCATATAACTTCCTATCCATGAGACGCTTTATTAAGACTAATGGCCCACTCCTATACGTCATGAAAATTTTTTTAATTTGGTGCCAAAATTACCCTAACCGATATTTCTCATGGTTTATTACACAAATGAAATTGGACAAAGCAAATAGTTAAGGATAAGCATAGTTTCAAAGTTCCCGTTTTATTTTCCCTCCCTACACTTAAACTGAACATTGTCCCCAACGTTCCTCGAAAGTATCAAAGTTATGATAATGAAAGGTAATTAAAAAGGAAATAAACTAGTACTCCCCTGATTAGCTCGGTAGGATCCGTGTGAAGTGGTGGTTAAATATTTCTTCAAGAAGAATGTTTGCGTGAAAAGCTCCTTCTCATCTTATGTATCTTCTTCTTGATAAATTAAACCTGCACACTTGAAGAAAACAAACGAAACCTTTGCGTAAAATCGGCTGTAACAATATATATATATATATGACTCTACTAAACTAGGATATAATGCTTGTGGAATGGATGTTTACAGATTTTCTGAAAAATTAAGACTTGGAAAATTCCAAAAATTTATAAGTAGCTCAGAAAACGAGAAAAAGTAATAAGCTGTTTCTGCTCCTCCTGACGCCGTCAGGTTACGATCCTGACGCCATCAGGTTATCCTGACAGAAATTGGTCTGCGATTTTCTGGAAAAAATTCTGGAAAAAATTTTATCTTTAAAATCTGGAAAAAATTTCCTTCAAAACATCCATTATGACTCGATACAAGCATTTGACTCGAACAAACACACATGTATATCTTTTAAATAATTGTAATTCTCATGTTTACGTTTCTTATGAAAACGTATGTAATCCTCCCTACACTTATCCCTTATGTAAAATACCTTTATATGTAATTAAGACGAGGTTAAAGACAAAATAAAACATTTTTACAAATTTAAACATGAGAATAAACAATTAATAAAAGATACACGACACACAAACAAGCAAACAATTAAGCATGAGTTGCCTCCCACGAAGTGCCTTTCTTTATTTATGAGTCTTGTAGCTAGACTCGAAGTCGTGCCCCTACGTGACTTCATTACCGTCCCCTTCTACCTCATGACGGTCTCTATTAGGGGATTCCATGTTGTAGAAGTGCCCTATGATGCACTTTTCTAAAAGGTCATCCTTTCCCCACTCGGTTCTATACTCCGGTCCTAAGTTCAAGCAATCCTTATAGAAACCGAAAATCTTAGCCATAACATAATCTACTCCCTTCTCCTTATCCTCCTCATTCCTATAGTAGACCAATAGTTTAAGTTCCTTTTTATCATTGGAGAGTGATGAAAACTTCTCAATTTTAAACGGCATTTGGTAACCTACATCATCGGTCTCATCCTTGAATCTCACTATTCCTAACGACGGATCATAAGTCATCCCGGTGTTTTCTATGAAAGGCTTTCCTAGAATAATGTGGGATAAGCAAGGATCTATGGCCGTACTAATATCAGCCACTATTATGAAATCCATAGGAAACGTGAAACTACCTACATAAACGGGCAATCCCTTAACTCTACCAAGAAAATTGCAACTAACCCTAGGATTATCGGGATCTTGCCTAGTTGGGATAGGCTTCTTCATTACCCAATTATAGTAGGTGCTAGTCATGATATTTATCGGGACTTGCGATCAATGTAGGCCTTTGCCACGAAAAGGTGTCCTATGCAACATGGTATGTTAAGATTCCAAGGGTTCCCAAACTTGATCCTAGGGCTTCTCCTAACATACATGTGACGGAGGTCACGTACTAAGTGTGGGTGGCGAGAGAGTTCTTCTTCCATAGGAAATTTATTGAAATAGTCGTTGCCTACTTCATCTACTTCCTCAGTTGTTTCATTCCTAGGTGTTTCACTAACCTCAAGTACCGTTTCATGGTTCGCTTCGTCATTTGTTCTATTAGGTTTCACTAAGGTGATGGTATTGATGAATTGAACGTGCTTAGCTAACTTACTTGGGTCCTTAATCTCTACACCGGAAGCTTCGGGAGTTGAGATAGCATTAACCTTCCTATCACTATTGGTCATGGCTTTCAAAAGGTTATCTATCTTCCTATCCATCTCGGCTTGTTGTTGGTTAAAACGGTCCGAGAGCTTAGCTATTTGAGCTTCTTGGGATGCGACTAGGTGTTGCAATATCCCTTCTATGTTTTGTTGTTTAGGGCCATGAGATGGGAGCCATGAGAAATCATTAGATGTGAATTCTTTGGTTTGTCCCCAATAAAAGTCGGGCTTGCCCTTACATGCTTCTCGGGCGTCGTTAAAAGTCCTAGGTCCGGGTGTTGTAGGGAATCTTCCTCCCATTCCATTAGTACGCGAGGATGCGTAGTCAACGGAAGCTTGTTCGGGGAGTCTTGTGCAAGTGCGCGTGTTATGAGGACCACTACACGACTCACACAAGGAAGAAACTTTATTCACTTGGCGTGAAGACTTAGGATTTTCGTATGAGCTCATTAGGAATTTAACTTGATCTTCAAGCTCGAGCTCCTACGGTCGGAAGATTGTGAGTCAATGGGAGGCAAGGAGATTGCCTTTACGGTTTTGGGTAACTCACGGGGTCATTCCAACTTTCGTTGTCATAGAGAGCAAGGTCCTCTATTATACCCCATGATTCTTCCGCGGTAAGATCACTAAGTTTTCCACCGACCGCTTGGTCAATGGATCGCTTAGTGGGGAAGTTGACATGATCATAGAAGAGTTAGACTTGAAGCCAAAGATCAATGCCGTGATGAGGGACTCTATGGAGTAAGTCCTAGAATCGAGTCCATGCTTCATAGAGAGATTCACCTTGACGTTGTTAGAACATCAAGATTTCATTCCTAAGCTTAGTAGTTCTCCCCGGTGGGAAAATTGAGAAAGGAAATGAGAGGTGAGATCATCCCAACTTGAGATGGAGCCGGCGGGAAGTCGCTCAAGCCAATTACTAGCTTGGTCCCGTAGAGAGAATTGGAAGAAACGCAGACGCGTGGTCTCCCGAGTAGTAGCATCGAGGTCGATGGAATCGACAATTTTAAGGAAATCCTTAAGATGCTGATTAGGATCTTCAGAACGAAGTCCATGGAATGCACATCCGTTTTGCACCAACCGGATGGTGTCGGATCGCAGGGCCGTAGTTTGGGCTTGGTCAGGAAGCTCAATGGTGTTTCTATAGCCTAGGTGGCTTGGTCTTGAGTATTCACCAAGAGTACGGCCTCTTGGCGGGTCATTTGGTGGTGGGTTGATGAGTGGTGGTTGGTTATCACCTTCCATGATGAAAACTGATGGGGTTACTAACAAAGGTCACGAAGAAGAGGGATAGACTACGAGGAAGCTAAAAATGAGAAAAAATCTTACTTGATAGGAATCAAGCAAGGAAACCTAAAGGAGGTGGACTCCTAACTAGCTATTCTATTCCCCGGCAGCGGCGCCAAAAACTTGATACGCTTACACAGAGCGTTCGGGGTCAAAGGAACTTCCTTTTCGTCGAGCAAGTTTTTCAACACGCTATGCAATGAACCTAATCAATGTAGTGTAGTATTAGGGTAAGCCACGGGTATTGATATCGTTCTCTAGGGGAATAGGAATGCTAGTGAGAAGTTACTACGCTAAGGTTGGGGTTGAGGAAGATTATTTTTTATCTTTTTTATATTTTTTAGGAAATGGAAAGGTACGAATCTCGAGGTTTGGATTTAGGGGTTGGTATTTCTACCGATTACTCTACTTATCTAATTATCTAATTAACTAAGCTAGGGGTAGTCTATGTCTATTGTTGTGTGCTCGTATGATGATTAAGAATGTATTTAATTAGGTTTTATTACTCCCTAGTTATCTCCTATTGATGGTTGAATTGTCACGTCCTTATTATTAATGCGTTGTGTCTCTAAGGTTGTAGGGTATGCGTTTATCCCTAACTCTTTGAAGCTACCAAAGGTTAATGACTACAAAATCTCTAGGATTCATAAACTTAATACTAAGGTATTCTTTGGATGTTTAGCCTACAATAACTCTAGGTGATTATAAACTAAGGTTCAACAAAGATTAATCAAGCATTAATAACACAACGAATGACCTATCACAATAATAGGACAATCACAATTAAGATAAGAGACAACCAATCAATATTCAATAACTAGGTTTCATATTACCTAAGCAAACACACAAGTAAATTAGCCAGACATGGAGAACATGCAAGCATACACACAATCAATTGAAGACATAATTGAATTAATGAAGTAAAACACTTATCTTGATGTAAGATAGGGTATGGAACCCTAAAATACTGTACAAGACAGCCTTGGTTCGGTTTAGGTTTTTACTCCACAAAACTACCACTTAAAACTGAAAAGTTCGGATTCTATATATAGTGTTACAAACTGCGACGGCGTCACTCTTTAGTTCTGACGCCGTCGGGTCTCCGTCATTAAGTTTTCGTCTTGGCCACGTTATCATTGTGACTGCGTCACCTTATGCCCGTGACACCGTCGCCTTCAGTCTCTGACGCCGTCTGGATCAAATCTAGGCCGTCTAAGCTGCGACGCCCTACTCTTTTAAAACCTGATGCCGTCACTTGTAAATAAGAAATTTGGCTACTGAGTCATCACAAAACTTGTTCCGAGGGCGTCACAAATAGAACCTGACGCCGTCCCCTTTAGTTCCAGCAGCCTGAGTGTCTCGATTCTTGACTTTGGCCATTTTCTTCGTATATTCACGCCTTTTCATCCGAATAGGTGTCATTCCAGCAATTTGCCTTCAAGAGACCTAAAAAGTGAAAAGGAACAAAATTAAGTAGTAACGTATACAAAAGTGATCAATTAAGGGCTTAAATGACCCCTCAAAAATGTACCTTTTAAATCCTTATCAAGTATCATCCATAGAAGTAAGACAAAGTTTGTCTTTAGGTTCATTACCAATTTTAATGACATAGACTTCATGTTTCCTAATTCCTCTACCTATGGTGATGCCGTTTTTTAATATCTTACTACCGGTTTCATTGAAAAGTACGTTGCACTTTTTATCACATATTTGTCCTATACTTAAGAGGTTAAAGTTTAGCTTTTCTACGTGACACACATCGTTAATGGTTAGAGATTTGTTAGAAATCGTACCTTTACCGATGATTTTGCTTTTGCTATTTCCAAATACCACATTTCTTCCATTGAAGGATTCATATGTGGAGAATAAATCTTTATTTCCGGTCATGTGCCTCGTGCACCCGCTATCCTTGATCCACTCATCCATATCTAAGTCGACCTTTAAGCACACCTAAGAAAACAATTAACTCAAAAGTTTGGTCCCCATTTGTTCATGGGTCCATTAGTGTTAAACATTCCATTCATGTTAGACATGTATGGATAAGGTGAATATGCGTTCCATGGTGCAAAGTTTTGAAATGGAAAACCATTTTGCATATTTGGATTCCATCCCATTTGAGGGTTACTTCTTGGATAAACATTATTAGGTCTCCTAGATGTGTTTGGTTTTGAAAATGATGGACCTTTGTTTCTTATAAAGCTTTGATTATATCTTGGAGGTGGTTGTCTAATGGTAACATGAGTTAGTTTCTTCTTATTAACAATAACAAAATCAGTTCTAAAAGAGGAAGCTACATTATTACCACTGTTTGCTTCAGCAGACCCATGGATCCCTGGCTGTACAATAGCCGGTTCCCTGTTTGTGGGATCCATGGGATCCGTGACTACAGTGGTTTGTTTTTCTAGTGCCTTTACGGATTGTGTTTCTTTGTTTTCACTAGTTGACGCATTAAGTTCCTGAAAACCTAGACCTTTTTGATTATTTCCTGTTTTAACACTATCCAATATCATATCTAAGGTTTTGGTGTTCATTCTAGCAATCTTAGAGTCTAGATGATCAACTAGTGTTTGAAGTTGAACGCAAAGTTCACATTTGCCACTTGCTATCTTCCCCTTTTCTAGACGTTTTAATTTTGCCTTTAGATCTATGATTTCCTTTTCTAAACGTTGGTTTTTATTTTTTAAAAACTTATTTTTGTTGATTACTTTTAAACTAATTTTGCAAAGTTTATCATATTCATTATGTAATGAATCATCATCTAAAGATGAGCTACTATAGTATTCGTGACATACCTCGTCATTTGCCATGAGACAAATTTCTTCGTCCTCCTCCTCTCTCATTCCCCACGAACCGCTCACGAATGCCTTTTGATCATCGCGTTTGGGACACTTAGTAATAAAGTGGTTTGGGTCCCCACATTTGAAGCAAGCGCGATCATCCCTTGGCTTCTCGTCCTCTTAGCTTTTCCGGAATCCTTTCTTGTCGTCATACGGTTGTTTGACGTATCTTCCCTTCCTTCTAAAGAACTTTTTGAAGTCCCTTACCGCCATGGCATACTCCTCGTCATCACTATCCGAAGAGGAGTCCTTTTCATCGCTTGAGACCTTCTTGGCTTTAAGGGCAAGAGATTTATGCTTCTCTTTCACTTTTGAAGCTTCGGAATCTTTAGCAAGGACAAGCTCATAGACTTTTAAGTTGCCTATGAGTTCATCAAGGGTGAGGATTGTCAAATCTTTTGACTCTTCGATTGCCATCACCTTAGATCTTCACTTGGATGGAAGTGCCCTTAGATATTTCCTAACATGGTTACGGCTAGAGAAAGATTCATCAAGTGCTTGTAAAGATGTAATTATAGTATTAAAGTTAGCAAAAGAATGATCTATAGTTTCCTCATCCGATATTGAAAATTGTTCATATTGTTGAACAAATAAATCTATTTTATTGTTTTTCACTTGTTGATTACCTTGATGAGTTACAACTAAAGAATTCCAAATTTCTTTAGAGGTTTTAAGCATGGAGATTCTTTCGAATTCCTTTTTGGGTAAAGCATTATATAAAACCATTTTAGCTTCACTATTTTTGGAAAGCTTTTTCTTAATTTCATCGGTGAGTTTATCATGAGGTATGTTAACTAAAATTCCATCTTCATCTTTTGCAGTGGCTTCAAAATCGCCTTCAACAATGATGTACCAAAGATCAATATCTTTAGACTTCACAGACGTTTCGAATCTATTTTTCCAATATATAAAACCATTAGTTTCAAGTAGTGGAGGTCGTTTCATGGATTGCCCTTCCTTGTAATTTTCAGAACCCATAGTGATCGAAAAGTTTTTAAAATACGATTTACTTTAAAACTTTTATAAACTTAGCTCTTGATGCCAATTGTGGAAAACTAGAAGGGGGGTTGAATAGTGATGATGTACCCTCCGAGTAGCTCGAAGGACACTCCTCCGAGACGTGTCGAAGCCCTTCCATTCGAAGGCCCAAGTTAGGATTCCAGAATATCCATAGGCTTCAAACCATT
Organism: Chrysanthemum seticuspe; assembly: GCA_019973895.1. Lineage (NCBI taxonomy): Eukaryota > Viridiplantae > Streptophyta > Magnoliopsida > Asterales > Asteraceae > Chrysanthemum > Chrysanthemum seticuspe. The sequence goes on from BPTQ01000008.1 coordinate 37,049,256, forward strand.
CGTTATCACGAAGGTTACCTCAGGGGAATTATCCATTCGAAGCCCTAAGCCCTTCGGGGTATGGCTGACGAAGAAGCACTGGATAGGGGAACCTCCTGACTTGTTCAAATCCACGATCTCCCTCTCTCTCTTGGCTTCCCCGTCAAGTCTGAGAACGTGGGTCACTAAACCCTAGTGGTTACCCACAATCATGGGACGCCCCCATGATCTCCGACATTCATGCAGAAGTGCTCTCAACCCTATTTCATCCACTATAAATAGGTTGGACGGGCAATGGATTATGGTATGCTCGTTTCACACTCATCTCTTTGCTTACACACACTTACAACCATAACTCATACTTACTCTCACGCCGAAGGTGGTTCGCAGGGTCATACCCCTGCGTAATCACTTAACGTAGTGTTTCGTATTTCTTATTCTCAGGTGAAAGGCAAGTCTTGGCTGGAACATACACCCCTCATACCTTTGATCATCATCGAAGCCTGGTAGTGCAATCTATTGTACAATCAAATAGTTTTGCCGATTTTAAGTTAGTTTCTAAAAACTTTAGATTCGTTGTTATGTGAAATCGTATGGATGAAGATAAAGTATAGATCTAAGAGTAATGCTAGTAAAGAAAGTAAAGAAAGGGATAGAAATGACACAACCGATTTATAGTGGTTCGGCTACAAGGACACCTTCCTTGCCCTACTCCACTCCCCGAGTCACCTACTCGAGAGTTCAAGCACTATGTCAACAAACTCCTTCAACTTGGCGGAGAAGCCTTCACAACGTTGCTTACACCTTTTTCCGGTACAAAGCTAAATACCAAGTCCGCAACACGGAGGACCAAACCAACACGACTATTACACAAAAACTATGTGAAATATCAAGTACAAGATCTTTGCTACATAAATCTTGTGGAGGAACAAATCAATCAAGGACCCCTTGCTTGGATGACTTGTAGAAAGCTCGTGATCTCGCCTTAGAGAAGGACCTATATGAGAATCACAATAGAAGAAAGAAGAACAACTCTCTAGATCAAGTGATCTTTTGTTAGAAGGGTGTAAGAATATATGAGAGAGTTAGTAAGAAGAGGGGTGAAGAGAAATGAAGAAATGGCTCTCTATTTATAGGCAAAATCTTGCCACTGTTCCACGGATCCCTCCTTTAAGGGATCCGTCTAGTGTAACACCAGGGATCCGTGGGACGCTCCTCTTTGCCCATGGGTTTTTTGGTTATGGGTCATGGGTCATGGGTCATGGGTTATGGGTTGGTCCATAGGTATTTCATTAGATACAATGTATCTTATAGATGCAATGCATCTAGTCAAATGGATATGGGTCAATACCATGGGTTGTGGTTTTTACCCATCCTAATAAACTATTACAACAAATAATTTAATACAACAATTTGTATTAAATAACTATATGTAAATGTTTTACAAAAATAACATGTATCCTTATAATTTTACTTATGATAACATTATATTTGTTATCAACAAAACACAAAGAGATCGCTAAATATTAATAAACGTTTTTACGGTTTATTTGTATTAACACTTACATCAGGCATAACTAGATAAATCAAGTCTTAATCATTTTTGCGGTTAAAGGCTCAAGCAAAGATCTGAAACAATCATGCATCCAACCAACCCCGATACCTTGAGATACTAAGTACATGCACCTGTGAAATTCAACTTAAAACTGATAAATAATAATTAATTAACCCCATAGTCATTTCTTGCGGTTAAATACCAAAAACTAGCCTTTTTTATGATTTAAATGAATTTTGATAATGGTTTATCCCGATCTCGTCATTTTAGTAAAACCCAAAAAAAATTAGTCATTCTTTCAATTAAAAAAAACAACACTAGACCTTCTCGTAAACATAATTAGACAATCAACATATAATATCAGCCAAAACCACTTTTGTCATTTGACAACCAAATCCAACTTGACAACAACAGTCCAATAATTTGTGTGCTCGTTTAGGCCCAACTGTCTCAAACACAACAAAATCTGGTCCAAACACAAGGTGATCAAGCCCATTAAACCTATTACTATATTTGGTCCATTTTATAAGCAAAAATGCGATCCAAATCAGCCTATACCCTAAGTTTTTGCTATTAAAAGCTACTAACAACCCTCATTAGACATCATTTGATAACCCTAAGTACTCATCTGCTTACCCCACACAACTTTAGTTCTCTTTCAAATATAAAAACTGATATGCACCGTACTCGTCTCCTTTCTTGTCTCTTTTCATTTGATAAGCACGGAGCACAAGCACACGAACACATCTAGTGATCTTCTTGATGATACAACCGAACACAAACACAAACTATTTCATTCTTAGTGCTCATTCAAGGTGCATAGAGACATTGCATCAAGATATTTTCGAGGGTCTCGGGTAGGTATCTCCTTTGGTTGTTTTTTGTGCTTATCGTTTGAACCGAAACAAAGATTGGATAAAATTGATGTTTTGTCCATTCTTATTTATTTTCAAATATCAACAAGAAGCAAAGCTTCATACAGATCGATGATGGTTTATGGTAAAATTCCAAAACTCACTTAGGTAAGTCTATCACGCAGTAATAGAAAATTTGAGGTACCAAAACTTGCTCAGGTTCATTAACCGTTACACAATGTATGAGAAGGTATGTGTTGGGAATAATAGTTACCACTGATAAGCTGTGGAAGACACTGCTAAAGATTACACTAGCAATGGAAACTCATTACCACTGCCAGTACGAATATTACCACTGCTGTTAGGATAATTGTTATGTATTCGTGTATTGATAAGTATATAAAAGATCTTGTTTATATTCTATATTGTTAGCATTATACTTATCTTGTAAAGGACTCCTTGTGCTATAAAAGGAGATCCTAGGTCATTGTTTAGAGTACGAAATACTCACGTAAGCTTCAAGGTGTAACCCTAGTGATAAGCAAGATCACTCGTATTATTTCGTAATAATATTGGAGCTTTGTGTTAAACTGTTCTCACTTACATTACATTATATAATATATCTTCTAAGTATTACTAAGTATATTCCGCGTGCTTATTAATATAACTCAAAGTATCACTAACACAAGGTGTGTGTTTAGATCCATCAAGTGGTATCAGAGCGAAGGTTTTGATACTTTGATTTAGAAGATCCAAGGAATAAGCTTAACCAGCTCACTCAAATCAATGGAGATGGAAAACAACCAGTCCAATTCTGCTCCAAGGCTTCCTAAGCTCAAACTTAATGAGTTTGTGATATGGAGGATAATGATTGAGCAATAATTTCTCATACAAGACTATGCTCTATGGGAGATCATCTTAATTGGTGATTCCTTCAAGTCTGTTACCAAAACTGAGAAAGTTGGTGACACAGAAGTTGTAACAGTTTCTGTACCTTAAACTAATGATGAAAGAGCAAAGAAGAAGAATGACCTGAAGGCCAGAAGTTTGTTACTAATGACTCTTCCTAAAGATCAGATCATTGCTTTTAGCAAGTTCAAGACAGCAAAAGAACTTTTTGAAGAGATTTGCTCAGTGTTTGGTGGCAATGATGCTACAAAGAAGACACAAAAGACATTGTTGAAGCAAAGTTATGAAAACTTCTCTGCTTCAAGCAATGACTCACTTGACAACATCTTCACCAAACTCCAGAAGATTGTCACACAACTGACTGTATTTGGCATTGAGGTAGAAAAGGAAGACTTCAATTTGAAGTTTCTAAGAAGTTTGCCTTCTGAGTTTCATACAAATGTTATAGTCTGTGAAAATAAACCAGATATTGAAACTATGAAGCTCAATGATCTTTACAATAACTTCAAACTCATTGAACAAAGATTGAAGAAGGCAGGGAAACTTGGTACAAGCTCTAGCAGCTTGGCATTGTTGTCAACCTCTGTTGACTGTGATGATTTTAAAGATGACTATGATGATGATTTTGCCACTGCTGGTTCTAATGTTTCCACTAGTAATGTTAGTGTTACCACTGCAAGTTCAAAGAAGAAGGTTGCTGGTATTGGAAATCCTACCTTTTATGCTTTTATCTCCACTCAAGTTAATGGCACTATATTAACTCATGAAGACATAGAGCAAATTGATGAAGATGACTTGGAGGAGATGGACATAAAATGGTAGATAGCTCTTCTTAGCATGAGGGCTAGGAAATTCTACAAGAAGATTGGCAAGCCAATTCACATCAATGGTGGTGAAACTGCAGGGTTCAATAAAAAGAAAGTAGAGTGTTTCAACTGTCACAAGTTGGGGCATTTTGCTAGAGAATGCAGAAGATCAAGGAACCAGGACAAAAGGTCTACTTGGTACAAGCAAAAGAAAGAACCAATTGTGGAAGAACCAAAGGCAATGCTGGCAATTGATGGTGTGAGCTATGATTGGAGTTTCATGGCTGATGAATAAGAGGAACAACCTTCAGATGCTGCTCTTGTGTCTACAGAACATGCTCTCATGGCTTTCTCTGACTTTGAGGTACAAAATTTTGAAAGTTGTTCTAAAACATGTAGGGCTTCTAGAGAATGTGAAAGGCTTAATGAATCTTTTGAAAACCAAAGAACAGAGTTGTTTGCTGCTAATTATGCTGTGACAAATCTTAGAAGAGGCATATCTGTATTAGAGAAACAACTAGAGAATTATAGAGCAAATGAGTCAAAATATAATGATGATATGATTATTCTTAGAAGAGAGATAGATCATAAGACAGCAGTGAATGAGGCATTAAAATAAGAATTTGAAAAACTTAAAAAGATAAATGAGAATGTCAATTTATCTGTTGACACCTGTTATTATCAGTCTAAGTCAATTGATAAAATTTGGAATTCTCAAATTACTAGTAAAGTTAAGTCTGGTATGGGATACAATATTGTTCCTCCACCACTAAGGGGTGTTCCATCACCTCCTGGCATAGATTTAGCTCATACAAGCCTAGAAGATTTCCAGGAACCTATTCGTAAATATGGTCCTCTCAAATTTGTGACAAGTGAGGAAGAGGTTAAGCATGAACCTGATGTTTTTGAAAGTGCAAGTGACTCATATGTTGTTGATGAGAATGTTAAAAAGGATGTAGAGGCTTCTATCCCAAAAGTTGTTAATACTATTACAGAGGAACCTAGGAAACAGGTTAACAAGCCTAGATCAACTGTAAGGTATGCTGAGATGTATAGAAATAAGTCATCAGCTCCTAGGGGTAACCAGAGGAGTTGGAATCATGTAAAATCGCAACAACTAGGTAGTGATTTTGTGATGTACAATAAAGCATGTTATATCTGTGGTAGCTTTAATCATTTACATGCTAATTGTGACTATCATGTTGGTAGAAAGGAAGTCCATGGGAATAAAAGGGTGGAGTCTAACAAGTTTCAAAACAATATACACCCTAATTCATACAGCAAAATGATCCCAAGAGCAGTTCAACTAAGAAGTGGTCTTAAAACTTTTGCCACTGTTAAAACTGTTAACACTGTTCACCCTAAATCACCTGTTACTAGTGCAAAACTCAAAACAACTTTTGCAAAATCTGCACAAACAGGGAAAAGGTCTTTTTCTGATAAAATGGTTTAATATAATCAACAGTGGGTACCTAAAACTAAACCAACAGTTACCACTACTCAATCAAAAGTTCCCACTGCAAGGGTTGTAAACAAGACCACGGGTAACATGGGAAATGATGTGAAGGCCTCAGCACGTTGGGAATGGAAACCTAAAGGAATTACCTCAACAACCAATCCCAATGGTGTATCAATGACCTTTGATAGATATAACTATATTGATACACGAGGCAGATCCAAGTCAATCATGGCTTGAGTCCCCAAAGGAAACTAACTCCTTTCTTATATGTGCAGGAACATCCAAGGACAAAAAGATCAGATCAAGGCTACACAGATAGTGGATGTTCAAGGCACATGACTGGCAACAAGTTCTATCTCTCAGATTTTGAACATTATGATGGACAGTATGTCAGCTTTGGAGGTGGAGTTAATGGAAAAGATACTGGTTAACAACACAGAGCTTTTTGCAGATAAAAGATGTAAATCACAATCAGTATGATGCAAGGAACATAAAGCAAAAGACATGGATTTTTATTATTATTAACCAAATCTGCACACAGAGTGCAGAGGGTACATCCATTTGTTACAGACAACCAGCATCATTACATACATGGAAAACAGAAAACATCATACAACTACCAACTGATGACACAAGCTTCACATTCTACCCCAACCTAACCACCAACTACCACCTAAGGCCTCTTAGGAAAGGCCCACTCTGGCATTACTTTAGGCGCCATTCTCCTATCAATCACCCTCCACACTTTGGGGCATGCTAGCCTAATCACATTTCTTCTGACAGATGGTGAGGATGATGAAGGACCCTCTGGTGGTGGTGCTGTCAACAATGGTTGAGAAGGTGGTGCTTGCAGCTCTCCTGGTGGAAGTATTGTAGCAATGGGTGGAATAACAAGGGCTCTAGAAGCTGTTTCATCATCAGACTCTTCATAAGGAGACACATAGGAACTAATGTCTGAGTTGTCTTCCTTCAGAGCATCCTGAGGCATTGGTTGGATTGATGAAGGACCAGCAACTGAAGGGGTATTGCTCATGACCAAATGAGTTCTCTTTCTTGAAGAAACCTCTTCAAACACCTCGTTCTTCACTCTACCTGGATTGTTCAGAACAAAATGCCAAACACTATCATCCCAAACACTATCTGAAAATGAGCTGTCATATGAGACATTGATAGGGTTTGAATGACTCATGGTGATTTTTGGAGAGAAGTAAGTTTTTGAGAGAGAAATGTTTTTGGAGTATGTGTAATATGAGTGGTTTGTGTGTTATAGATGCTTAAATAAAAGTTAAGATGGATTCAGTAAGTTAATGTGGGGAAGGTATAAGTTGTTGAGGAGTAAATGAAGTCTTTGACTTTGGTGGCCGGATTAATGACTTGGAGTTGACCTGTTAATTGGGTGGTTTAGTATTGGTCTAACCACTGCCAGAAGAAATTTTTATCTACTTCTTGTTATTTTCTAACCACTGCTAATCTTAACAATGCTTTCCGTGTGTGGTTTATGTTTGTGATATGCAGGTTTGAAGGATTACTTGTATACATTGGAGCTGTTGTTGTTTAGTGCTTGTATTGTTAGTTGTCCACTGACTTTTATTCTAAAAATAAGGCTAACAGTGGAAACCATAATGCAAGCAGTGGTAAAAGTTACTCTCACAGTGGAAAAAGTAAAACAGAGAAATATCATTTCATAAGAAAGGTTCATTACATCAAACAGAGAGTGCTTAAAACCAACATCAAAACAGAAAAGATTAAAACCTAAAACAACCTACATCCCTACATCCCTACATCCTACACCAGCTACTCCATTGGCTTCTTGACCTTGCCCTGATAGTCATGCTTGTTCTTCTGTGCTCTCTTCCTTTTATTCTCAAAGGTTGACTGCATTCTTGGACAAGCAAGCCCAAGAACTTGTGGAGGAGGTCTTGGTAATCTTGCAGGCTTCTCTGGTATGGATATCTGCTTCATGTTTGAGAGAGTTGTTTCCAATACTTTTGTCAGAGCCCTTGGCAACTCCTTGGACAAGGAATAGGTCTCATCATCAGCATCATCATCTGACAAACTGAAGTAGAACTCAAGATAAGGTGCAGGTCTGGCATCTGGTGAAGGATTGGTAGTCTTCTTTGTTGATTTCTTGGAAGAAGTGCTTGCTGCCCAGGGTGGAAAGTAACCTGCCCACCCTGAGACCTCTGAAGATGACTCAGAAGCAATCACAATCTCTGTCTCAGAATCAGAGGAGATGTCAATAATGTTGGAAGGATTGCTCATGGTGATGTTTAGGGATTTTGTGAGTTACAATGTGTTTTGATAAAGACTATGATGTGCCGAGTCCCTTTATATAGGCAAAGTCGATCTCAAGGGTTCATTAAAGAATATATTTATTTTTCCCTATTTTGGTAGGTTGAAGAGTAAATATAGGTATTATCGGGTTGACTTTGGGAAGATATTTTTAGATAGTGGCTTGGTTAAATGTAACTTTGGTTATTTATATTCTTTGTATTATGCTAACACATGCAGGTACATAACCAATATTGGAGTTGATCATAAAAGGTGTGTATCTGAGACACACAACAAATGGTTATTGATTTACCATGTCTAATCCATATAAGAATCAACTAGTCCAGAGCAAACGGCTACTGGTAAAGACTTAACAAATCCGTTTATGGTTGATAGTTTACCAAAAACTATATGGTTATCAACTCACCATATTCTTTATGATTAAGAGTTGGCTAGTCCATAGCAAACGGCTCATGGTAAAGACATATCAAATCCGTTGATAGCTGGTAGTTTGCTAAAAACTATGATAAAGAGCAGTCCATTTTTCATATGTTTTTCTTTACCAATGCTCTTTGAAATTTTTTGTGAAAAATTACCACTGCTAGTTCACAGTTTCCACTGACAGTGTTATTTTTACCACTGTTGATCTAGCCGTTACAACTGTTGTGTCAGTAACAAATTTTTTACTAGCCGTCGAGAGAAATTGCTTTCCATATTTATAGGGTAAATTTTTAGAAGATTGTCTACTTTCCAAATTGCAATTTATTCTCTAAAGATAAATATTTTCCTTAGATACTCTTTCTTGCGGAAAACTCTTAAACCCTACCACTATATAACTTTCTCTCTCAATTGGCGAGTTCTTTATACAATTCATACTAACACAACATATTTTTCATCAAAAGATTCTATGGCACCAATCACTTTTGCAGATGAGCACAACCAAGTGGCCTACTTGGAAAAGTCAAACGACAAGAGTGGCCCTGTTTTTCATCAGATTGTGGATTTTCTAAACACTACTCATGTGAGGTATGCTTTACTTCTTACTCCCACAATCTATATCTCTCAAATCAAACAGTTTTGGACTTCTGTTCAGTCCATAACCATTGAAAATAGAGATACAAATGAAACAGTGGATGCTCTTAGAGCCACTATGGATGGGGTAACTATTGATGTTACTGAGGCATCCTTGAGGAGAATTCTCCAATTGGATGATCTCAATGGTATCATCACATTACCTATGCCAGAAATTCATACACATCTTTCATCCATGGGGTATGATACCACTGACAAAAAGGCTACTTTCAAAAAGAGTGGTTTCTGTCCTCATTGGAGATTTTTAATACATACTCTGTTACATTGCCTAAGTCCTAAGAAAACATCTTATGAACAATTCAGTTCAACAATGGCTTACCCTTTGGTTTGTCTAGCTACTGATAATATTTTTAATTGGTCAAAATATATTTTTACAAGTATGACAGGAAATGTAAAGAGTTCAACAAAATTTTTGATGTATCCAAGGTTTGTGCAAGCAGTGTTAAATGACTTTCAACTGCAACCCCATACAAGAGTTTATAAAATCTGTTGCCTTAAGCCTAAAGTTTTTCAAAACATGAACAAAGATGGCAATAGGATTATTACACCTCTTTTTCCTCAAATGCTTGCAAAGATTTTACAGGTACAAAACTCACCCATAATCACTGTTCCAAACATTGATTACACTCCACCAGTTTCTCACACCTATGAGAGGAGGCACAAACAGCCAACTTCTCTCATTACAACACAGCATGTCCCTGATCCTTTTGGTTTAGGAACCAGCAGTGGTGGTTTCAGGCTTCACTCTAGTCCACCTAGGGAGGAATCTGAGCCAATGCCCTATGATTAACCTCTCCCAACATGTCACACAGTTGGAAGTGTTGAGGGTAGTGGGCAACCTATGGAATTGATGGAACTTTGTACCAAATTAGCTAAGCAGGTTGAATCTCTGGTGAAATACTTGGCACAACTAAAGGAGCAACATGCCAAGGATGTTACACATTTGAAAGAAGAGATTTAGACCTTGAAGGAAGAGTTGCAGGGGTTGAAGCAAAGGAAAACTGCAAAGATTGTCATATCATCTCCATCCTCACCTGATGATAGTGATTCAGCAGATGTCAATAAAGATTTGGGAAATTCTCCCAAACAGGGGAGGAAAACAGATGCTGAAACCAAGGGGAGGAGAATTGACTTTGGAGATAAAGGTGTTTCAAGTAAAGGTACTAAGGAAGTTGATGATATTCAAGAAGAAGTTCCTCAACAGCAACTAGAGCAAGAACTTTTCACTGATGCAACTGCAACTGCATATTTTACCACTGATACAATTTCCACTGCAGAACCAAGAGTTCCCACTGCTGGACAAGATATTACCACTGCAAGTGAAGAAATTGAAAAGCAGAAGAAAGAAAAAAGTAAAGAAGTTGTGCAGAGTGAAGAGCAACCAAGAAGAAAGATTTCAAAGAAAGAACAAGCTCAGATTGCTCATGATGCTGAAGTTGCTAGAAAGATTGGAGAAGATGAAGTTTCAAACAAGAAAAAGATAGATGAACTAGAAATTGCAGACTTCATGGAGGCTAAAAGGCTGGACAGAATGGAAACCACTGATCCAATGGATGTTAATCCAATTTCTATTGTTCCACCTACTATTTTCAGAGAAAAGACTCTAGAGTTTAGCTATGTACCTACTGAAGAAGAAATTGATTTCTTGATTGCTAATGATCCAGTAGTCAAGAAAAAGGCAATTGACCTGGTTGCAGATAAGTCTTTAACTGAAGAACAAAGAACAGCACAGTTAAAGGATTTTATTCAGATGAAGAATAATCAAGGACTTCAAGATGCTATTGTTTCAGTCAAGAAGGGTTAAAAGAAACCAAGACAACCAACCAAGGCACAGGTGATTTCGATGATGAAAGATTATTGTTGCAGTGTTGGTGGCTGGAAAAGACAATAGTTCAAAGGAATGCCTGATGATAAAGTTGAGGGTATCTACTACAGAGTTAAAAGGCAAGACCAAGATTTTATTCCAATGAACTCTGAAGAAGAAGAAAGAAGGTATCCTAATCTGAAGAGAAAGGCCAAAGATAGTGAACCTCAGACATTTCAGAAGACAAAATTTGCTGAAGAACAAGAAGTTCAAACTGAGAAATTCACTGAAGAACAGATGACTGGAATGATATTGATTGAAGAAGAAGATTTTTATCCTGACCCACTGCAAGTCAGACATCCTATTGTTGATTGGGAAGTTTACACTGATAGCAATTTTGCTTCAACATGGAAGATTACAAGGCTAGGTGGTGAAACTTCATCATTTATTTTGTTTGAAGAGCTCATCTTGTAAAGGACTCCTTGTGCTATAAAAGAAGATCCTAGGTCATTGTTTAGAGTACGAAATACTCACGTAAGCTTCAAGGTGTAACCCTAGTGATAAGCAAGATCACTCGTATTATTTCTTAATAATATTGGAGCTTTGTGTTAAACTGTTCTCACTTACATTACATTATATAATATATCTTCTAAGTATTACTAAGTATATTCCGCGTGCTTATTAATATAACTCAAAGTATCACTAACACAAGGTGTGTGTTTAGATCCATCAGTATGGATAGTGAGTCTCAAGGGCCCTCTAGAAGAAGATCTCCACGAAGGTTTTAAAATTAGCGATACACTCCCGTCACTTTCTGATACGAGCTAAATCAATTGCCAGCGAACAGGGTGATGTTGCAGACTCTTGAAAACCGACTAGGCGTCAAAAGAGTCCTAATTATCATATTTTAAATCCATGAGTGAAAGACATTTCATTCTAAAAAGTTTCCTTAGCTAATTATCATGGAGGGATACCAAGATAATGTTGTACAACTATTATGAAATGAGAAACATTTTGGTAAGATGGTTTTCATATGAATTTTTAGCGTCAAATGTTGGACGCGACCGTGATCAAGAATCGACCATATGGATCATATTTAATGGCGTTCTAAGATTGTTACAGACTATCCCAATGACCTGCGTAATTAGGTCATTTGACTTTGTTTATCACCGAGCTCATATCTAGTTTCTAGTTATAGTTTAAAAGCGTATTTTTGTGTGCTAGCCTCAAGTTCAGTGGGAAGTAAAGAAGAATAGCTTATTGGTAGAGATGGTAATTTGTAGCTCCAAGTTGAAATAGACTAAAGAGAAACATATTTTTTTAGGTCCATTGTGTGTTATGATTTGAAGAAAAGTACGATTGTATGACTAGAGTGGCTGAAGCATTGTGGGAGTTCAAATCATTCACGAATGATAAAGATTTAAAACATACATTTTTAGGGGGTCATTTAAGCCCTAAATCGACACATTTTATATCTATTACTACTTAAAATCGTTCTTTTTCACATTTTAGGTCTTCTGGAAGCAAAATGCTGGAATCAAGCACTTTTGGACGAAAAAGAGCGAAAACATGAAGAAAACGGCAAAGTCAATAAACAAGGTTGTATTATGCACCTGACGGCGTCCCAACCCAAAAGGCGGCGTCGTCGCTAAGGAGGTTTTCTAATTCAATTCCAAGCGACAGATCAGGTGTGATTTTGGTTCTACAACATGACGAAGTCACGCTTTAATTCTGGAAGGCGTCACTCTTTATTTTACACCATACGTCCAAGAACCATTTCAAGACGACATCCCTTATGAAGCCAGATGGTGTCACACTTCCTCAACTGACGTCGTCCCAATGATGACTTGGCCCAAAAAAAACCCTAAAGACGGCGACCAGACGGCGTCACCAGCAAAAGGCGATGCCGTCGCATTTGTAAATCTATATATATAATTCGATTTTTCTGTATTTTGAGTAGTATTTTGGAGAGCAAATCCTAGTTCGTTAAAATCTGACTTGGGCAGTATTTTAGGGTTCCAAACCCTTCTTTACACCTAAAGATAAGTTTGTTAATCTATTATATCACCATGTTTATCCTATGTTTAATTTTTGGTGTGTGTGCATGCTTATCTATCATGAGTAGCTAAATTACTATTGTGTTTGCTTAGATCCATGAAACCTAGTTGTTAAATATTGTTAGGTTGTCTATTGTTTTAATTGGTAGATGCTAGGGTAAGGAAAACTGGCTTCTTCTTTAATTGTTGCGAGCTTGAACGTCCTAAATAACACAAAGCTTGATAGTGCACTTGAGCCATCGTTGTTTTTATTGCATGAGTTGTAGCTTTAGGATATTAGAGTATTCGGGGGAGATACTACGGTACTTGGTGATCCCAGATAGTCTAGAGGAGAGTTGCAATTCATAGAACTAGGGAATTAGGCACCCTCCATGACCACACGGAATACAACGCACTAATTAAGATGAAGATGTGACAATTCTACCGACCGATAAGAGATAACTAGGGAGTAAGAACATCTAAGTAAACACACTTTTAATTATCATAAGAACACACCAATCAATCCATAGCTTATCTTTTCCTTTTCATTAGTACAATTAGTTTTAATCTTTAATTATTAGTAAGTTAAAATTGGTAGAAGTACCACCCCCCCCCCAACTCCTAAACCCCGAGATTTTACTTGTTTTCCTAAAAAAATATAAAAAGCTATAAAGAAACACCCTCACCCTCACCTTCTAGTCATACATCTCTACTAGCATCTATATTCCCCTAGAGAACGATCAACCCCCTGGGCTTACCCCTACTACACTGCAACGATTAGGTACACTGCCTATTGGGTTGTAAAGCTTGCTCGTAGAAAAGGAAGCCTTTCGACCCCGAACCCGCAAATCAAGTTTTTGGCGGCCGCTGGCGGGGAATAGAATAACTAGTTAGTTTTCTATCTCGATTAGGTCTACTCGCTTGATTCCTATCAAGTGAGCTTTTTTCCTTTTTTTAGCTTTCTTTTAGTCTATCCCCTTTCTTTGTGTTTTTGTTCATAACCTTGTCACTTTTCACCATAGGTGACAATCCACCAAACAACGATCCACCACATCATCCACTACCACCACCTAATCAACCACCACTCGACCCACAAAGAGGTCGTACTATTGGTGAATACTCTAGACCGAGACATCAAGGCTATAGGAACACCATCGAGCTTCTACATCAAGCTCAAACTACGACCCTGCGATCCGACACCATCCGGTTGGTGCAAAATCTGTTGCCTTAAGCCTAAAGTTTTTCAAAACATGAACAAAGATGGCAATAGGGTTATTACACCTCTTTTTCCTCAAATGCTTGCAAAGATTTTACAGGTACAAAACTCACCCATAATCACTGTTCCAAACATTGATTACACTCCACCAGTTTCTCACACCTATGAGAGGAGGCACAAACAGCCAACTTCTCTCATTACAACACAGCATGTCCCTGATCCTTTTGGTTTAGGAACAAGCAGTGGTGGTTTCAGGATTCACTCTAGTCTACCTAGGGAGGAATCTGAGCCAATGCCCTATGATTCACCTCTCCCAACATGTCACACAGTTGGAAGTGTTGAGGGTAGTGGGCAACCTATGGAATTGATGGAACTTTGTACCAAATTAGCTAAGCAGGTTGAATCTCTGGAGAAAGACTTGGCACAACTAAAGGAGCAACATGCCAAGGATGTTACACATTTGAAAGAAGAGATTCAGACCTTGAAGGAAGAGTTGCAGGGGTTGAAGCAAAGGAAAACTGCAAAGATTGTCATATCATCTCCATCCTCACCTGATGATAGTGATTCAGCAGATGTCAATAAAGATTTGGGAAATTCTCCCAAACAGGGGAGGAAAACAGATGCTGAAACCAAGGGGAGGAGAATTGACTTTGGAGATAAAGGTGTTTCAAGTAAAGGTACTAAGGAAGTTGATGATATTCAAGAAGAAGTTCCTCAACAGCAACTAGAGCAAGAACTTTTCACTGATGCAACTGCAACTGCATATTTTACCACTGATACAATTTCCACTGCAGAACCAAGAGTTCCCACTGCTGGACAAGATATTACCACTGCAAGTGAAGAAATTGAAAAGCAGAAGAAAGAAAAAAGTAAAGAAGTTGTGCAGAGTGAAGAGCAACCAAGAAGAAAGATTTCAAAGAAAGAACAAGCTCAGATTGCTAATGATGCTGAAGTTGCTAGAAAGATTGGAGAAGATGAAGTTGCAAACAAGAAAAAGATAGATGAACTAGAAATTGCAGACTTCATGGAGGCTAAAAGGCTGGACAGAATGGAAACCACTGATCCAATGGATGTTAATCCAATTTCTATTGTTCCACCTACTATTTTCAGAGAAAAGACTCTAGAGTTTAGCTATGTACCTACTGAAGAAGAAATTGATTTCTTGATTGCTAATGATCCAGTAGTCAAGAAAAAGGCAATTGACCTGGTTGCAGATAAGTCTTTAACTGAAGAACAAAGAACAGCACAGTTAAAGGATTTTATTCAGATGAAGAATAATCAAGGACTTCAAGATGCTATTGTTTCAGTCAAGAAGGGTCAAAATAAACCAAGACAACCAACCAAGGCACAGGTGATTTCGATGATGAAAGATTATTGTTGCAGTGTTGGTGGCTGGAAAAGACATTAGTTCAAAGGAATGCCTGATGATAAAGTTGAGGGTATCTACTACAGAGTTAAAAGGCAAGACCAAGATTTTATTCCAATGAACTCTGAAGAAGAAGAAAGAAGGTATCCTAATCTGAAGAGAAAGGCCAAAGATAGTGAACCTCAGACATTTAAGAAGACAAAATTTGCTGAAGAACAAGAAGTTCAAACTTAGAAATTCACTGAAGAACAGATGACTGGAATGATATTGATTGAAGAAGAAGATTTTTATCCTGACCCACTGCAAGTCAGACATCCTATTGTTGATTGGGAAGTTTACACTGATAGCAATTTTGCTTCAACATGGAAGATTACAAGGCTAGGTGGTGAAACTTCATCATTTATTTTGTTTGAAGAGCTCATCAAAGCATGTGACAGACATGATCTGGATACACTGTGGAGATTAGTTCAAGAAAGATTTGATGCTGACAAGATTAAAGATATGAAGGAAATGCAGTTATGGGTTAATCTAAGAAGGCTCTATGAACCAGATACTAAAGATGATTTTTGGAAATTCTCATGTTCATTTCCTGGTACTAAATGGTTTTATTATGATTCATGTGAAGTTTATCATGTTTCTACATCAGATGGAGTGGATGCATTCATGTTTGCTGAGAAAGAATACCCACTCAGAGCTAGAACTCTCACTGTGATGTTGTGTACAACAATAAGAGTTCATGAAGATAATGAGAAGGTCAGAGAATTGTTACATAGGCTTCAAGATCAATGTTCAAGAGCTATTCAGAATTTAAAGAAAAAGAGAAGTGTTTGATAGAATTCCCCAAATTCTTATAGAAGATTCAGATTGAAGAAACTTATTGATTTACAGAGAAATCATAAGTTTAAGGAAGGATTGTTGGGAATAACAGTTACCACTGATAAGCTGTGGAAGAAACTGCTAAATATTACACTAGCAGTGGAAACTCATTACCACTTCCAGTACGAATATTACCACTGCTGTTAGGATAATTGTTATGTATCCGTGTATTGATAAGTATAGAAAAGATCTTGTGTATATTCTATATTGTTAGCATTATACTTATCTTGTAAAGGACTCCTTGTGCTATAAAAGGAGATCCTAGGTCATTGTTTAGAGTACGAAATACTCACGTAAGCTTCAAGGTGTAACCCTAGTGATAAGCAAGATCACTCGTATTATTTCTTAATAATATTGGAGCTTTGTGTTAAACTGTTCTCACTTACATTACATTATATAATATATCTTCTAAGTATTACTAAGTATATTCCGCGTGCTTATTAATATAACTCAAAGTATCACTAACACAAGGTGTGTGTTTAGATCCATCAGTATGGATAGTGAGTCTCAAGGGCCCTCTAGAAGAAGATCTCCACGAAGGTTTTAAAATTAGCGATACACTCCCGTCACTTTCTGATACGAGCTAAATCAATCGCCAGCGAACAGGGTGATGTTGCAGACTCTTGAAAACCGACTAGGCGTCACAAGAGTCCTAATTATCATATTTTAAATCCATGAGTGAAAGACATTTCATTCTAAAAAGTTTCCTTAGCTAATTATCATGGAGGGATACCAAGATAATGTTGTACAACTATTATGAAATGAGAAACATTTTGGTAAGATGGTTTTCATATGAATTTTTAGCGTCAAATGTTGGACGCGACCGTGATCAAGAATCGACCATATGGATCATATTTAATGGCGTTCTAAGATTGTTACAGACTATCCCAATGACCTGCGCAATTAGGTCATTTGACTTTGTTTATCACCGAGCTCATATCTAGTTTCTAGTTATAGTGTAAAAGCGTATTTTTGTGTGCTAGCCTCAAGTTCAGTGGGAAGTAAAGAAGAATAGCTTATTGGTAGAGATGGTAATTTGTAGCTCCAAGTTGAAATAGACTAAAGAGAAACATATTTTTCTAGGTCCATTGTGTGTTATGATTTGAAGAAAAGTACGATTGTATGACTAGAGTGGCTGAAGCATTGTGGGAGTTCAAATCATTCACGAATGATAAATATTTAAAACATACATTTTTAGGGGGTCATTTAAGCCCTAAATCGACACATTTTATATCTATTACTACTTAAAATCGTTCTTTTTCACATTTTAGGTCTTCTGGAAGCAAAATGCTGGAATCAAGCACTTTTGGACGAAAAAGAGCGAAAACATGAAGAAAACGGCAAAGTCAATAAACAAGGTTGTATTATGCACCTGACGGCGTCCCAACCCAAAAGGCGGCGTCGTCGCTAAGGAGGTTTTCTAATTCAATTCTAAGCGACATATCAGGTGTGATTTTGGTTCTACAACATGACGAAGTCACACTTTAATTCTGGAAGGCGTCACTCTTTATTTTACACCATACGTCCAAGAACCATTTCAAGACGACGTCCCTTATGAAGCCAGATGGTGTCACACTTCCTCAACTGACGTCGTCCCAATGATGACTTGGCCCAAAAAAAACCCTAAAGACGGCGACCAGACGGCGTCACCAGCAAAAGGCGATGCTGTCGCATTTGTAAATCTTTATATATAATTCGATTTTTCTGCATTTTGAGTAGTATTTTGGAGAGCAAATCCTAGTTCGTTAAAATCTGACTTGGGCAGTATTTTAGGGTTCCAAACCCTTCTTTACACCTAAAGATAAGTTTGTTAATCTATTATATCACCATGTTTATCCTATGTTTAATTTTTGGTGTGTGTGCATGCTTATCTATCATGAGTAGCTAAATTACTATTGTGTTTGCTTAGATCCATGAAACCTAGTTGTTAAATATTGTTAGGTTGTCTCTTGTTTTAATTGGTAGATGCTAGGGTAAGGAAAACTGGCTTCTTCTTTAATTGTTGCGAGCTTGAACGTCCTAAATAACACAAAGCTTGATAGTGCACTTGAGCCATCGTTGTTTTTATTGCATGAGTTGTAGCTTTAGGATATTAGAGTATTCGGGGGAGATACTACGGTACTTGGTGATCCCGGATAGTCTAGAGGAGAGTTGCAATTCATAGAACTAGGGAATTAGGCACCCTCCATGACCACACGGAATACAACGCACTAATTAAGATGAAGATGTGACAATTCTACCGACCGATAAGAGATAACTAGGGAGTAAGAACATCTAAGTAAACACACTTTTAATTATCATAAGAACACACCAATCAATCCATAGCTTATCTTTTCCTTTTCATTAGTACAATTAGTTTTAATCTTTAATTATTAGTAAGTTAAAATTGGTAGAAGTACCACCCCCCCCCCCCCACTCCTAAACCCCGAGATTTTACTTGTTTTCCTAAAAAATATAAAAAGCTATAAAGAAACACCCTCACCCTCACCTTCTCGTCATACATCTCTACTAGCATCTATATTCCCCTAGAGAACGATCAACCCCTTGGGCTTACCCCTACTACACTGCAACGATTAGGTACACTGCCTATTGGGTTGTAAAGCTTGCTCGTAGAAAAGGAAGCCTTTCGACCCCGAACCCGCAAATCAAGTTTTTGGCGGCCGCTGGCGGGGAATAGAATAACTAGTTAGTTTTCTATCTCGATTAGGTCTACTCGCTTGATTCCTATCAAGTGAGCTTTTTTCCTTTTTTTAGCTTTCTTTTAGTCTATCCCCTTTCTTTGTGTTTTTGTTCATAACCTTGTCACTTTTCACCATGGGTGACAATCCACCAAACAACGATCCACCACATCATCCACTACCACCACCTAATCAACCACCACTCGACCCACAAAGAGGTCGTACTATTGGTGAATACTCTAGACCGAGACATCAAGGCTATAGGAACACCATCGAGCTTCCACATCAAGCTCAAACTACGACCCTGCGATCCGACACCATCCGGTTGGTGCAAAATGGATGTGCATTCCATGGACTTCATTTCGAAGATCCTAATCAACATCTCAAGGATTTCCTTAAAATTGTTGACTCTATTGACCTTGATACTACCACTCGGAAGACCATGCGATTGCGTCTCTTCCAATTCTCTCTACGAAACCAAGTTAGTAATTGGCTTGAGCGACCTCCCGCAGGATCCATCTCAAGTTGGGATGATCTCACCACCCGTTTCCTCGCCCATTCTTTCCCACTGGGGAGAACCACCAAGCTAAGGAATGACATCTTGATGTTCCAACAACGTCAAGGCGAAACCCTTTATGAGGCATAGACTCGATTCAAAGACTTACTCCACAAATTCCCTCACCACGGCATTGATCTTTGGCTCCAAGTCCAAATTTTTTATGATCATGTCAATCTCTCCCCAAGGCAAACCATTGAACAAGCAGCCGGTGGTAAGCTTAGTGAATTAACTGTGGAAGGATCGTGGGGTACAATAGAGGACCTTGCCCTCTATGACAACAAATGTTGGAATGACCCCCGTGAGTTGCCCAAAACCATAAAGTCAATATCCTTGCCTTCAAATGACTCGCAACCTTCCAATCGTAGGATGTTCGAACTTGAAGATCAAGTCAAATTCCTCATAAGTTTCTACGAAGCTCCTAAACCTTCACGCCAAGTGAACAAAGTCTTTTCCTTGTGTGAGTTATGTAGTGGTCCCCACGACACTCATAATTGCACGAGACTACCCGAACAAGCTTTCGTGGACTACACATCCTCGCACACCAACGAAGCGGGAGAAAGATTCCTGATGACCCCCGGACCTAGGTCTTACAATGAAGCCCGAGAGGCATGGAAGGGCAAACCCGACTATAATTGGAGTCAAACCAAAGAATTCACTTTTAACGACTCCCCATGGCCCCAACAACACAATTCAAGCCCTCATGGCCCTAGTCAACATAACTTGGAAGGGATGATGCGAAACTTCGCGATATCCCAAGAAGCCCAAATAGCCAAGCTTTTGGATCACTTTAATCAACAACAAGCCGAGATGAATAGGAAGATAGATAACCTCTTGAAAGCAATTAATAATCATATTGATAAGACGGAAACAGAGAAAGTTAATGCCATCTCGACTTACTCTTTCAAAAAATCTCCCCTTGTAAAGATTAAGGACCCAAGCAAGTTCTTCGCTCACTCGGAATTAGGCAATGAAAATAGGGACCCGTCTTCATCGAAACACGTTCACTTTATCAATGCCATCACCCTAGTGTGACCAAATAGGAATAATGATGAAGCAAACCATGAGACGGTACTTGAGGTTAGTGAGACTCCTAAAGATGAAACAACTAGAGAAGTGGACGAAGTAGGTGACGAATACTTCAACAAGTTTCCTACGGAAGAGTAACTTTTATACCACCCGCACCTAGTACGCGACCTTCATCTCTTTTATGCTATGAGATTCCCACACATCACCTTTGGAAATCCTAGAAATCTCAACATACCATGTTGCATAGGACACCTCTTCGTGGCAAAAGCCTACATCGATCGCAAGTCCCCAATAAACATCATGACTAGCACATACTATAATTGGGTGATGAAAAGATCTAAACCAAGTAGGCAACAACCTGATGATCCTAGAATAAGATGTAATATCCTCAGTAGAGTTAAGGGATTGCCCGTCTATGTAGGAAGCTTCACGTACCTAACGGATTTCGTGTTTGTGGAAGATATTAGTACGGCTATAGATCCTAGCTTGTCTCATGTAGTTCTAGGAAAGCCATTCATAGATAGCTCCAGAATGACTTATGATCCATCATTAGGGATAGTTAGATTCAAGGATGAGACCGATAAAATTGCATATCAAATGCCATTTAAGATTGAGCAATTTTCATCACTATCTAGTAATGAGAAAGAACTTAAGCTATCGGTCTATTATAGGAATGAGGAGGATAGAAGGAGAAGAGTAGATTATGTGATGAGTAAGATATTTGGATTCTATAAAGAATGCATGAAGTTAGGACCGGAATATAGAACCAATTGGGAGCATGATGATTTCCTAGAGAGATGCACAATCAGACATAGCTATGCTATGGAAAATCCCAATAGAAATTGTCATGAGGAAGGGGATGATGGTAATGAAGTCACGTAGGGTACAACTTCGAGTCTAGCTACAAGACTCATAAATAAAGAAAAGCACTTCTTTGGAGGCAACCCATCCTTAATTGTTTTCTTGTTTTTCATTTTTGTTTCTGTGTTTCATATATCTTTTTCATTGTTGTTTAATTCTCATGTCTATTTTGTGAAAATGTTTTATTTTGTTTTTAACCTTGTCTTAATTGCATATAAGGGTATTTTACAAAAAGATAAGTGTAGGGAATATCACATATGTTTTAAGAACTTGCAAGAACATGAGATTATCAATAATTGGAGTTGTATATATTTGTGTGTTTGTTAGAGTCAAATGCTTGTATCGAGTCATAATGGATCTTTTGCAGGAATTTTTTTAGGTTTTAAAGAAGTAATTTTTCCAGAAAACGCACCAGACCTTTTCTGTCAGGACAACCTGACGGCGTCGGGATTAAAGCCCGACGGTGTCAGGAAATGTAGAAACAGATTCACAGTTTCGTTTTCTGTCTAACTTGTAATTTTTGGAAACCTCCAATTCTTAATTTCCAGAAAAACTGCAAACATCCATTCCACAAGCATTATATCTTGTTTGCTTTCTAGTATAGTTTTTATATATATAGTTTTTACCCCCGATTTTATGCGAGGTTTTGTTTCGTTTTCTTATAAGTGTGCAGGTTATATTAGACAAGAAGAAGAAGTTCATGATAGAAGAAGCACTTATTACTTGCACATTTTTCTTGGAGAAGGATTTAACCGCAACTTTATACATATCCTACCGAGCTAATAAGAGGAGTAGTAGTTTCTTTCTCTTTTATTTACCTTCCTTTATCATAAATTTGATACTTTTGGGGAATATTGGGGACAATGTTCAGTTTAAGTGTAGGGAGGGAGAATAAAACAGGAAATTAGAAACTATTTACTCATTTGATTTTTGTCTTGTCCTTAGTAATTTGTGTAATAAACTATGAGAAACGTTTGTTAGGGTAATTTTAGCACCAAATTTAAAAAGTTTTATGGCATTTGCAAGTAAAACTTTAGTCTTAATAAAGCGTCTCATGGATAGGAATTATATGTCTAGCACAAAAACCGTGTACCACTCAAATTCCACCCCCAAAATGTGAGGTTCGCCCCTAGATCTTTTAGGAATAAAAGCATTCATCTTTAATGCTTAGTGAGTGTACTGGTAGTATAATAGCTTCTAGAACTTGTTTTGTGATGCCTTCCGAGATCGCTAGTGAGACTACATTCGTGTAGTTAGGATTAACTAAATGATAAGAGGCATTAGGATAACCCTTGTTTTAAACCTATAATTTAATTACATCATCCTCATTGGTTGAGTAATTTTCCCCACACCCTTGCGATGTACTCATCTTTAGTACACGATACCCCTAGTTAACCCCTTAGAGCCTATCATTTTCGTGGTTCTCGTGATGTTTCAGTTACCGGAATATCAATGAAGAGCATTGTTTACAATCCACCCCCAAATGTTACACCCAAATCACCTTAGCCCACCTTGTATGCACTCATCTTTATTGCATTATTGTTAAGATTGTTTAAACCCTTAGTTCAATTATCTAGTTACGTGTATGGTTGCTAAGTCGAGTCATATCCTTTGTATACAGTTTTGGGACGATTGGGACTCATGGGTTAAAATAGTATTTTATGGAGTAACGGGAAGGAACGATAAATTCAATTTCCCTTTGTCTACGTAATTAAGTACTCCAAGTGTTTCGATCTTTTCAATTTGGGTCAATTAGTGTTAGTGAAATAAAAACTCAAGTGTAGGGATGCTCCTATAAATCCCTTTAGTTTGATGTTATCGTAGAGGATGATAGAGTAAAAGGTATGAAAAAAATCAAAAAAAGAGAAAAAAAAAGTTAGTGAAAAAAAATAAGAAAAACATACGGTCTACCATCCTACATATATCTTTATGTTTATGTTTTTAAGTTTATTTTTATGTTTTGTTTCAAGTTGTTATTTAGTTAGTGAGTCGAGTCTTGGCTTAGCAACGCCACATCTACATGCTTGTAACATAAGATTTTTGACTTGCCACCACTAAATATCCCCTTATCCAACAAAACCCTTTACTTCCCTACCCTAATCCTAACATTATACCCTTTTGTAAAGACCTCTTAGATAGTTATTCCTAGGTGCTTACACCAAAGTGGTGGAGGTTCGATCTATTCACAAGCCTATGGTAATCTATGTACTATGACAGGTAGTAAGTGTTTATCTTTCCATTTCCTTACATGTTATACTTATATAAACCCAAGAGATGAGAGAATCCAAACACCAATTGTGAGGTGCTAGTTTATAATTTCCATGCTTGTTATGACTATTGTGGCGCTTGTATTTGTTGTAAACTATTTTAAACCAATGCTACATGATCCATAACTTATAAATTGATTGGCCAAAAGCACATTCGCTTGAGGACAAGCAAATTCCAAGTGTAGGGATATTTGATAAGGATTTAAAACATACATTTTTAGGGGGTCATTTAAACCCTAAATCGACACATTTTATATATGTTACTACTTAAAATCGTTCCTTTTCACATTTTTGGTCTTCTGGAAGCAAAATACTGGAATCAAATACTTTTGGACGAAAAGGAGCGAAAACATGAAGAAAAAGGTAAAGTCAAGAAACAAGGTTGTATTCTGCACCTGACGGCGTCCCAACCTAAAGTGCGACGCCGTTGCTAAGGAGTTTTCTAATTAAATTGCAAGCGACGACTCAGGTGTGATTTTTGTTCAACAACATGATGACGTCACGCTTTAATTCTGGAAGGCGTCACTCTTTATTTTACACCAGACGTCCAAGAACCATTTCAAGACGACGTCCCTTACGATGCCAGATGGCGTCACACTTCCTCAACTGACATCGTCCCAACGATGACTTGGCCCAAACGAAACCCTAAAGACGTCGATCAGACAGCGTCACCAGCAAAAGGCGACGCCGTCGCATTTGTAAATCTATATATATAATTCAATTTTTCTGCATTTTGAGTAGTATTTTGGAGAGCAAACCCTAGTTCGTTAAAAGTCCGACTTGGGCAGTATTTTAGGGTTCCAAACCCTTCTTTACACCTATAGATAAGTTTGTTAATCCATTATATCACCATGTTTATCCTATGTTCAATTGTTAGATCCATGAAACCTAGTTGTTAGTTATTGTTAGGTTGTCTCTTGTTTTAATTGGTAGACGCTAGAGTAAGGAAAACTGGCTTCTTCTTTAATTGTTGCGACCTTGAACGTCCTAAATAGCACAAAGCTTGGAGTGCACTTGAGCCATCATTGTGTTTATTGCGTGAGTTATAGCTTTAGGATAATAGAGTATTCGGGGGAGATACTACGGTACTTGGCGATCCTGGATAGTCTAGAGGAGAGTTACAATTCATAGAACTAGGTAATTAGGCACTCCCCCTATGACCACACGAAATACAACGCACCAATTAAGATGAGGATATGACAATTCAACTGACCAATAAGAGATAACTAGGGAGTAAGAACATCTAAGTAAACACGCTTTTAATTATCATAAGAACACACCAGTCAATCCATAGCTTATCTTTTCCTTTTCATTAGTAAAACTAGTTTTAAGTTTTAATTATTAGTAAGTTAAAATTGGTAGAAGTACCACCCCCACTCCTAAACCCCGAGATTTTACTTGTTTTCCTAAAAAATATAAAAAGCTAAAAAGAATCACCCTGAACCTCACCTTCTCGTCATACATCTCTACTAGCATCTCTATTCCCCTAGAGAACAATCAACCCCCTGGGCTTACCCATACTCACTGCAACGATTAGGTACACTGCCTAGTGGGTTGTAAAGCTTGTTCATTGAAAAGGAAGTCTTTCGATCCCGAACCCGCACATCACCTGCGACTTTCTAAAAATATCAAAAAAGTGCGAAGGGATACAATCATATACCCTTATCTCAACCAGAAGCTTGAGACAGGCTCAACCTGAATTTTGAGCAGGACTTAACTTGTTTAGTTAATGTTGAGAATATCACTACACGGGTATTGAATCGGTTTTTGTAAGTGAGGTGTTGCAATGTCTTGCTCGCGACCTTTTGGTACAGTGAAAGAAGTACTTGCTTTGATGTGATTGCATAAGCAAGAGTCTGAGAATATTTCTTTGTGCAAACCACACGACAAGCTTTCACAACTTGTCTTCACAGAAATGCCAAAGGGTCACACCGATGCACACTAAACAGAACAAGCAAGCGAAAATAAGAAACGAATTTACGAAATGAAATGGAATAAATTAGGAAATAAAAATACGGTGTTATTTTTATTAAAGGGTTAAACGGTTATTACCCAAAACTTAATATTTATCAAAAAATAAATATTGAGAGGTAATAAATGTTGGGATTTGAGAACTACGTTAGCCAAGTAACGCATACGAGTACGCAGCGGATATGGATCTAGTAATCGCAATTAGGTTAACACGTATAATAAACAATTAACGAATAAAAGGTAAAATAGAAACCTAACCTTTCGTGGCAATTGAACGCAAGTAAAATGAACAAGAAACCAATATGAAACCCAATTATCTAAATTAGACACATCTACGAGTATCACACACAAACTCGATAACCATATATGTTCGATAAAGAGGCTAGTCGAGAACGTATTAACCCAATCAACTATTGACATCACTTGAATATAACTCGAACTAGAAAGACCCAAGAAATCAAACTTGATTTCTGTCCGTGATAAATTTTGTCCGAGAACAGAAAACAAACAAGAAGCTGTTGCGCCTCTTTACCCGATATCGGACAAGATGTCCGATATATTCTGATGTGTTGTCCGAGAAAAGCCAACGACCAGAACCAACCGTTTTTCTTCCTGCTGTTGTTCGATAACAAGGAACCAACAAGAAGACAACCAACAAACTCTAAAACTCTTGGATCAAATTAAGATGCAAGTTTAGGGATCAAATAAACCTTAGCAAACCCCAATCAACTTGATAACCAAGCGACTAGAATAGGATGAGGGTAATATTCAGTTTTTGGATTAGTTTAGGATATTGATATATATATGTCACATGTCCAGGAGAGAGATATAATGTGTAGGGTGTTTGCTTTTATAGCAAAGCTAATTAACCCTTGCATGGGTTTTAGTCTGTGTTAACAAGTAACCAAGACCAAGCACCATATTCTCCCTTTGCCCGATCAGTTGGAGTCGTCTAGGCCCAAGGCAAACCCATTCGTCCCAAGTTAATGTCAAAAATAGCCCATGGGTCGAATCAATGATCGGGTCAAGTTATATCATATCAGGTATAGTATATTCAAGTATTTATAATACGTTCGACACGTACACTCATGTTTATCGTGTGTGCCCCCATAAGCTCACACACTTTTAGCGTTTATGTGTATTTACAACTCCCACAAACTAACAGCTCCCACTTGGGAGTTGGTGTGTCGAATGGCACACAAAACTAACGACGGAAACGCCTTGCAAACGCTCTCACTCGCTTTTAAACTAAAAGTGTCTGAGAGAATAGTTTCATAAAAGTTTCTCAGTAGCATGGTCATTCAATGTCTTGCTTTAATCATCCTTTGTTATAGATACCGTTAAACCATGGATATGGATCTTAAATCATTCTATGTAGTTTAACCATTTAGAATCTCGTTATAGGATTTAATTAGATATACCAAATGTAATCAAGTATCATCTTGCATTACCATTTGGGTTCGGCCACACAATTATCTTATTAATTCTGGAGAGGCGCCATGGTATCTTTCTGCACATATCAAGTAGAGTAACAAATCCTTTATTGACTACAAGTGTTGTAGATGCTGCTTCACATCACTCCGAAATATAGCCTTTATAACTACCTTATTCAAATAGCGTTTTGCTTATACTTACAAAAAGTAATATCCACACATAACAGAACTTGCTTGTATCTCAAGTCTAAGGATGATTTTAACACACCATTTTCAATATTTTACTTATGGCAAGGATCCAAAAGTAAATGTTTTAATGTTGGGGCATCCAATATGCATCTCTAGTGAATACATATGAGTTTGGCGGGAACAATCCAAATTCTCGTTAGAATATAACCAACACTCACATTTGCCTTACATAACAATATTCCCATATTGTTAACTGAAAATGGACATATTTAGAATAATAAAATCATTCAAGGATTAAACATGCAAATATAGGATAACAATTATTATATGAATGAATAACAAATACGAAGTGTCTTTATTCATCATAAAGTAAATTGTCTTTCAATCCCAATTATCCAAATACTAAAACAAATATGCATGAGACTAATTTAGTAAGTTGAAGCCTAATGTTTCCAACATTCTCAACCTTTATTTTACAAGAAAAACTAAATAGTCATCTGAGTAAACTTTCTGAATACTTGTTTCAAATTTCACATATAGTGAGGGATTTGAAATATAAGATGAGTGTCTTATCTCATATGCTCATACTATTGCAAGAGTTATAGTATGGAGATGTCGCCCTACCTTGCATGAGGTAGTAGAAATCAATGACCTACTGACAGTCATATTTATAGTTTCTAAAAGTGTAAAGTATTCTCATTCCTTAATGTGTAATGCAACAATGCTCTATGTTGAGCATAGCTAGTTAGCAGATTTATCATAAATGATAAAATCCTACTACAACTAGTATTAATAATCCTCTAGCATCATTTGTACTTATACAACACTATGCTTTATAATTCGTAAACATCCATATTAACAATAATCTAAAAACTCTCAATTAGATATTGTTGTTGTCAGCTCATTTTGTTCTTGTACAAAAGCAACAACCAGTCTTAAACACAATATAATATATACATGATAAATCCTTAGTTAAAACAACATAAGGTTTCCATCCATGTAATAAATTATTCCAAGTGAAATATATCATTTAAGGCTTGCTTGAATAATATATTGCATTTGTGTTAGACTTAATTTTCTGCATTTATTCATTCAAGATAAACATTTATTCCAAGGCTGTTTGTTTTATTCCCTAAATTCTAAGTGAAGTTTCATTCCAAACTTAAGGATCAATATCTAGCTTAATTGGAATGACATCTTCAATATGTAAATTTTAAGGATAAACACATGCTCCCACTTAATGTCAGATATACTCAAGAGTTGTCTTAATTTAATCAGAATCATATTGTAGTTAAATTCAAGATCTCAGCTCCTAGATGCATGATTCAATCCAAACTTGGATTGCTTAAATTTTGTATACTACATAAAGATTGTGTAGATTCATAACCCTTTTGATTACACACCGTCCTCGCAAAAGGTAATCATAAAGAAAGAGTTATAAAATCTAATTGCCATATTCTACATACAAGGAACATGTATGACAATTCAATATCTTTATATAATTAATGCGCGTATATATAAGAAAATCTAATCACAGTCAATTTCTTAAGTATGATTAAAAACTTCTTATAAAATGTCATGCATTAACATGTATACAATATTGCCCTTGTGAGTCTTTCTTCAAAAGAAACTCATTTCAACCTCATAGGTTTAACAGTTAGGCAAAATAACAATCAAGCTCAAAACTTGATTTTCCTTTTAAGGACTGCATCTTATCATTCATAGTTTAAAAACATTTATTAGATTCAAGATGTGATAATGTATTTTAGTAGTTAACTGATTTACAACAATCTTCTACCTTATATCCCTCAGCATTGATATTAAAAATAGCACTCAAGTGATGAGGCATCCTTGTGGATTTATGAATGAGAGTAATCATTATACTTCAGTCGACATTTCATGTTTAACCTTAGTATGACATTAATAAGTAGATTTTAGAAGGTTAAGTATTTCGTTCTCAAATAACTTGAGATTTGTATATGCTCCCACTTACTTTTGTAAGTAGAGACAATTCTCTAAATACTAAGTATTTAAGTAACAATAAATTGTTCTTTAATAGGAACCACAAAATACATTTTAAGTTCTCATCTCTAGATTTGTTAATAAAATGCTTCATAAGATTTTAACAAATTCAGAACTTAAATCAAGACAATGGAATTCCTTCCAACAACTCTAATTAGGATTTATAGAAAAACTCTATCTTAGTATCACTCTTTAACCAAAAGTTCTAGCGACAGTTTTGTGTTTCGTCAAGCTAGGAAGAACACCAAAACTACAATCTTCAAGCTAGGAAGTGTAGAATAATCAAAGATCAAAAAAAGATTTAGGATTTAATTGGTTTGAGTGGAAAACCTAAAATCCCTAATGAATTAGGGTTTTCAGTTATGTGTTGTCTTGAATACCTTCTAGGTTTGAAGTATATTCAGTGTATCCATGACACACGCAATTTCTAACCTTGATATGTTTTGGAGGTAGAGCAATTAAAGCTATCATGAACCAAATAATATGAATAAGGTTTGTTTCATCACATTAGACATACCATAATGAAGTGGTATTCTATGCATATTAGAATTGTGAAACTATATCAGAATTCCATAGATAACTTAATTTTTTTTGGACCAAATACTTGTCAATTGGGTCAAGCCAAATTGCTATTGAGTATTTACGAACCAAGTGCATGCAATAATGTATATTCATTGAACAATACAAGAACCTTATGTTCACGTGTTCACAAGAAGACAGAACTGTTCAAGTATTATATATTTATGTGTTTACAAGAAAACAGAACATTTCAATAATACATTATAAGTGTTTGAATAATTCAAAGGCCTCATGTTTATGTGTTAACTAGAAGACATAACATTTTACTATATATACTTTATGTTATAAGTCATTGATTGTTGAAACTAGCATACCTTGATAGATCTTGAGCTCGTGGATCGTTAGCTATGCCTATGTAATCACAAGCACAGTAAAAGACAATCTCTACAACTTGTATTTAGTAGCGGAATATAAACACAAGTAACACAAATAACTACGAACTCTGTGATCCTCTATGGATCTTTATATTAATAAAAACTTTGTTTTTCCAATCGGTACATAACTCATACTATTGTGTTCCTTTTATAGACAAGGAACCCTAAACAAAACCCTAAACCGTTTCCCAAGAAACGTATAAACATAAAACTAAATAAGATATACACAATCACTTCCTAATAAAGCTCATGTATATCCAAACTAAATATACTAAACACGGAATAATAACTTCCACAGAAACAAACTAATAACTATAAAACTTCAGTAGAATTATGTCTTCGGTAGAATCCATACACTTCAGCAGAAACCCTTCAGCAGTAAGTTCAGCATAATCCATACTTCACATAATTCCCAACAATCCTCCCCTAAACTGGAATTTGACTAGGTTAAGTTCCAGTTTCTTGATAGATCTTTAACTATGTAAATAGCACCAGAGGATTGTTCACGAACATCAGCAGCAAAGAAACAAAACAAGAACATCTCTTTGATGATTAAACTCTGAAACTCCAGATCTTTGCAGCAACAAATGACAACATATACATCAAAACATATTAGTTTCATACTATTCTCATCACATCCAGGTGTGTTAACTCCTGTGAGAGGTGAATCATTGAAAATAATGGATTTGATGTCTCTTTACCAATACCCATTACTACTGGAGTAGCCAAATGTGTAAGTTCGAAAACTATGGTACACTGATAACCATCTGATTTATTGGCAAACCAGCAACCATATAAATGGATTTGAAATGTCTTTACCTGTAGCCGTTTGCTCAGGACTAGTCAATTCTTAGAATTGGTGAACTGATTACCAAATATGGTATTCCAATGCCTTTACCACAAGCCATATACCTGTGGGCTAGTCAATTCTTGGATTCCAAAAAGGAATAACCCATGGTGAATTGATGACCATACAACCCTCAGCAATGAAGCATGGGTGGTTGCAGTCCCTATGATTTTGAGCAAACCATTACAGCTATCAACAGATTTGATGTGTCTTTACCAAAGCTGTACCCCTTGGACTAGCTAACTCTTTGACATACACAAGGTATATCTGGTGAGTCAATAACCAGCAATAATATACAACAAACATGCAATAAAAGTTAGACAAACTCAAATAATTTTTTTTTTTTTAATTAACTAAGAAATAAAGAAAACAAATATTACAAAAGATACAAAATACCACAATCAAGATGAACCTTTATGTTGTAGAAGCTGAGTTTTAATAACCCCAACACACTATGATGCATGAAGCTCATCATTGCCAACTGGATTAGGAGGTACTTCCAACTTCTGTCTTAGCATTCTTTCCATTAATTGAACAGACAAAGGATAAATCTTATCCGAGAACATACACAAAATCATACCACATTGTATCTGAACCACATGAATACATGGCAGAGGATAGAACCTCGAACTCTCAATCTCCCACTTATGTGAATTCTGCCAAATAGAATACCCTTTACCCTCTGGAGAATGAGAATCAAACAAGACTTGAAGATCACCCAATAAATATAAACCAGAACTCTGAGGTTTATGAATAGTATAATACTGAGTGACATGTTCATACAGCATCTTCAAATCATGTCTATCCACCAAAATAAAGATTTCCTTCAAGAAGTTGAACTGTATAGTAGAATTATCCAGTCGATAAACAGTATTAAGCTTCCCAGCTGTCCAATTGATCAATACAGAATGTGTTCCTTCAGGAAAAACATCAAAAGTTCCTTCCTTAATAAAAATTGACTCAGCAGCCTTGAGATCTAAAGAAATACTCTTGGAAAAATGTTTCCTAGCTAGTCTCACAGATCTCCTTAAGGAACTAAGTTTCCTTTTAGCCATCCTTTTCTTCCTCCTACCAGGTGTATTCATTATATCAAGCATCTCTCTTGCTTTCTTAGCTTTAGCAACCTTTAGATCATCTTTATTACTCAATTTGTCTCCCAAATTATCAACAGATACAATACTAGGCAATGCTTCAGGAGAAACAAGAAAAGGTTCAGCAGAAGAAACCATATCAGCTGAACTTCTCTCCTCAACAACTGCTTCAGAAGAAGCAACAGGAGAACGTAATTTTGGTGCCACATCATCAAAATTATCTACAATCTCAACTGTCTTATGTCTCTTTGCTTTAGGAACATCAGACATATTAGCAAGATTAGACTTTATTCTGCAATTCCACAATCTGATCACCAAGATTAGACTTGGTCTCTATAAGCTCCTTCTTGAGATCAGCAACTTCTGCCACATATCTGTTCACTAGAGCATATACAGATGTCAGTGTAATAAGGTCCTCAGCTCCATCAGCTGATTGCTCAGTAGTAATGGGAGCTTCATTGGGCCTTTCAGGAGAAAAATGAACATGCTCAATATTAGGAAATCCTTCATCAAATTGATTCCTAATAGGACTAGGTGTGGGCAGTCTATCAGATTCATGCACAACCTCATCAAGAGTATCTTGAGTATGTGGTGAACTAGAACTAGGTCTAGGTGAAGGTATAGGTGGAGGTAGGTCAGGAGAAACATTAGATGCTTTAGCAATATTAGAAGGTTCCTCATCAATGGCAACTGAAGGATTACCATCAGTAGTAACATTGGTAGAAGGTAGACTAACATCATTATCCTCATCAGCAGCCTCATTCCCCTGAGGTAACATAGCTGCCAGTAAAGGATAATGTGTCCCCTCAAACTTAGTTCTCATTGAAGCAAACAACTTAGAAGTTAAAGCTCCTATGGGATAAAAGGCTTGGGTTTGGGTAGTAACTTCTAAGATCATCTGTAAAAACCTAGGGTACATCAAAAACTTGGTCTTTTTCCTAGTTATATTCTCAACCATATTATCGAAAATAAACTTAGAAAAATTATAAGTTAAACCCTGAGATAGACATATAATACCACATCCCAAATGAGTAGAAAATTGATCCCATCCTCCTGATTTATTGCTTAAACACTGAAGCAATGTATGAACCAAAAACCTCCACATAGGACAAAGCTGATTCTTTAACCACATGTCAGTCCTTGTACCTTGATATCCAATTGCTCTTAGCCCATCAAGTACCACAGCAGCATTAGAATGATAAACCCCATTCTGATCATCCAAATGAAGTTGACTTCTAATCCGCTCCTCTGTCACAACATGCTCTGTTCCGTTGATCACTGCAACAATCTCTGTATCACTCCGTTTCGTAGCAGATGCCCAGAATTGAGTAACCAATGATTCATAAATCGCATTAGGAGAATGCGTTAAAGCATAATAAATCTTGGACCTCATTAAGAATTCTACCATTGGTCTATACAACTCATCACCCTTAGCCGTTCCAAGAAAAGTGACTTTATTATGATCATGCTTGAATTGAAGCGCCATGAGAAATATTGAAAGTTAGGGTTAAGATTCACACAATTTGAAGTGTTTTGAATGTGTGTAACGAGAGAATCGTTTAAATTGAGACGAAGATATGCGAATAGAGAATAAGTAGTAGTTTCCCAATTTTGGTCAAATAGTTGACCAATGCTGACGTGTACTGCTACTTTTACCCAATTTAACTTTCAACTTCGGTAGAAACACTAGCCATTCTGCTGAAGAATACCGATCAGCAGAAATAGATCTCGTATTCAAGAAGCTTCAGTAAATATCTTTTTACTGTTTCAACTATACGCATTAAATCTCATCAAGTCTTGAAACTGTCTATAAAACAATCCCAATGCACACATAACTCTTCATCAGAAACCCCCAAACATCATCACAAACCCTAATTTCATCAATGCTCCAAAATTAATCACAATCAACCATGAGTAGTTCCACCCCAATCACTCTTTCATCAGATGACAATGCATCCTCCATAAGCAGTCTTGAGAGGTGGAAGAAGAACTATTTGTCAAGCAATCCAGGCGATGGTGAAGACAACTCATCCATAAGTTCTTATGTATCACCTTATGAAGATTCAGATGAGGAAGCAACTTCAAAGAGAGTGAATAAGCCTCCCCTTGCTGTTGTGAATGTGCCTTCCCTTGCCGTTGATGATTCTGATGACTCCTGTAAAGAGAGAACATCTTACTCCCAACCTCCAGCTCCTCAGCCTCAACGAAGGCCACGAGCCAGGAATCCACCACTCCCTAAGGATAGAGAGGTGGTTCTCGGTCTTTCTGCACCAGGTTTTGGTGCATCAACACACATCGTATAGAGGAAATGCTTAAAGATGGTGGATTGATTGCATTTTGGTTGAAATCAATAGATGAAGCACAAAGGACATATTATTTTTCTTCATCATCATGATTTGCACCAATCCATCCTTTCCATTTTGATCCTTAGCATCCTCGTCATAGTAGTTATGCATCTCCAGCCATCAAGATAGAATGAATGGGTGGTTATGCAAGACTTCACAAATGCATATGTAGCATCTAGTGTGAAAGATGTGAGCGATCATGCATATCCAACATTATGTTAGATGTTGGAATAGATGATATGTACTAGATTAGGATTAGTAGATCATGTAGTTGCATTTGATGTTGATTGTACTCTGTAAGCTGTAAGCTGTAAACTGTTTCTCTTGAATGAATGAACAATTTGCTTCAGTACTTCTCTTGAATGAACATTATAACTTCAGTACATTGTCTTCAGTAGAAACAAATAGCTCACTTCAGCACTTTGAATTTAGCAGAAACAAGCTTTAGAGCTTTCTTGACCATTTTCCAAATAATAACCATGGTAAATTCCAACTTGAATAACCAATCTGCAAAACAGAACAAACACAGAGAAATACACAAACTAACAAAGAAAAACAAACTAAGATAACATTAGCTGGTTAGTGTTAGTGAAACGCAAACAAACCAAAAGTATACATAAAAACCTACAAAATTACATAAAAACATGCAAAGTGTACACAAATCCTCCCCTGAGGCCTATGCCTCCCCTTAAACTTTGCAGTTAAGGGTTAAGCATACCGATATGGACCACAAGGTGTTGAAACCTTGGTCCATCAAAAGCCTTTGTTAACAAATCTGCCACATTATTATCAATGTGAATTTTAACCACTTTTATCAAATGTTTATCATATGCATCTCTTATAAAGTGGTGCCTGATTTCAATATGTTTTGTTATACTGTGAAAAACTGGATTTTTAACAATGCATATGGTACTTTGATTATCAATAAAAATTGTTGTGTTCATGAAGTTATACCCATAATCCAACAATTGATTTTGTATCCAAAGAACCTGTCCACAGCAATTAGCAGCAGCAACGTACTCTGCTTCAGTAGATGAGGTAGCCACTATAGTCTGTTTCTTGCATTGCCAAGAAATCAATCTCTTTCCAAGGAATTGGCAACCTCCAGTGGTGGACCTCCTATCCAGATTTGCACCAGCATAGTCACTATCACTATAAGCTTCCAACTTAAAAGGAGACTCTTTTGGGTACCAAAGGCCGAGATGAGGTTGGCCTTTGAGGTACTTAAAGATCTTCTTAACAGCATTGAGATGGGAAGTAAGTGGAGTAACTTGATGTCTCGAACAAACACTCACAGCAAAAGTAATATCAGGCCTTGAAGCTGTTAAATACATCAAAGAACCAATCATAGACCTGTATAAATGTACATTCACAGGTGGATCTGCTTCATTATTGGTCTTTGTCTTAGGAGCTTCATAAGGTGTAGTGGCAGTCCTTACACTTTCCATACCAAACTTTTTCAAGATGTCCCTCACATAGTTGTCCTGACTGATAAAGATACCATCAGGTTTCTGCTGAACTTGGAGACCCAAAAAGAAAGTCAACTCCCCCATAGCACTCATCTGAAACTCTCCCTTTATAAGCTCCTCAAACTCCCTACACCAAGCTTCTTTTGTGGATCCAAAAATAATGTCATCCACATACACTTGCACAAGAATAATGTCTATGGAATTATTCTTAAGGAAAAGTGTCTTATCAATTGCACCTCGTCTATAGCCATGCTTCAGCAGAAATGATGAAAGCCTAGCATACCAAGCTCTGGGTGCCTGATGAAGTCCATATAGAGCTTTGACTACTTTGTAAACATGATTAGGATGATCTGGATCTTCAAATCCTTTAGGTTGAGTGACATAAAATTCCTCTTCTATTTCTCCATATAGGAAAGCACCTTTAACATCCATTTGATATACCATAAAACCCATGTAGGATGCATAAGCCAAAAATATCCGAATGGCTTCAACTCTAGCAACAGGTGCAAACACCTCATCATAGTCAATTCCCTCCTCTTGGCGATAACCCTGAGCAACTAATCTAGTTTTGTTTTTTATCACAACACCTCTTGCATCTCTCTTATTCTTCAAAATCCATTTGGTCCCAATTGCATACTTGCCATCAGGTAGTGGTACCAA
Source organism: Chrysanthemum seticuspe (assembly GCA_019973895.1). NCBI lineage: Eukaryota > Viridiplantae > Streptophyta > Magnoliopsida > Asterales > Asteraceae > Chrysanthemum > Chrysanthemum seticuspe. The sequence goes on from BPTQ01000008.1 coordinate 37,085,850, forward strand.
GATCCAAACCTGCTGATTTTGAAATTTTTGCATTTCATCCTGCATTGCTTCAAGCCAACTGGGATCTTCAAGGGCTTGAGTAACACTTGTTGGTTCCACTTGAGAGAGAAAACAGGCAAACAGACAATGTTCATAGTCTGTATGATTGTCTCTTTGTTGATTGGAGACATAAGAGATAAATGCCACTTGACCATATTTAGAACTTGTCACAGAGCCCCTAGTTCTAACAGGTGCATTAGGATCACCAATAATATTGGACTGTGGATGAGCATTGTTGATCCTTTTAGTAGCAGTGGTGTTTACATCAATGGAGGAATCAAGATTAGTCACTGTGGGTTCAAAGTCAGTATCATAGGAAGGTGAGGTGAAGATGCCAGCTTTTGGTTGATGATGACCAAGATCAGAAGGTCTTGGAAAACGTGTATAAGGTTCTCCAAGGTCTGTTGACTCTCTAGTAGAAATAGGAGTAGAAACAGCATGTCCGTCAGCAGATTTGGAGATGATAGGAGAAACAGGATCACTTTCAGCAGAATGATTGTTTCCACTGATGGTTTCACTTGCACTCTCCTCAGCATTTCTCTCAGCCTCTAGGTTAGCTGCATACTCCTGTTTCTTTAATCTAGCAAGGTCTTCAGCATATTGTGAATCATCATCACTCATATCAGCACCATCTTTTGAAGAATTTCCTGCAAAATTGTTCGTGGAGAAAGAAGGCACAGTAATAGGTTGTTCACCATCTTCAAGCTCACTGTCAGAATCAGCATCCAATGTACCTTCATTGTTAGTAGGAGACTCTTGAGAACCTGCATTTTGGTTAGCCATATGTCTAGAATAACCCAAGTAATCAGTTAAGTAATCAAGGTCAAAGGACCACACATGACCCTGTCCTTGAACATTAGGCTTATCTTCAAGATATCTCAGGTTCAAAGTCTCCTCTATCTTCCTAGCAGACAAGTTGTACACTCTGTAAGCTTTACTATGAGCTGAATAGCCCATAATATAACCATCATCAGCCTTCTCATCAAATTTACCAAGTGGATCACTAGTATTAAGAATTGTCACTTGACAGCCAAAAGGTTTGAGGTAATGTATAGCAGGAACTTTCCCAAACAAAAGTTCATATGGTGTTTTGAGGTGAGGTCTAGTAATGGATACCCTGTTCAATACATAACAAGCTGTGCCAACAGCTTCAGTCCAAAACATAGTGGGTAACTTAGAGTCTGCTAGCATTGATCTTGCAGCCTCTATTAAGGTCCTATTTTTCCTTTCAGCCACCCTATTTTGTTGTGGGGTTCTTGGAGTGCTATAGTCCCTTTTAATACCTTTAGACCTGCAGAGTTCTATAAGTACAACATTCTTGAACTCCGTCCCATTATCACACCTGATTCCTTTAACCTTCTTGTTTAACTGATTTTCCACAAGGGTAATGAAGTCTTTCAGCACTTGAGATGTTTCATCTTTAGTCCTCAGAAAGAATACCCAACAAAATCTACTATAGCCATCAGTGATAACCAAACAAAAATACTTGTGATCTATGCTTCTTATTTGAGTTGGACCAAAAAGATCCATATGAAGCAGCTGAAGAGGTACAGAAATGATGCTCACAGCAGTAACAGCTTTGAATGAGGCTTTGTGTTGCTTTCCTTTGTTGCAGGCAACACAATTATGAGCATTAGTGAAAACTTTGGAAGGAAGACATTCAACAAGACTCAGTTTAGAGAGCTGGTTTATGGTCTTGTAGTTCACATGAGCCATCCTCCTATGCCATTTGGTAGACTCATCCAGGGATGCTTTGGCCACCAAACAAGTTAAGTCACCTTCTGGTTTAACATCAGTTAAGTTGAATGTATAAAGATTGTGATTTCGAGGAACTCTCAGCAGAATTGAGGTTTCTTCTGGGAGTTCGAAGTCTTTAGATAGCACAAGACATTCATCCTCTGAGAAGAGTACTTTGTTCTTGGTGTCACAGATTTGTGAGACTAAGAACAAGTTGAAGTGTTGGAGTTCCTTGACAAAGTATACATTCTCAAAATCCAGTTGAGGTGTTTTGATGGTCCCTTTTCCAGTAATTCTCCCATCACTTCCACCAAAGGTCACATTGCCTCCTCCTTCAATAGGTACAAAGTTATGCATCAAATCCCTATTTCCAGACATACTCCTTGAACAACCACTGTCAAAAATTCCAATATCCTTATGCTTAAGGGGATGATCCTACAACAACAACAAAAAATATACAAAATATTAGTACACTATGGAGGCTCAAGTCATTGCTGACTTGAACTTGCCTTGTGGATCATTTGATTTATGCCAAGCAGATGTAAAAGATCCACTATTGTTCTTGGGTTTCCATTGAAATTTAGGTCCCCTTTGATTCCAAGAACAACCTGCTGAGGACTTGACAGTAGTATCCCAATACCCTTTCCCTGTATTCATATTGTCAACATATCCAGGCCAAAAACCATTATTAAAATATGAACTTGTTGGTTGCACATATGGTTTAGAAAAAGATCTTCTCCAAGTAAAAGGAGAATCAGTATAAGATGCTTGTGGAACATAAGGTGGTATAGCATTAACATTGGTCCACATTGGTCTAGATGTCCTAGAATCACCACACCTACTCATTCTTTGCTCATGATAATCACAATCCTTAATTAAATGAAATTTACTTCCACACACAAAACATGTCTTCTGTTTAGAAGATTTATTCAAACCAAAAGATGTTCAATTACAAGAAGAAGTATTCAAACCAAAACCATGAAAAGAATTGTTTTTAACAGAATTATTATGCAAAGAATTAGAAAATAGGTCTTCAGAGGGAACTGTCTTGGAAGTTGATTCCTTGGCAGCAACTCTGACATGCTTATGGGTAGTCTTGGGTGCAGGCAGGGGTGAAGACTTGGGAAGGTCAGACTTGGGAAGGTCAGACTTGTCATTTGAATCACACTCTGTAGACCCTTACTTGGAGGACTTGTCACTGTTAACATAAGAGACAAAGTCATTAGAAGATGTTTCAGGGTCTGGCAAGTCTTTTGACTTTTTGCCATAGAGATGGTGTGATCCATCAAAGTCAGTAGAAATAGAGAGGTCAATTGGCATGTGCTCACCTCTAATAGGTCCACGTACAGCATGTAGGTCACCTTCTTTGACAAAGTTAGCTAAGCCTGATGGTGTAGATTTACGCCCATCATTCCTAGCTTCTAGCCCTACATATTTTTGAAAACCTAAACCTATTGTAGAAGTCACAGATTGACTACCATATATGTGACTGGCTAGCTTGTTCCCATTCATTTGCCATTCATTATGCCTAGCTATCTCCTCATCAAGTTTCTTTTTCAATTCTAGATTCTCTTACTCTACATTTGCTCTCAACTTCTCAGACCTTTTTAACTCATTATTAGAACATTCAAGATCACTCTCTAATATCCTAATTTTTTCATCATAAGCTATTTGATTCTTCTGAAACCAAACCTTTTGTCTTTCTAATGTTTTTAAAGCATGTTTATAAGCATCAACCTCAACATAGCATTCATTATATTTAGGTTTCAAAATATCATAAGCTTCTTTGAGTTCATTATAACGCTCACTACAACCAAACACACAGTTTTGTACCTGAGAGATGCCCATCAAGGCAATCTAATCATGCCTATCCTCTGAAGTACAACTTGCCAACAACCCAGTATTGACACCACCAAGACCATCATCATTCTCCTGCTCATGTTGCGTCAAGTCCACAGTTTTATCAAGAGTAACCAAAGCTGCTGAGGCCTTTCCAACATCCCTTTGATTCTGCTGATAGGAAGAGTAATTCACCTCATCACCAACTTTTCTGTCCTTGCACTCTCTGGAGAAGTGACCCATTTGATGACATGTAAAGCACTTGACCTTCTTTTTGTCAAACCTAGCTGGATCTCTTCCCTGAAAGCCGAACTTCCTTCCAGCCTTTCTTTCAAATTTCTTGATGTCCATAGAAAGCATGGCCACCTGCCACTTTAACTTCATCTCTTCCATCTCCAGCGGATCCACCTGATCGAAATCCTCATATGCAAGTTGTTGCTGAGGATCATAATCAGCAAAGAAGGATCCAAGCACATCTTCCATTACCCCACTATTTCTTTGTTGAGAACTAGATGAAGCAGCAGTATAAGATGAGGATGAGTAATACTCTGTTGGATTTGGAGCATGGATCATCTTTGGGGTAGATGCCCCAACAAAGGTTGTGTGACTAGTAGTGGATGATGACCGAAAAGGACTTCTTACATCATGTTCAAGAGCTTTAAGTTTGTTGTACAGCTCATCAAAAGTAAGCATATCCAAACCACCTTTAGCTTTTAAAGCAATGCTTACTTGTAGCCAGGATGAAGGTAATGACCTCAAGAACTTAGAATTACAATCATCATTATCTGGCTTTGCCTTTAGCTGAATTAACTGACTTAAGATCTTGTGAAACTTGTCGTAGCCCTTGTGAATTCCTTCCTCTTCAGAGATTTGAAAGTCTTGAAACTGTTGTCGCAGCATGGACTTTCTCATTCTCCTAGACTCCTCATTCCCTCCGAACTTAGCCTTGATCGCCAACCATATATCCCTAGCATCTCCCATATAATGAAAATCACTCAAGTGATCTTGAGGTATCGCCTGAAGGAGTATAGTTCTCACCTTGTGCTCTCTTTGAACTGCCAGGATCTCATCAGCAGATTTAGGAGGAGCAATGACAACAGTACCATCAGGATCAGTGGTTGTCCTTTTTAAGCTGTTTCCCTTCTGCACGATTGACTAGAGATTCCAATCAATGTTGGAAATCCAGTTTTGCATCTGCATGGCCCATAGGTCATACTCTTCTCTCTTCAAGTATGGGAATTTAGCATTGCTGTTGGATAGACTAAGCTGTTGTAGGGAGGCACCGTTATTGTTATTGGCAACTTCAACATCGTCCACAATTCCAGACATGGTGAAGAATGTAGTGATTGAAAGGATTAAAGCAAAGAACAGCTCTTAGTATCGTAGAGACTCTCACGAGGCTCTGATACCACTTGTTGAAACTAGCAGACCTTGATAGATCTTGAGCTCGTGGATCGTTAGCTATGCCTATGTAATCACAAGCACAGTAAAAGACAATCTCTACAACTTGTATTTAGTAGCGGAATATAAACACAAGTAACACAAATAACTAAGAACTCTGTGATCCTCTATGGATCTTTATATTAATAAAAACTTTGTTTTTCCAATCGGTACATAACTCATACTATTGTGTTCCTTTTATAGACAAGGAACCTTGATAGATCTTGAGCTGTTCTTTGCTTTAATCCTTTCAATCACTACATTCTTCACCATGTCTGGAATTGTGGACGATGTTGAAGTTGCCAATAACAATAACGGTGCCTCCCTACAACAGCTTAGTCTATCCAACAGCAATGCTAAATTCCCATACTTGAAGAGAGAAGAGTATGACCTATGGGCCATGCAGATGCAAAACTGGATTTCCAACATTGATTGGAATCGGTACATAACTCATACTATTGTGTTCCTTTTATAGACAAGGAACCCTAAACAAAACCCTAAACCGTTTCCCAAGAAACTTATAAACATAAAACTAAATAAGATATACACAATCACTTCCTAATAAAGCTCATGTATATCCAAACTAAATATACTAAACACGGAATAATAACTTCCACAGAAACAAACTAATAACTATAAAACTTCAGCAGAATTATGTCTTCGGTAGAATCCATACACTTCAGAAGAAACCCTTCAGCAGTAAGTTCAGCATAATCCATACTTCACATAATTCCCAACATTGATAAATTCAAGGACTTTATAATTATGTCTTAACATGTAAGTATAATTATACTAACAAAAGTAATCATGAACGCAAACTATTGAGTTCTATAGTAATTTCAAGTTAATTTTATACTTCAAAATTATGATCATTATCATATAACCATAATTATGTTGACTAAAACATGTAGTCAAATTTTGAAGTATCTTTACACTTTATCATGACATTTGAATGTAGTAGGGAAACAAACATCTCACGTGTTTAAGTCCTAGTAGAATCATTATTAGAATGTAATAGGGCAATAAACATCTCACGTGTTTAAGTCCTAGTAGAATTCTTATTTACATTTAGTAGGGCAATAAACATCTAGCGTGTTTAAGTCCTAGTAGAGTTATCAGTTTTCTTACCTTGCGGTCAAGAGATACTAATAATATTATTGTTCCTTGCACACATTTTGAGATTTCTCCCACTTGTGTAAGGTACAACATCATATTATGAAAACAAACAACACGTGATTGATTGTTCAAACAATATAATAATGTCATAGAGATCATAAGTAGTTTTAGAACCATAATCTATAATAAGGAATTTCGGATTATTATTCTATAGATAACGCTTCAGAGAGCGACAGCAGGAAGGCAACGAGTTATCTTATAAAATAAAATGCAATTTTCCTTTAAGCAATGGTCGTTCATATTCGGAAAGTGATGAATCATTTCAAAGCAAGGTTGAAGTGATATGGGTGACTAACAAGAAATAAATTCTGTTGCTCCCACTGAAATTGACAACATTACATGAATGATATTTCAGTTATAAAATGCAACTGCTCCCACTGGATTTGTCAACATTGTAAGTGTTACATTTCTAGTAGAAAGCATATAGCAGTTTTATATACTTTCCTATTCTCTTCAAATGCCTACGAGTAGCATGTACTTAGGTATTGAATAGGGTATATGAAGTTCTACTTATGTAGACAATGTACTAGCCATTCTCTCATTCAATTAACTTGAATCTTTAGCATGCAATTCCTCCTTTATCGTCTACAAAGCCCCTAGGGTAAATAGCACTTTAGGAATAAACAAGAGTCCAAAAAAATTACCAAGCAAATATTCTAGTACTTTCTTTACTCTTTGCGGATTAAACTCATACATCATGACAAGTGCAGGATGTTATTTATTTTGGTAGCTCTAAACACAATGTTTTCAGTTACACAAAATATTCTATCTTTCAATTAACTCTAAATCACAAAAGGGTAATGAAAGATTATCTGTGAGTTTACAGTTTGTAATCCTATCTTAGTTTGTCAGCTAAGAAGAAAAGATAGGTATAAGTCTCACTATTCTTACTAGGAAAAGAGACTAAGTTTTTCTTTCAAAGAAAAAACAACTTTGTTTACGAATTATGTTGCAATAACACAATTAATCAGAACATAAAAAGTTCATTTCTAGTATTTTTGATAATTATATTCTTAAAAGAATTAACTACCCAATTAATTACTAATTAATACTAAGATCCATCTATAGGTGATGATGAATTATAATAAACATATTAATACAAATAAATGCAGCGGAAAACATCACCAACAACGGATCCATATAGCCATATGATCAATCGATAAATAAACATAACAATTAGTATACCTTTGAAGCGTGATTCGCGTTTCACCAACAACATAAACACCACGATTAGATGTATGAAACCAAAAGATCAATAAGGTTGATCTTTTCTTATGTGTGAAACACACTACACATCCACAATCACCACCCGATGCTAGTCTAAAACTCGTAACACGCGATCAAGCCTTTAACTACTCTAGAATAAGGTTAGATGGGATCAAAAACACAAAAACCTAATCTAAGGGTGTGTTATTTCGTGGTATATAGCTAGAGGAAGAGGGAGAGAAAGTAGGTAAGTGATTAAATGTAATTACCACCCTTAATGACCAAATCAATGAGTAGTTATCAACATTTAACTTACACTTAGGCCCTTGACTTTTCTCCCTTGTTCCTTTCTCACCTAGGCTTGCCATGGGGGCCCTAAATAGGGTTTCCCATTTTTTGGTCCAATCCAATAAACTAAGTACTAGCTTAGTTATTAGTAGCCCGTTATTGATCCCGAGTTACGAAGGTTAAATATAACGTAAATATGATAAATACGGTATATTAAATGGTGTCTCTGTGTATAAGTGTGTGATCCCATAGGCTCACATATGTCTAGCCATATAATTATTCATTATGACACAAGCATACTCCAACAGCTCCCACTTGTGACGTCATAATAGACAAGTAATTATACAAGCAAAGGTTAGCGTCTAGCAACACGCCAATGCCCCTAGAGTTATGTGAGGTTAGTTTTTTAAACATCTGATTAATGGTTTATATGTCATATATCCCTTTGTTACAGATACCATGTTGAACATTAGACATGGATCAAATGTCATTCTAATGGTTCAACTATTATGTTCTCGGTCTTGATATTGAACAAGATTACCAAGTGAATTAAGATTCATCTTAATCTCATTTGGGTACGGCCATACAAACATCTGTTTAATTCATCGAGGGGCCCAATAGTATCTAACTCCAAAGCATGTGAAGGAACAAATCCTATCTCGACTGCATGTGTCATTCATGTGCTTCATATTACTCCTGAAAATGGCCTTTATAACTACCTTATTCAGGACAGCGTTTAACCATATCAAGGAATAAAATTCTACACATGCAAGACCTGCTTGCATCTCAAGTCTAAGGATAAGAGACATAACCATTTGTGAGATTCACTATTGACGTCTATCCATGCAGTGAATACTCGTAGGTTGGGTCAGTCCAATGTTCATCAGAATGAACATCATGTGAGTTTGGAAAATAATCACCAACATGCTCACATCTGCCTTAATTCGATGATACTCCCGTATCGTCAACAGGCAATGGACAATTTTAGAATAAATAAATTATTCATGGATTAAACATGCAAATATAGAACACAGTAGTATGAATGAAGACGATCATACCAGGTATTTCAATTCATTATATAATACGACTGCTTAATGTTCCATTATCCAAATACTAAAAACAGATATGCATAAGACTACTTATAGGTCGGAAACCGATGTTCCCACCATGATCAAATTATGTTGTACAAGACAACAAGTAGTCATCTGAGTAAACCTTGAGAATACTTGTTTCAAAATCCATGAAAGGTATGATGATTGTGCTTGTGTATGTGTGCATTCAAGTACAATACGAGTATTGCAACAATGCATTCCATAGGGTGTTTGAAGCTAGCAAAACACCTACTTTAAACATTCATCTAAACAATTTCTCAAACTGTAAAGTATTCTTATTCTTTTAATGTATAATGCATTAATGCTCTCAGTCGAGCACATCTAGTCAACAATGTCATCATTCATGATGATATCCTACCATGACTAGGGTTTAGCATCATTTTAGTTAAATAGCATCAATGTATGCAAACAAAACAGAGATCCTCAAATATCCGTAAATGTTGAACATATATTTGGTCCTTTTTAGGTCCATTAGAATGTTCGTTTAACAATTATCTAATGACTTTCACTTAGATATTTGTTGTTATCAACTCATCTTGCATTCATGCAAATGATATAATTAGTCCAATGCACAATACGATATACATAATGAATCCTTTAGTTAAACTTAAGGTTTCTATTCATGCTTTCAATCTCATCAGGTGAGATTGATTATTAAGACTCCCCTCAATAATGTGTCATGTTGTGTCATATTCAATAACCGATTATGTTTATTATAATAAACATATGTAACAAGGTTGTATGTTTTATTTTCTAAAACCCTCAAGAGAAACTTCATTCCAAGCTAAGGAATAAAGTCTAGCTTAGATGGAATAATGTTTCTAAAATGTTAACGACATATGAGATTTCAGAAAATAAATACAGTGCTCCAACTTGCTCTTAGTGTACTTAGGAGTGATCTTATTTTAATAAAAATCAAATTAATGAGTTTATAGTTAACTTAAGATCTCTGCTCCTAGATGCATGATCTAATCCACACTTGGATTCTTGTATCTTGTAGACATAATAAAGATTATATGGATTCATAAACCCTTTTGAATACACATCGTCCTCGCAAATGTATTCAATAAGAAAAGAGTTTTGAAATCCTATTGTCATATTTCATTTACATGAATACAAGTATGACAATTCATCATCTTTATACATTTAATATTTGCAGGTAGGAAGATTTAATCATATTCAATTTCTTTCGCTACGCGTGATTAAATGTGTGTACAAGTTTGTCCTTTTGATTCTTCTCATTGAGAAACTCATTTTTAACCTCACAGTCTAACTGATTGGTAAGAGATCAATCAAGCTTCATGAGTGATTGTCTTCCATGGACTGCATCTTAACATTGATAGTTTTGAGCCATTCATCAGATTCAAAATCTGATAATGCAGCTCTGTAGTTAGCAGGTTCACAATGACCCTCTAACTTATATCCCTTAGCATTGATATAAAACTATATCATTCAGGTGCAAGAGGTATCCTTGCGGATCTATGAATGAGAGATATCATACTATGGTTTAACATATGCATGTTCAACCTTAGTATGACATCAGCAAGTATACCCAGAAGGTTTTGTATATTAGTTCTTGAATAACTTCAAGATCTAAAGGTGCTCCCACTTGCTTTGTAAGTAGAGACTAATCTTTAGATACTCAGCATCTTGAGAAACAATACATTGTTTTCAATTGGGACATCCAAAATACATCGTTAGCTCTCGACTCTAGTTTCTTAATTACTTACTCTAAGGTAATCAACAAATTCAGAACTTCAATCAAGACATAATGGGATTCATCCCATTTCATAACACAATGACGTCTTAAATACCTTCTAGGTTGGAACCATATTGAGTGTACACATGGCACATCCAATTTTCTAACCTTGATAGCTTTGGAGGTAAGAGAGTTTAAGTCATCAAAGATCAAACAATATCAATACAGTTTGATTTTCCATGATGGACATACCATAATGTTGTGGTATTCCATGAGGACTGATGTTGTGAGACTATCCCACAACTCATTAGATGAACTTATACTCTTCGGCTTACGTATCTGCCAACCAAGTCAAACCAGATGGCATCAATAGTGTTTTCAGCCTATTGCATACTTAATTTTATAAGTCGTTGAACAAGTCAATGACTTCAATTGCATGTTTTGACTAGAAAACATAAGCATTTAATATTTTACTATACGTCATAAGTCATTTATAATTTAATGACTTCATGTACATGTATTTAACAAGAATACATAACAAGTTAACGTCTTACTTTACCTTATAAGTCTTTCAACAATTAACGGACTTGATATTTGAGTCTTTACAAGTGACCTAAACATATTCAAGTAAAGTAATTTAGAGTGCCGACTCTTGGCCTCAATAGTAATTTCAAGTTAATTTCATACTTCAAGATTATGACTGTACAAGAATACATAATCATATTTACTGAACAATTCGGTGAATATGTTGAAGTAGCTTTTCATATTATCTTGACATTTGTTCTAATTAGGGCAACATACATTTTATGTGTAGAGTCCTAGTAGAATATTAGTTTTCTTACCTTGTAGTCAAGAAACACTATTAGTCATATTGTTATATGTTGTACCTTGCACACAATGAAGATTTCTCCCACTTGTGCATGGCACAACATTATGCGTAATATGACAGTGTCACATATATGATTTTAGTCAAAATTAAAATATAGATATGTAGAACTTTATTGTTAAAATAATGAATCATGCATAACAATTTATTGATAACATTTCAGGAAGCAACATCAGGAACGCGACAAATTATCTAATAAAATTCATGCAATGATTCTTATATAAACTACGATGCTTCACGTATGGAAAGTAATGTATTATTTCAAGACAATCAAGAAATAAGATGGACAACTTGCAAGGTAATAAAGCTTACGGCTCCCACTGGATTAGACAACATTACATGTGTTTCGTCACCAGTATTAAAGTCACATAGCTCCCACTGGATTAGACAACATTATAAGTGTTATGTCACCAGTGTAGAGTGAGTGTCGATTGGATACTTTCCTTCTTTCTTTAAATATCTACACATCATTGCTAATGTGAGTCACTTGGACTAGTAAACATGTACTTAGATATTCAATAAAGTGCATCAAGTTCTAACATATAGATGACGGGCTAGCCATCATTGATATTTTAACTTGAAAATAGGCATGCATTTCCTCCATAAGGTCTACTTTACCACAAGGGTGTGTAGGACCTTAGTAGGTTTATTAGGTTAAGATAATTGCTAGGTAATCATGCTAGTAATTTTCTTTACCACTTTGCAGTTTATTGATATTTCCTTCTTCTAATTATTAAAACTCATATTATTTTGGTAGCTATAGAAAACGTGTTCTCTAGTTATCCAAATATCTTATCTTACTTCAAGGTTTTCAAAACCGGAACTAGGGTTATAAAACAAACTTGAAAGAATAAGATGTGCAACCATACTTAACCGTTTTGACTTTTGCAAGACATCACGATTTCTATAGTAGGTGTGCTTTGAGTTTGATTAGAAATTAGGACAATTCAAATATTCCTATTATGGCATTTCCTCATAAAGAAAACAGATAGGAACAAGTCTCTTTCTTAAAAGGAAAGAAGTACTTAGTTTGTCTTTTTAACAAGAAAAGAACTAACTTTTGTTTATGGTTGTGTTGCATTATATCATTAACTTGAATTTACAAAGTTCAATTTTAGTATTTTCGATAAATATCCTTTTATAAATTAATTACCCCATGTTTACAATTTAAAACAATTAATTTACCAAAAAAGGCTAAGATCCACATTATGCTTCTACTATCACATCAGTTGATCTGCTAGCAATAATAGATTCAATTGGTAGGCGACGATCACCAATTGCATTACATGTGCAACTCTTAGATCCTTATGGGACTCATGGCACTAGTGAACAAACATCTAGTGTCAAGTAGGCATGTTTAGTCCCATCCTTGCCTCGGGTCAAGGTCTCACCGCTTAACTCGATTAAGTCATCCATCTTTAGAACGTGCGAGAATATATCTAGGTCCCACGCATAGACAATAATCACCTTGGGTTACAATTCAACCTAGGTCCTACGCATAAGCAAAAAGTAATTGCAAGTGTTCTCAAGCAATTGGACGGCATGGCTTAAATTTGTGTCGGGTAAAACATTTTGATGTGAATCAAAAAGGTGTACGAAAGAAGCATGCATTCATTCTTCGTAGCACAAGTTAAAACTCTTCTTAACTTAAGTCTAATCATTGCTTTAATTTATGTGTGTCGAGTTGTACATTTTCATGACTAATATATAACCTATGTGGATTATAAGCGAGTTTGGACAATACATAAATCGAATAACATACATAACTAGTTAAAGTGTTATTTTGAAAACAATGATATTAAGTTAAATCCATATTTAAACTTAGTTAAAATAAATCATAAGACTTAGTTTGAAAATAGTTTGTGTTGCGTTTTAAGTTTTTTCAAAAACAATTTGCAAGTTACATACATTCAAAGCATACATAAGAAGCTAGAGGAAGAGGGAGAGAAAGTAGGTAAGTGATTAAATGTAATTACCACCCTTAATGACCAAATCAATGAGTAGTTATCAACATTTAACTTACACTTAGGCCCTTGACTTTTCTCCCTTGTTCCTTTCTCACCTAGGCTTGCCATGGGGGCCCTAAATAAGGTTTCCCATTTGTTGGTCCAATCCAATAAACTAAGTACTAGCTTAGTTATTAGTAGCCCGTTATTGATCCCCGAGTTACGAAGGTTAAATATAACGTAAATACGATAAATACAGTATATTAAATGGTGTCTCTGTGTATAAGTGTGTGACCCCATAGGCTCACATATGTCTAGCCATATAATTATTCATTATGACACAAGCATACTCCAACACCATCTTGCACTCCCACTTAATTACCAAAGGTCTGACCAGGGCGTAAAAAAATAGGACAAAAGGTAAGCGATAAGCTTTAATTGCAAAATGCAACTCTTAGATTTATGAGACTGTTTAAGACATTAGTATCAAGTAATAATGTCAAAAGCATGTTTAGTTCTCATCTTATGCCTCGGGTTCAAGGTCTGACCAAGCCAACTCGAAATAAGTCGACCAAGTATGAACGTGTAAAAATAACCATTACCATGGGTTGGAAAGGCCCTTAGGTCTGACCAGAGAAGTCAATCCAAGTGCACGTGTTCATAGTTGGATGGCATAGACTTAAAATTAACAAATAGGTATGCACATATAAATGTGGTAAAGGTTGTGTACAAAGAAGCATGCAAAACAACTTTGTAACACTTATTTTAAAAACTTTTAGTAATGACACTGTAGTGATCATCATGGTTCATGGTAGCTCCAATCGAACTCACATGGAGGCAGAGGACCAGGTAAGCGTTGAAGCAATAACCTAGACATCCTTTCGGTGCGACTATGCGCACCTCTTTAAACCCTATTTTTAGTTTGTTCTATTGGGTGAGCCGTACATCCCAAGTGTCCATAGCGTCTAGTTTTTAAATTCTTGAAAAACGTGTTTCAGTATATTAGGTCACTTTATTTTACAAAAACGATTTTCCACGAATCAAATAGCAGGTCACAATGAGCATGATATTTAGGCATGTAAATAAAGACCCATATTAATGTTATGGTTACGAAATGTATTATTCCATATTGCATACAATTAGGTGTCAAAGCAAGTAACAATAATGCACATAATGGAATCACAAACATATAAGCATAAACATCAATATATAACCACATATTGTTCCGAGTTCTCTCTCGAGTCTTCCCCAAAAGGAGAACCATAAGACCGTCACTAGGTACGAAACCTAGATTGCCCCATACATCACTTAAAAGCAATTGAGTGGGTCTTGTGGCCGGAAAAACACATAAAAAGCATGGCAATCTTAATTAACAAGTAATTATGCTATTTTATGTATTTAATAAACAATATGTAATTCTAATTATCAATATAATTCTAATTAACAATTAATTAATTATAATTAACATTTAATTCTAATTAACGAGTAATTCTAATTAACTTTTAATTCTAATTAGCAAGTAATTCTAATTAACTTTTAATTCTAATTAACAAATTTAATTCCAATTAACAAATTAATTCTAATTAACAATTTAATTTTAATTTGTGTGTGACTTGTTATTTTTTATTAATAATTGACAAGTATTACATATAGTTTCAGGCAGCCTTTTAAAACATGTTTATTAATAAGAAACGTGTAACCCATAATCGCAAAAACGAGATGGCTCGTGATGCCACTGTTGGGATTTGAGAACTACGTTAGCCAAGTAACGCATACGAGTACGCAGCGAATATGGATATAGTAATCGCAATTAGGTTAACATGTATAATAAACAATTAACGAATAAAAGGTAAAATAGAAACCTAACCTTTCGTGGCAATTGAACGCAAGTGAAACGAACAAGAAACCAATATGAAACCCAAGTATCTAAATTAGACACCTCTACGAGTATCACACACAAACTCGATAACCGTATACATTCGATAAAGAAGCTAGTCAATAACGTATTAACCCAATCAACCATTGACTTCACTTGAATATAACTCGAACTAGAAAACACCCAAGAAATCAAACTTGATTTCTGTCCGTGATAAATTCTGTCCGAGAACAGAAAACAAACAAGAAACTGATGCGCCTCTTTACCCGATATCGGACAAGATGTCCGATATATTCTAATGTGTTGTCCGAGAAAAGCCAACGACCAGAACCAACTTATTTTGCTTCCTGCTGCTGTTCGATAACAAGGAACCAACAAGAAGACAACCAACAAACTCTAAAACTCTTGGATCAAATTAAGATGCAAGTTTAGGGATCAAATAAACCTTAGCAAACCCCAATCAACTTGATAACCAAGCGACCAGAATAGGAGCAGGGTAATATTCAGTTTTTGGATTAGTTTAGGATATTGATATATATATGTCGCATGTCCAGGAGAGAGATATAATGTGTAGGGTGTTTGCTTTTATAGCAAAGCTAATTAACCCTTGCATGGGTTTTAGTCTTGGTCAACAAGTAACCAAGCCCAAGCACCCTTTCTCCCTTTGCCCGATCAGTTGGAGTCATCTAGGCCCAAGGCAAACTCATTCGTCCCAATTTAATGTCAAAAACAGCCCATGGGTCGAATCAATGATCGGGTCAAGTTATATCATATCGGTTATAGTATATTCAAGTATTTATAATACGTTCGACATGTACACTCGTGTTTATCGTGTGTGCCCCCATAGGCTCACACACTTTTAGCATTTATATGTGTTTACAACTCCCACAAACCAACAGTAAATAACAAAATACGAAACTAATATCCGCTTAGGGATATTAGTCGTTCGACCAAACCTAAAGAAAAGAGGGGGTGAGTTCCTTTCCTAAACAAACTTGAATACTTGTCCTATAAGTATTTTAGATCCTTCCTAAGTGCCCTATAAATACAAATGGACTTTGAGGTATCCTATTAATTCATACATAATCCCTAAAACCCTCTCCTCTCTCCCATTTCCATGCGTTTGACTAATCAAATGGATTAATCCCTTGATTGATCTCCACTAAATTGACCAAAGTCGAATTAGTGTTTACCCGGTATTCATAACTCACCTAACTTGCATAAGTTTGAGCCCTGTTTCTACTTGTGCAGTATCGGTGGATACCTGACACAACTCGAAGTAAGCTTTTCTCCCAAAAACCCGTATACTAGTCGATCTAATGTGAAGAAGACAAAACCGCACATGAGGTTGATCCAGAAGCTTACGAACTACAGAATAACAAGCAAGTCTTCTATAAATACCTTTCTTACGTGTTTAAGGTTAGGTTATACAACGATTAGGTTATGATATTGCTAGCTAGGGATTGTTTGGTCACATGGCCTTTTATGTGTTTTATTCCACTGTGCATATTTTTGTTGGCCATGCCACCTTTACCTTTCCGCTGCGTATGTTTTAACATCATATGCATCATGTACAGTCGAAGGTCCAAGTCAAACACATCACTCGATAAAAGTCAGTATGACGCCGTCTATAGTCGAAAAGAAAAAGAGAAGTGTCAAATCCCAAAGATAGAAAATAATTCAAAATGGATCTTGCTACATTTCCCACACAAACAATAAATACCCATCTTTCCTAATGCAGCTTAAAACTCTGATCGAGGTAAAAAAATCATGCACCCAGTCATCATCACTAAAAACAAAAATATGACATTAGCCTGGAAACATAGAGCCTGAAAGCAAACCCTGGTAGCGCAACACAAACTAGGGGGACTCAGTTAAAAAGTCAAGCATCATATCATTAGTGCATGATCTAGCACTAGAGTAAGGGTACTTGATAGCATATCGGTATTCGTGGCCTAAGCGCACTAAATACACGCTCGAATCAAGCCTATTACCAAGGCCCATCAATAAACACTTGATAGTGGCCTGGCTTAAATCCCATGCCACGTCAGGCCTGATAAAACTCATCAGGCTATACTGAGCACATAATGTCATTGCTCCCCAACTGTCACTAACGGTTAAAGATTTACCATCTGACATTGTATAGTGGGGACGCATGACAAGCACCACTTTGTATGAGCCAAGGAAGACAGTCCACATGTCCTTCCTTGTTTGCTCCTCATGTGATCAACACCTGGCTCCCTGGCAGTCGTTGATCATCCTACAAGGGTTTATCTCTAAACCCTACTCTTCTCTCTATAAATAGAAGGCAACACATAAAACTTCACTAGTTTTCACACACTTGAGTAAATACTTCTCCACAACACTAAAGTATGGTCTTTGTTTAAGTGTTACCCGAGCTTCTTGATCTTAATCATTCTCATCGGGTCCTTACCGTTCTACACGGAAAACCAAACAATAAAATCATTCCCATCTCATTTCTTAAACTGATTTACATACCATACATAAACAATAAGACACAGTAATAAGATGATACCATGACAATCTATAGATATAGCTCAAGAGTCTTCATTTTATATAACTTAATGCTCCAAAATAAATGACAATTTCAGTGTTGAAAATGTAGAACGGTTGGATAATGGGTTAAAACACGTTGGATTGAAGTGTTGGATTGATGCAACATGTTGATTTATAAAAGTTTGAAATAACAAATCATAACCAAGCTGTGTAGCACTTAAATCCGGCGTAATTGAACCATTATCCAACAATCACAGCAAAAACCTTACAAAGTCAAAAATACTACCGTGAATAGAGAGTTCTAATGCTTAAACATTTCATAGCAAAAACCTTACAGAAGCAAAAAATACAACAAATAATCATATACTTGATTTTAGTTTTAAAAAGGTGGTTGAGAATGTACTTCTTAATCATGGAACTCTGCTTTGCAGATCATGCTGATAGATCCTTCACCTAGAAAATTACTTTTGCCAAAGTAATTTCTCGTTAATTCCAGTTTAGCGATTGTGTATAACTTTGAAACTATTGGAACTCTACTCTTCTTAGCAAAACTTCTTTTTCTATTCACTCTCATGACTTTATTACAGACCAAACACTGAAGGTACATGTCTTACGACCATTAGTAGGTGAGCTGAAAACCGAGATTTCAGGACTCTCTTTTATGGCTATAAATGAACAATCTTTAATTGAAAATTTCAAAGAAAATTTGATTATGATGAGTCAATTAATAATCTTATCATGTAAATATGAAGTTATCATTGAATAGTGAATTTTTCAGCTTACCTTTTGCCATACTGATTGGAAGAGAATGACACGAGCCTTCGCTACCAACTATAGAACATACAACGTAACATCTCAATAACAAAAACTACATGCTTTTCTTAGGTACTAAATGTCTATATCCATACTCACAAAACGGGAACCGCGTCTAAACACATAAAGTAACAGTTTCTCAATACCATAGACTAAACATGTAAGTCAAAATACAATGGCAGGTAATTTAATATTTGGAAGATGTAACTAGAATTTTGACTTCGGGCCTACGGTTAACTTCCCCGTGTGTAAAAAACTTGACAATCTCCTCAAGTTCAAGTCGTATTTTGCAAGCCCAACGACGTCTGTGAACTTCATATCCTCAAATACAGACTCCTGCATTTATAGATAACACAATCCTAAATATATAAATTTATAACTGAACATCAATATACAAAAATATGAAAAAAAAAAACTATTTCAGTGTCACATTCTAACAAACACTTAACTAAAATATGAAAACTATAAGAAATAAATCACTTCATATGTTCTAATAACATTTTAGGCCACTAATCGAACACTTAGTTACCTTTAAAGTCGTTGACTTGATTTGATCAATACCTATAAAAAATCAAATGCATGAATCTCATCAAACACGTATACAATTTCATCACACAAAAACTTACATTTAAAAAAATAGTTAATTACACAAATGGTCACAGTGGTTTGTTAGATTTTTCACTTTCAGTTACTAAACTTTTTTTTTTACTGATTCAGTCATTGTGGTTTCTTGTTATTACGGAACCAGTCCAAATACGTATGAAATGACCAAAAAGCCCTTGTCACCTTCTTTTTCAAATGAGTTAATTACATAAATGGTCATGGTGGTTTTCAAATGACAATTAAGTAATGGTCGTTAGTCCTTTATACTAACAGTCGTTAGTAAATAACCAAAAATTTGGTTTTCTTACGTTTTTGTCCATTTTTACACATTTTCGTCCGTTTTTACACGTTTTCTTCCGTTTCTACTCGTTTTCGTCCGTTTTTACATGTTTTCATCCGTTTTTACACGTTTTCGTCCATTTTTACATGTTTTCTTCCGTTTTTACTCGTTTTCTTCCGTTTTTACACGTTTTCGTCCGTTTTTACATGTTTTCGTTTGTTTTTACATGTTTTCGTCTGTATTTACACGTTTTCGTCCGTTTTTACATGTTTTCGTCTGTGTTTACACGTTTTCGTCTGTTTTTGCACGTTTTCGTCCATTTTTATACGATTTCATTCGTTTTTGCACATTTTCGTTTGTTTTTACACGTTTTATTCCGTTTTTACTCGTTTTCATTCGTTTTTGCACGTTTTTGTCTGCTTGTACATTTTTTCTTTCGTTTTTACACATTTTCGTCCGTTTTTGCACATTTTCATCCATTTTTATACGTTTTCATTCGTTTTTGCACATTTTCGTCCGTTGTTACATGTTTGTTCCGTTTTTACTCATTTTCTTCCGTTTTTACATGTTTTCGTCCGTTTTTTACACGTTTTTACTCGTTTTCGTCCGTTTTTACATGTTTTCATCTGTTTGTACACGTTTTCATCTGTTTTTACATGTTTTCGTCTGTATTTACACGTTTTCGTCCTTTTTTACATGTTTCGTCTGTTTTACACGTTTTCGTCCGTTTTTGCACGTTTCGTCCATTTTTATACGTTTTCATTCGTTTTTGCACGTTTTCGTCCGTTTTTACACGTTTTCTACCGTTTTACTCACTTTCCTCCAATTTTACACGCTTTCGTCCATTTTTTTCACGTGTAAAAATGAAAGAAACGTGTAAAAATGAAAGAAACGTGTAAAAACGAACGACAACGTGCAAAAACGAATGAAAACGTGTAAAAATGGACGAAACGTGCAAAAACGAACGAAAACGTGTAAAAACAGACGAAAACATGTAAAAATGGACGAAAACGTGTAAACACAGACAAAAACATGTAAAAACGTATGAAACGTGTAAAAACGGACGAAAACGTGTAAAACAGATGAAAACGAGTAAAACGGAAGAAAATATGTAAAAATGAATAAAAACGTATATAAATGGACGAAAACGTGAAAAAACAGATGAAAATGTGTAAAAACGGACGAAAACGTGAAAAAACATACGAAAACATGTAAAAACGGACGAAAACGTGTAAAAACGGATGAAAACGAGTAAAAACGAAAGAAAACGTGCAAAAATGACGAAAACGTGCAAAAATGAATGAAAACGTATAAAAATAGACGAAACTGTGCAAAAACGGACGAAAACATGTAAAAACAGATGAAAAGATGTAAAAACAGACGAAAACGTGTAAATACAGACGAAAACATGTAAAACCGGACTAAAACATGTAAAAACGGACGAAAACGTGTAAAAACAGATGAAAACGAGTAAAAACGGAAGAAAACATGTTAAAACGGATGAAAACGTGCAAAAACAAATGAAAACGTACATAAATGGACGAAAACGTGCAAAAACGGATGAAAACGTGTAAAAACGGACGAAAACGGGTAAAACAGACGAAACATGTAAAAACGGACGAAAACGTGTAAAAACGGATGAAAACGTGTAAAAACGGACGAAAACGAGTATAAACGGAAGAAAACGTGTAAAAACAGACGATAAGGTGTAAAAATGGACGAAAACGTAAGAAAACCAAATTTTCGGTTATTTACTAACGACCGTTACTTAATTTTCATTTGAAAACTACAGTGACCTTTTATGTAATTAACTCATTTGAAAACAAGATGACAAGGGCTTTTTGGTCATTTCATACGGATTTGGACTGGATCCGTAACAACAAGAAACCACAATGACTGAATCAGTCAAAAAAAAGTTTAATCCAACAAACCACAATGACCATCTGTGTAATTAACTCTAAAAAAAAAAAAAAAAAAAAAAAAAAAAAAAAAAAAAAAAAACTCACGTACAATATTAAGTTTAGTAATAATTTGGTAACATCATATTTTTACACAAACAAATAACGATAAAAGGAATCAATAACATACGTATGTCATTGTGTTTACAATCATGACACAGAACCATGAAACACACCGATAGAAACCAAATTTATCCTTTAATTTTTCACAACTCAAAACCCTACTAGCGCCTGTGATTGGATGATAAATATCTCTTTAACAAAGAATAAATATTTTTTGAATGATATTAGTTAACATCGATTCAACATCAACCTTTTAAAAAACAAAACATATATCTAAACTATTGATTTGGAGAAGATAAAGAAGTAGAAGAAATTACGTTACGGGGCGTTTGGTTGGGGCAATTTGGAAGATATTGGAGGCATTTGCATTTTAATTCCCTTCAAATGCCCTGTTTGGTAACTCAAATGTGGCATTTGAAGTAATTTAAAATTCCCCGAATTGCCAAAATGAAGAGAATCAAAATGCCTCCAAAATGTGAGAAATTTTAATTTGCTTGAAAAAAAAAATTATAAACTTTTTTTCTTATTGTTTTTTTATAAACTTTTAAATAAAATATTTATTAATTTTTTTATAAACTTTTTTTTTTATAAATTTTTTATAAACTTTTTTTTTTATTTTTTTTTTATAAATTTCTTATAAATTTTCTTATAAATTTTTTATAAACTATTTTTATAAATTTTTTATAAATTTTTTAAAACTTTTTTTTATAATTTTTTTTTATAAATTTCTTGTAAATTTTTTATTAACTTTTTTTATAAATTTTTTATAAACTTTTTTTTATAAATTTTTTATAAACTTTTTTTATAAATTTTTTATAAACTTTTTTATAACTTTTTTTATAAACTTTTAAGTAGAATATTTATGAAATTTATATTAAAAAAAATAAAAAAAATATTTATAAATTTCTGTCAACCAAACATGCGAAGGTATTTAAAATTCCAGAATTTTAAATTCTCAAGGGCGTTTGGTTGGGGTATTTTGAAAAACCGGAATTTTAAATTCTAGAAAATTTAAATTCTTGAGAATTTGAAATTCTGGAATTTAAAATACCTTCGCATGTTTGGTTGACAGAAATTTATAAATATTTTTTTATTTTTTTTAATATAAATTTCATAAATATTCTACTTAAAAGTTTATAAAAAAGGTTATAAAAAAGTTTATAAAAAATTTATAAAAAAAATTTAAAAAAAATTTATAAAAAAAAGTTTATAAATAATTTATGAAAAAAGTTTATAAAAAATTTATAAAAAAAGTTAATAAAAAATTTACAAGAAATTTATAAAAAAAAATTATAAAAAAAAGTTTTAAAAAATTTATAAAAAAAGTTTATAAAAAATTTATAAGAAAATTTATAAGAAGTTTATAAAAAAAAACAAAAAAAAAAGTTTATAAAAAATTTATAAAAAAAAAAGTTTATAAAAAAAGTTTATAAAAAATTTATAAAAAAAGTTTATAAAAAATTTTATAAAAAAATTAATAAATATTTTATTTAAAAGTTTATAAAAAACAATAAGAAAAAAAGTTTATAATTTTTTTTTCAAGCAAATTAAAATTTCTCACATTTTGGAGGCATTTTAATTCTCTTCATTTTGGCAATTCAGTGAATTTTAAATTACTTCAAATGCCCACATTTGAGTTACCAAACAGGGCATTTGAAGGGAATTAAAATGCAAATGCCTCCAATATCCTCCAAATTGCCTCAACCAAACGCCCCGTCAAAAATTTAAATATTCTAGAATTTAAAATTCCGGAATTTCAAAATACCCCAACCAAACGTCCCCTTAGTGATTGTGGAGGCGGTGGAGATGCAAAATTTGTTTTTCAAAAAGTGATGTCATGTGATACTTATTGGTCAAAACACATAAATAGTTCATGCAAAAGTCATGGTATTTATTTGGAGATATTATATTAGCTTAATATTCTTCATTTTAGTTTCTTGAAGAAGCTAAGTAACATATTATATCTAAAATAGATAGGTTTTTATTGTTTGAGAAGAGGGGTGATATTCACATCACATCTTTTGATGCATGCATTACAATTTGTGCATTATATTATTGTACGATATAAATTGTAATACACAAATTGTGATGCATGCATCAAAAGATGTGGTGTAGATATTAATTCCCTTAAAAAAATATCTTGCCATGTCTAGAATTTGAAAAATGGTTTTATCACGTCTATCAATGACCTGGCTTTATTTTTGATGATGTGGGTTTTTTTGTGCCATGTGACGTGGCATTTATCGTCTAATATATTATGTAGAGATTTTTGAATAGGTTTATATTTTATTTCAATAATTATGGATCTTCTTTTAATGTCTATGTGACATGCAAAATGTCCTAAATTTTAGACCCTTTCATAGTCTCAAGATATTTAATACAAGTGTTATGTGAAACAATTACAAAACTCTAAATTGTGTTTACCAGATTTATTAACGTAAAATTTATCAAATATTAATTAAACATGAAATATTAAAATTTTAAAGCCTTATAAATATTAACCATAGTGGATGTCTTTATAATCAATGTGTTTCAAAATATGTGTTATAAGAAATACATTAATATTTAACGAATTATTATTATTATTATTATTATTATTATTATTATTATTATTATTATTTAAAACAATAGTAATATGGAGAGGGACATAACTAAACAAGTCCAAAAATATACGTTCTCAAAGGGGTAGACCTGTAATTAACCAAAAAGTAACACAAAGGCTGACTACTTCAAGAAAACAATATCCATTGGCATGTAGTGGACATTGTAGCTTGAAGGTCAGGTCATGACTTGTTCAAGACCTCGTTTCGTTGCCCCAATTTTCCATTTTCACTCGGTAACCATCTCTTTCACCAACCCTATAAATATCAACACTACTCACCTTATGACCTCAAACACCAATTACAATGGCCCAAGACGACTACCAGCCACACTCGGTCTTAAGATTCTACCCGACCGAAGAAGAACTCATTTCATTTTACCTCGTGAACAAGCTTCAAGACCTAAGAACAAACACTATTAATCGTGTCATCCCAGTTGTCCATGTCTATGATCATAATCCTAGCCACCTTCCTAGTAAGCATATATCACATTTTTTTGTATACATATTGGATAGGAGGAAACCCTATCAACCCTACCAGAGCCATAATTGGTGATCTGATAGGTAAACCTTTGCAAGTTTAATCTTATTTTTGTGTTGTAGACTTAGCTGGAGAGTTATGTAGACGAGACACCGAGCAATGGTTCTTTTTTGTGCCAAGGCAAGAGCGAGAAGCACAAGGAGGAAGGCCTAGCAGGACCACGGCCTCAGGGTATTGGAAAGCCACGGGCTCGCCCTCTTATGTCTACTCATCGGATAACAAAGTGATTGGAGTAAAAAAGACTATGGTGTTCTATGAAGGGAAGTCTCGTAGTGTGAAGAAAACTGTATGGAAAATGAATGAGTATCGAGCTATTAAAGAAGAGGCAGACGATACCAACACTTTCCCCGTTCCAAAGGTCAGTTACACATATAAAATCGTGTTTGCAAGTTTGATCTTATTATATGTTAATATAATTTGTTTAACTTTTGCTAAATTTATGCAGTTACGACATGAGCTTAGCTTATGTAGAGTGTATGTGGTATCAGGAACCACACGAGCATTTGATAGACGACCTTTAGGTTTAGGGCCGATGGAGAGGGTCCACCCTGAACCGAGCAGGGCTGCCTCAGCTTCACGAAGTATTCTACAAACGTATAGGATTGCAGGCACTTCCGAGTGCCCACGGCCTGAGAGCCCATGCCCAGACCAAGACACGATTGATTTCATGGATAATGTAGTACTTGAACCTCTAAAAGAATGGCAAAATTTTGCTCGTTGAGTTTTAATAACATGGCACTCATTAGGAGATAAATTTATTTGGTAAACAAATTGTATGTAGATATAACTCTTCAAAGTATAATAAAAGTAGGCATAGCCCTTGATTTACATCTCGAGTTTAGTCACATATATATATATATATATATATATATATATATATACGATAGTGTTAACACCATACAATGACTATATGAAAATTCTACATATGATATTGAAGTGATATTTGAAGTGGTATATAATGCAACCAAATGATGCAAAAGATAAGGCTCCAAAAGCAATTTGGCATGTTCCAATGTACACTTGCAGTGGAATTAAGACGTGAGTGAAAGTATATGGCCATATGGGTTAAGAACTCATACGATAATTAATAATTTGGTATGGGTCACGATCATAGAATATTGTAAATATAACTATATTGGGGTTTGGCTAATAGGTGATAATTGCGTTGATTTTTAACATAGTATACGCACTAATGTAAAATGCATCGTACAAATTGTCAAAAAGCTAAACACGTGCACACACATATACATGCCTTTGCGGTTATATAT
This sequence comes from Chrysanthemum seticuspe, assembly GCA_019973895.1. Classification (NCBI taxonomy): domain Eukaryota; kingdom Viridiplantae; phylum Streptophyta; class Magnoliopsida; order Asterales; family Asteraceae; genus Chrysanthemum; species Chrysanthemum seticuspe. The sequence goes on from BPTQ01000008.1 coordinate 37,111,736, forward strand.
AGTTACTTTTCTTATGAGTAATCATGGTTTAAGTAGCATTGAGTTTTGTATAAACAAGCAATATACCATGACGATTCGTCTTACATTAATGAAACACGTTAGTAGTTCAAATACTTGTCTTCAAACGCACTACTATGTTTTTACTAGGGCATCCGTATTTTTTTATTTTCATTTTTTATTATTATTTTTATTTTATTTTTTGAAATATGAAGTATAAATTAACGCAAAATTTGAATAAGTGCTTGCAAGATTCATCCAAGAAAATCAAATGGACATACACATACCCATGATTCAACTCTACAAACTGAGAAACAAAATGAAATACAAACTACAATACAAGCACTAAAACTTCACATTAACACTAACATATACAGAGTACTACATTTCCCATAACCATATCAAACCTTAAACCTTTCTAACACAGAGAGAGTCTAAAGCTCAATATATACAGGCCTTCTTAAACATAGACTATATTTCTTTCATGAAGGCAATCAAATAATCAAACTGTAGCACCTCCTCACAGTAAGATTGATCATCATCCATGACAGGCATCATTTGAAATCTTAAACTTGTATTTTGTTGATCTTTGGACGAATAATTTATTAGATTTGAGTCTACCACTACGTATACAAAAATTGGGTAAAGCCCGCCTTTATATAAAAAAATAAGGATCTATGTCATAAAATAACAACGTATTTTTTTAAATGTACCGTTTTGGTACGTGTAGTATTTATCGTTTCATTTAATGTTGTGTACTTTCATGTTTTGTTGCAAGTTGCACATTTTAATGACGTGTCACGTTATAAATGGTGACACGTGTCAGACTTTTAGGTATGACACGTCATCAAAATATGCAAATTGAAACAAAACATGAAAGTACACAACATTAAATAAAACGATAAATAATACATGTACCAAAACGATACATTTAAAAAAATACGTTGCTATTTTAGGACCTAAACCTAAAAAACAATTATATTTTGCTAAAAGCAGACATAAATTAAACATGTATCTACATAATTGGACGTAAGTTGTTGAGGGAAGAAAACTTTGTGCACGTTCATTAATTCCTTTAAGAATTTAATGCAAAAGTGAGGTGCTATATGATGCAAGTGGTGATGAATAAATGAGTTGACCATAAAGAAATTTTGGGAGACAATATTTTGCTAGTTGAAGTCTTGAAGATGTCTTTTAGCTAGTAAGCTACGATTAAGATATGGACCCGATACATGAGGCATAGCATTCAATTATTCGACTAATATAGCAACCCAAGTCGTTGGCATATAGCTAGCCAACTGATAGAAACACGGTAATATTACGCGCACTCGTATATTATACTCTCTCCGTTCAAAAATAAATGTCTTGTTTTAACTTTTTAAATTTTATTTTTTCAACTTTAATATTAAATAATTTTATTTGTGTTATACTATAATATATGATGAAAATTATAATTATGTGAATACATTTAAAATATAATTAATTTATTTATTTTACATCAAAGAATATATAAAATAAATAGCTTAGATCAAAGTTGAAAAAAAATCAAAAAGTCAAAACATGACAATTATTTTGAGACAAATTGAGTAAAAATAATGGAGTACTCGCGCAGTGCGACGGCAAATCCGTTTAATAAAATTTTCCAGCGATAAAATGCTTTTGTATTATGCCTGTATGCCACAAGTTTGGCAAACAAAAATGGTGTATGTCTGGATTTAAGATTAAGAAGATGAAGAATCATCAAATGACTAAATTACTTCCGGTGACCAGTGAAACATGTTACCAACAGATCCATTCAAGTAAAATGACAATATTATGAATTAGTTTAACATATTAAGATTTGATGGAGATGTGATAAATTATTTTTAGCTTTTACTTAAAAAAAATACTGCATACATATAATTCACTTTACTTCCGTAATTATTTGCTTCACCTCTTATTTACCTAACTGAAAAAAGCGTCTTACAACCCCTAATCTTAACTCATACTCTATTTTAAAATTGATGGCAAAAAATTGTAAGATTATGGTAAGGTATGAGCATATTTATGTTATGCAGTGTTTCATGTAAAAAAACTGTACGAAAGTATAGGCAACCAAGATCAACAATATAATATTTATTCAGATCTAAGCTGCAAAGGTCAGCTTAGATTAAGTTTACAATAGTATCCAAATGTTACAAGGTTAGATTAATGTCAATGAGACAATAATCATGTAGATGTAAAGACAAGACAAGATCAGTGAAATGATCTGAAAGAATAGAAGAGAGTGATACAAAAGACTGCACACTCAAGTGTTTCTAACCCTAGATAAAGGGACTTATTAAATAGGAGATTAAGTTTCACTAAGACCCCTCTAACGGCTAGTAGAGACTCATCAGCAGAAACGAAGAAAGGCTTCAGCAGAAATAAGTTTCTTGGAACTTTAAATCTTTTGTTCTTTGTCCAGGTTAAACCCCTGTAATTAATCCTGCAATAAGCCACAACTTGAAAGTCATTAGTAATTGATAGAATGATATGTTTGCCACAGATTACCAACCCAAAAATTAAAATTCCCCCTTAATCTGATGAGCAAACATATCAAACAATATCAATTTTTCACACAAAAATTTATGCTGATAGACAGGGAGGTTCTTTGTGAGTATGTCAGCAGTTTGGTTTGAAGAGCCAATCTTTTTAGCATTTATAACACCTCTAGCAATTTTTTCCCTGATGAAGTGAACATCAATTTCAAAGTGTTTTGATCTTTCATGGAAAACCGGGTTGACAGCTAGTTGTAAAGCAGATTTGTTATCACAAAAAAGATCGACAGGAAGATTGATATCAACTTTTAGGTCTTTTAGGATTTTTTGAATCCAAATGATTTCACAGGCAGCAGTAGACATAGATCTATATTCTGCTTCTGTGGAAGATTTTGAAAGAGTGTTTTGTTTTTTACTTTTCCATGAGATTAAACAATTATTAAAGAAAACACAATAACCTGTGACAGATTTTCTGGTTTTCTTGCATTTGGCCCAATCAGCATCACTATATCCTTCAAGATGATTTTCAGAGTTGCTGAAATTGTACCTTAGACCTTTTCCTGGAGCTCCTTTTAGATATCTCAGAACATTGAGGGCACATTCCAGATGAGACTTTAAAGGAGAATGCATATATTGTGCCAGACAATGAACTGAGTATGAGATGTCAGGTCTTGTATGGGTGAGATAGATAAGTTTCCCAAGTAACTTCTGATAACCAGTGATGTTGACAAGCAAGGGGTCATCAGCAGTGGGAATGTATGGAAGAACAGAGTTGGGTTCCATAGGAGTGGACACAGGTTTGCACCCAAGAAGACCAAATTCTTTGAGGAGTTCAAGACAATATTTTCTTTGGGAGAGACAAATGTCATTCCCAGTTTTTAGAACCTCAATGCCAAGAAAATATTTTAGATTTCCCAAGTCTTTAATATGAAACTTTGTTTTTAGGAACTCTTTGAATCGGTTTATCTCATCAGTGCAATTTCCAGTAAGGACAATATCATCCACATAAACAAGCAGAGCAATAAACTTGTTATTCTCTGATTTGGTGAACAAAGAGTGATCATTAACAGATTGAACAAAGTTGTTTTCTTTTAAAACACTGACAAGTTTTTCATTCCATTTCCTGGGAGCTTGTTTTAAGCCATATAGGGATTTGACAAGTTTACAGACTTTATTCTTATTGTTCTCATTACAGAACCCCTTGGGGATGGTCATATAGATATCCTCATCAAGATCTCCATACAAGAAAGCATTATTAACATCAAGTTGAAAAAGAGGCCATTTGTTTTTTACGGCTAAGGCAATAAGACATCTGACAGTAGACATTTTTACAACAGGGGAAAAAGTTTCATCATAGTCTATTCCTTCCCTTTGGTTATAGCCTTTAACAACTAGTCTAGCCTTGTATCTATCAACTTCACCATTGGCTTTATATTTGATTTTAAATATCCATTTGTAGCCAATAGGAGTTCTATTAGGAGGTAGATCAGTTATATCCCAAGTATGGTTTTCATTTAATGCCTCAATTTCAGAATTCATAGCATCAACCCAATTACTATCATGAATAGCTTCTTCATAACAGGTAGGTTCAATACTTTTATTAAGACTAGATGCAAAGCAGTAATTGTCTTTGTTAAGATTGGAGTAATTAACAACCTTTTCAACACCATATTTGACTTTTCCTTCTATAATAAAATCATTAAGATTACTGGGCAACTTGGAAACTCTGGTTGACCTTCTAGCAGTAGTGGCTGGCAAGCCTCTTTCTTGTTCAGCAGAATCAGGTGTTGTATCAGCAGGATCAGAAACTGCATCAGCAGGATGTGAATCATGTGATATGTTGCCCTCAGGGTGTGTATTATCATCTATAGATGTTGCAACTGGTTCGTCAATCCTAGTAGGATGACTTACCACTGTGCCATCATCATAGGATTTCACTCTCCCTTCATCATTGGGACTTATTTGTGAGTCAAAGAAATTTTTGTGATTTAAGTATTTTGGTACAAAGGTTTCAACAAAAGGTTTTGACACAGAGTTTTTCATTTTGAAGGGAAAAACAGTTTCATAAAATTTGACATCTCTGGAGTAAAAGATATTTTTTGTTTCAAGGCTCAAGAGTTTATAGCCTTTCTTCTCATTTGAGTAACCAATAAAGACACTTTTTTCAGACCTACTACCAAATTTATCAGAGATGTTGAGAATGGTGGCATAGCATAAGCAGCCAAAGACTCTAAGGAGAGAGAGTGAAGGGTCATGCCCATACACAAGAAAGAACGGGGACTTGCCAGACAGAACTGAAGAGGGCAACCTGTTTATGACATAGGCAGCAGTTAGAACACATTCAGACCAAAGATTTAGAGGTAATTCCCCCTGAAACATGAGGGATCTAGCTACATTAAGGAGATGCCTATGTTTCCTTTCTGCAATACCATTTTGTTGTGGTGTATAGACACAAGAGGTTTGATGTAAAATTCCTTTTTCATGGAAAAAATGTTGAAGTTTATTATTGACAAATTATGTCCCATTATCACTTCTAAAGATCTTGATACTGTGTTCAAATTGATTTGATAGCATATGAGTAAAATTAACAATGGAAACATAAACATCATCCTTCCCCTTAAGCATATAAACCCACACTTCCCTGGAATAGTCATCAACAACAGTTAAAAAGTATTTGTAACCATCTCTGCTAGTGACTTTATATGGTCCCCATACATCAAGATGGACAAGTTGACCAATTTTAGTAGATTTATGTTCACTTAGAGGGAATGGTTCCCTGGTTTGTTTAGCTTTATTACAAGTATCACAGAGATGATCAGTTTCAGATGTACTATCAAATTTAAGAGTGGGTTTAAGTATGTGTAGGACTTGGTCAGAGGGATGACCAAGTCTTTGATGCCAAAGATTTTTTGAAACATGACAAACAGATATGCAGTTATTAGAAGTAATCTTACATGTAGAATCAATATCAAACATATATAACCCATTGTGTTGTTTACCAATCCCCACAATCCTTTTTTGATGTAAATCCTGTATATAACAGTTAGATTCATTAAACCCGACAAACATCTTATTATCTCTAGCAATTTTATGAACAGACAGCAAACTAACATGGTACTCAGGAACAACAAGTACATCAAAAAGAGTTAGGTCATTATTGACCTTTAAATCACCAATTTTATTAATTAAGGCCTGAGTACCGTTGGGATGTCCAACAGTTAGACCAAGATTTGAAATGTTAACAACATTGATTAAGAATTTTTCAGTCACAGTCATGTGCTTATTTGCACCAGAATCAACAATCCAACCAAGACTGATGTTTCCAGTTAAGGTTTTAGTGTTGTTGTTAAAAAACTTGTTGAAGTTTATATTAAACTTGACACTGCCATTAAAGAAGGTTCCTGAGAAATTTTTACCTGCCAAGTTTGCATTAGCAGATGACACATTGTTGTCATTGAGAAGACTCATAAGTCTTGAGAGTTGTTCATTAGACAAGGAGACAGGAGAGTTGCTAGCACTATTATCAATGACACGATTGGTTTCAGCAGAAACATTGTTACTGCTGAAAGGTTTACCATTAAAATTCCTTTTGACATATCCAGCAGGATAGCCAACAAGATCATAACATCTATCAATAGTATGACCAGGTTTTTTGCAATTTGTGCATTTGAGGTTCATGTTTGGTCCTCTGCTATTAGAGCTGTTACCAGTATTAAGGCCAGAAACTTTGTTGTTAAAACCTCTTTTGTTATCAAAAAATTTTCCACCATCAGAAGTTTTTGCAGAAAAGGCTGTAGCATTGGGTTTAGTAGAACTATTCCCAGATGATACATTTCTGTGAGACTCTTCTCCAGAGACAACAGAGAAAGCAGTTTTGACATTAGGTAAAGGATCTCTAGTTAAAATATTGCTTCTGATAGGAACATAGGAGTCATCAAGACCCATAAGAAATTGCATTAACTTGATTAGCTGATTATGTTTTTTAAAATGTTTTGCAGCCTCACAAGTGCAAGGAGGCAAGCTAATCATACAATCAAATTGTTTCCATAAAGAGTTAAGGTTGTTATAGTAATCAGCAAGAGAGGACCCACTTTGACTAAGAGAGTTTATATTTTTATGCAGATTAAAAATAGCTGAACCATCAACCTTATCATAGGTATCTTTAAGATCATTCCACATTTCATAAGCAGTTTTAGCATATATAGCACCAGCAAATAGTTCAGGGCTGAGAGAGTTAAGAATCCAAGTAACCACAACAGAGTTACAAGTATCCCATTGATTAGCAAGATTAGGGTTCGAATCATCTCTTATGCAAGAACCATCAATAAACCCTAATTTATTATGGTTCCTTAAGGCAAAAGTCATGGCCATATTCCATATTTTATAATTTTCAGTTCCAGTGAGTTTGATAGTAATGATGGGAGTCCCATTAGTGTTATTAGGGTGTAAGTACAAAGCATCCCCAAAGGATAAGCTTTTCTCAGTGGAACCACCACCACCAGCAGAATCACCAGCAACCATAATATAGACAGTAAGACAGACAAATAATAGAGACAGGGATAATAATAAGACCAAATAGACAGATAAATAAGACTATGAATTTAATAAACAACAAGCACCAAGTCTGTGAACTAGAGTAAACCAGAGCAGGTATTCGTACCACTCAAAGGTGGCAGATCAAGATGTTAGTCTACCCGTTTGCACCCACAAAGACTTAAGTACTGTATGTTTGAAGAAGAGATAAGACTTAGACTTACAGAGAGATATGCAGCGGAAGAACAGATTACAATTACCTTAGATTCACTTAGTCTAAGGCTAATTGTAAGTAGAAGATAACCAGTGATTACACACGTAGCAATAACCCCAAACCACCAAATATGTTGCCGAAGAGAATCAATGAGCCTGATGCTCTGATACCATGTACGAAAGTATAGGCAACCAAGATCAACAATATAATATTTATTCAGATCTAAGCTGCAAAGGTCAGCTTAGATTAAGTTTACAATAGTATCCAAATGTTACAAGGTTAGATTAATGTCAATGAGACAATAATCATGTAGATGTAAAGACAAGACAAGATCAGTGAAATGATCTGAAAGAATAGAAGAGAGTGATACAAAAGACTGCACACTCAAGTGTTTCTAACCCTAGATAAAGGGACTTATTAAATAGGAGATTAAGTTTCACTAAGACCCCTCTAACGGCTAGTAGAGACTCATCAGCAGAAACGAAGAAAGGCTTCAGCAGAAATAAGTTTCTTGGAACTTTAAATCTTTTGTTCTTTGTCCAGGTTAAACCCCTGTAATTAATCCTGCAATAAGCCACAACTTGAAAGTCATTAGTAATTGATAGAATGATATGTTTGCCACAGATTACCAACCCAAAAATTAACAAAAACCATAAGGTTTATCACTTAAGTATGTTTTTGTTATGGATGGTGATGCGAAAGAAGTTAAAAACACAAGACCAAATGAGGCAATATGATGTTAATCCTGGTACTAACTTAAACCTGCTTATTTGTTCCCTATCGCTTCTTGACAACACTCACATGAACACCTCTTCTTTGAATGCTGATTCTCTATGCAAGAATGGTATTTGGTTCGAAGATTATATAAAATGCAAGATGCTCTCCTCAAATAGAGAATGTTATCGCATGGATACAACCTATTTCTCATAAACGAACAACCAAGAGCATTATTTTCAAGCTTATAGTAGCTGCAACTACTTATTTTATTTGGAAAGAACGGAATTATAGATTGTTCAATAAGAAGAATAAAACTATGCAACATGTTCTTGAAGTGATTATCTTTACAGTTAGACTCAAGTTCTTAACGCTTCGTTTCAAGAATATTAATCAAGTGATTAAGATACTAGGCATGGCCGTCTCGTGAATTTCAGTGGCTTTGTGCCATTACTACAAAGAGGCCCTCAAACACACACATAATATACATATGTATAAGTAGTGCATGAATTAATTAAGCTCGAGTCTTATATTGTGTTCATATATATAATAGAAGTGCATGAAATTTGGTGGCCCTCGTCAAACGGTGGCCCTGTGCAACCGTACCTCTTGCATTCCCCTAAAGCCGGCCCTGATGCTAGGACTTTGAAAGATGCCCAAGGACTTTGTATTGTATCGTTTGAATGGAGTTACTCGTCATTGAAGATCATCATCTATGGCTCAACTTGAGTTTTCCCTTGCATACTTAGTTTATTTGTCTAGCCGTTTTGTTAGTTGAGTCATAATTTTCGTCTATAAGCTCATAAGTTTGGCATATTACACTTATGTAGCTAGCTTTATTTTTCAACTATTAGCTTGAGGTTAATGTGGTTGTCGTCCACATTTCACTGTATTTAAACGTTTTTTATTCACTTATATATTTTACCGGGGTAACCCTTTACCTCAAAAACAATACTTATGTATATTGTTAACAACTATTTTATGAAATTATGTTAAGACAATACATAATGTCTAAAAACATCATACAAAATTCTCTAAAATCACTCACCACTCTCTATAATATATCAAACAAAGATACAATTCACTCTTTTCATTGGTCATGTTAACGGAAAACAAGGATGTTGGTCCAATAACATTGAGTAATCTACGAATAATGAAGAGCAAATAAGAACAAGATTACTCAATACCCATTTGACTACTAATAACACAAAGTTGTTATAGGGATACTTGCGGAATATCCCCATTGAATGACAAATGAAACTCTCACCGATCCAAGCTTTTCTTGTGATTCAATGAGAGGAGGATCATATCACTATAACACTATGTGTTCCTTTTGTGTTTTTTAGAATTATTACTTATCTCTATTACAATATATATATATATATATATATATATATATATATATATATATATATATATATATGCTATGAAAAATGAAGCTTCCAAGAGAAGTTTTATTAAAATACAAAATAAAGTACATACTAAATTACTTTTGTCCTCTTTTGACTTTTTTTTTGCATGTTTGTAGCTTGTCTTTCCAAGAAAGTTTTTGCCCATATTTCGTAATTGTTTCTCAGAGATAAGTCTTCAGGGTTAGAGAGACATTTGTCAAATCTCAGTGACCCCTGGTATTGCTCAGGTACTTTACTCACCGACACCGCATCAGTGAGGTAAAGTGCTTCTTCCGCTGGTCGTCGACGTCGCTGAAGCTTTCTGTTAATCTAGTTGTGTACAATACTCTTTGATGATTATCAGAGAGTGATTGACTTAGCTAATTTAGGTTCAAATATTTATCAGTGACAATTTTGGTCAAACTTTGTCCCAACAATCTCCCCCTATTTGAATAGAAAAATAACCCAAGTTTGAATAGCAGTAAGTAGGGGTGGAAATGAGCCGAGCCACTCGTAAAAAGCTCGAGATCTGATCGGTAAAAAGCTCGTACAAGCCGAGCCTAAACGAGCTCGAGCCTGAGCTCGATCCTAAGTTGAAGCTCATTTATTAATCGAGCTCGAGCTCGAGCTTTACATACAAAGCTCGTTTGTGCTCGCGAGCCTAAACGATATTATGATATTTAAAGTATTAAACACATATACGAGCCGAACTAGAGCTTATTACCGAGCTCAATAAAGATATATTACGAGTCGAGCTCGAGCTCGAGCCAAGCTTTAACTTTTCTTTGCCAAATCTTATAAACGAGCCGAGCCCAAGCCGAGCCTATATAACATACCACGAGCCGAGCTCGAGCTTCAAGTTTAAGGCTCGAAACGAACCGAGCTCGAGCTTTTTAAAACGTAAACGAGCTGATCTCGAGCTCTGGCAGGCTCGGGCTCGGCTAGACTCGTTTTCACCCCTAGCAGTAAGTGAGCAATACATGATTCTTCTTACGTACTATTTTACAACAAAGAATAATCTAATAATAAAAAATGGCGCTTGATTCTTAGTTGTAGTAGTTGCAAAGAAATCACTCTGTGACTTTGAACATCTAGGGTCAGTGAACCTTTTGTTTTTCAGGTTCAGGTATAAAAGTTCAGAGTTATCAATAAGTTAAGCAACTTGGTTCTGTTTCAGTTTAAGTTCATTGATGGTTCAGGTCAGGTCATATTTTAGGGTGAGGCACTCTCAGCTATCAGGGACTTGTATGTAGAATCAGGGTTTCTTTTCAGTTTCTACTCATACTCGCTGATGTCCACTCTATTTTAACCCTTTGATTCATATCAGTCTACCTGTTTCACATTTTTCTCGCCTGATTAAAAAATTAAAGGTCATTCCCTCTGAACTTTAAAGCTTATTGCTTGATTCCAACACCACATGAATACCCTGATGCATACTCCACCCTCCCAAATTCAGTTTCAAGAGGATTTATCCTCTGAATCAACACCACACACCTAATCCGATGTAACCTTTCTTATTTTTATGATGTCATATTACGTCATTTAAATAATTCATATTTACGAGTTATATGTTTATTTCTATTTTCCGTTTCTATGGAAACATTGTATGATTTACAATTCACGTAATCTCGAACCTACAATTCTAGATTTAGCAAACGATTATATGTTCAATTATATATGTCTTCCTTTAAATTCACCTCATTCTAAATTTAAATTTGTAACTTAAATTACTTAACAATAAATTCCCTATATCAATTTGCCAACCCAACATTAATTATGCATTAATCAAAGAAAACAATTTAGTTTTCTTATTTCCACCTCATTTCCCTCCCTCTCCTCCTCTATTTTGGCGTCACTATGGTGAATCACCAAGACATTATGTCTTGATGATATTTTACTACAACACATGTTCAAATCCTATGGCACCCTTAATCACTAAGTTACTAAGTAAAAGATCTCTTACACCATAATGAGTCATGTCATGACTCACTAGGACATTTGTTAGTCTTGGGTTCAATCTTGCCTAGGATTAAAACACATATACATAACTTGGCTAGTAAGCTTTGTGAGTCATCATGCTTATCACCTCCTCAATACACTATAAACACCCCCCCCCCTCTTGTTGTCATCAAACACAAAACAAAAGCAACACAATCTTCAATTGATTTCTAACTTCGAGTATTGCTACAAGTTTAAAGATACAAGTACTTCCAATCAAGTCCTTTGCATTCTTTGGTGATTCTCTTGAGTTTAAATCCACTCAAGTCACCAAGGCCTTATCAAAGTCTTGCGCAAGCCCTAGCACAACCTTGATCATACAAGAGTAATGAAGGAATCCAAAAGAAAAAAGCTCTAAGTCCTTATCCTAGTTCTTGAATATTGATTTCCCTTTTGTTAGGGCAAAAGATGTAAGCACATAATCACTACCATCATTCTATGATTTCATGCTTTTTATGTGCTAAATATGTTTATTACATGTTATATATTGTTAACTATATTGATCATGATGTGCACATATGCTAAAACAAGTAAACAACTAACAACAAGTCTATGATTTTAGGTGAAAGTCTTGCTTTGAAAACTAGTTATAAATCAAGTATGCCATGCTATGTAAATGGACAAAAACCATGAACCTATGACCATAATTAACTTCATATAATTATAGAGGAAGTTTAAAAAAAATCATATCAATTGGAATCAACTAAAACGAACTTACAATTTGTAAGTTACGCCAAGTTTAGGTTATTAAAAGAAGTTTTGTAATTTGCAAAAATGAACCTGTAATGATTTTGGATTGAATTTTTGAGGCCCTTATGGTCTGATTCATCAAAAAGTTAAAACACAAAAGTTGTCCGAAATGATATTTTCTACAAAAACTCGGGAGAGCATAACCAGAAAACGCAACATAAGGGGCCTTTAACTATAAAAACTAAATTGGCTTGTTACGACACAAAACTAAGTAAAGGTTTGTAAACGGTTTCTGGTCTGATTTTAAACTGCCATTTTAACCACTTTAGAGTCTGATTCATCAAAAGTGTAAAGCACAAAAGATGTCCAGAATGATGTTTTCTATAAAAACTAAGGTAAGCTTGGCCTAAAAATGCCAAACAAAGGCAGTTTTCTGCCAAGATTTGTAAGGACAATTTTGACGTAAATTTTGGTTTTCACAAGTTAAATAGTTAGAAACCATGTTGTTTTCAAGACTAGTTACATACTAAACATAATAAAACTTATAAAAATAATAATCTTCATTCAAATAAACTTCCCTAAGTTTATTTAACTTTTGGAATAGTGTATTTCACATATGAAAACCGACTTTACGATTTATAACTTGTAAACTTATAAACACTTATAAATGCTAGTAACTTGTAAACACTTGCAATATATTTCATAACGATAATCATTTACGAAACCATATTACTCATTGTATTTCTTATGAGTACGAGATATACGTTTTACATAATAAAGTACCACAATAGTAGGGAACTTCATGTGAGGGGCCTCTTCGGGGTGATCGTACTGACGAGTTGTTGGATTTTACAAATTAAAGTATCCTAGCTCCTCGTACTTCACTACATGACCTCTGGATTGTGATGGCCCGAATGGTAGTACGATATATATAAACTAAACACATTTTCACAAACTAAAATATTTTCATAAACAAACATACACAAACTACCAAGTACTATATCATGATCAAATATAATGAAGTATATAGGCTTGTTTATTATTCCAAATCTAAGCCATGACATCATATTTTAGGTTGCACGTAAAAGTTTCCCGGCTTATCCATCGGATTCGTTAAGTACTAAACATCATTAAACTCACAGTGAGTTCATAGCTCCACTTTCTATTATTTAATTGTTTTACAAATCCTTGGGTAAGATACATGCTATTTTAACATGAACACACAAACATTTGAACTGTATGCTTATCTGATTGTTTTATTGTCATTAAGTACCATCATTGCCAAACATAAGGCCCCATATCATGAACCAATTAATCACTAGAAGTAGTGAGCTCGAATATTTTAAATAGGCTTATTGGGATTGACGAATCCCGTTTGTGTTGACCAAGTACGTTCAAACAAACGCACTATATTTGAGAACCTATGGTGTAACAGAAAATTACCTATAGGGGCGACAAACATGCCAATTGATATTGGTACACGCTAACGCTTTGGTTGCATGAGCTTAGTGAAATAATAACTGTTTTGTTTTCAAACCATGAGTATGAGTCTAATTAACTCACACTACAAACATATTATGTTCAACCATTTACCAAACCTATGGATTTCACTCAACCTTTGTGTTGACCTTTTAAGCATGTTTTATCTCAGGTCCATAATGATCGAGGCTGGCACGGAGGGGCACGAGATCAATCAAGAAGGCTATAACTTATTTTATCATTCGATAAACATCAAATGCTTTATATTGATGTATTTTGTAAACATGGAACCAACTAGGACTTGTCTTTGTAAACTTTGATATATTTTAATCGAATGATAAGTCTTTTAAACGACTTTATTAGAGATCGTTTTCTGTTATTATAACTGTTATACCATGAAGTAACACCCAGCTTGAATTTCGCTGCATTCACGAAATTAGGGTTGTTATATCTGACCTAGTGAAACCTACATAACTTCGGCTTATTCAGACTATGCCTGAAAACCACTCTAACGTACACTCCTTAAGTTACAACCTTCACACCCTTTGAGTCGTAATCATTGACTCGTAAATTCCACAACTATCAAGTTTAGAGGTTGCACCTCGTTTCAGGTTAATACTTATGCCAATTCCAGCTCATGGGTTTAGACTCTTTGCATTTCAGAGATTCAGGTTTCAGAGTCTTGTTTCTTCAGGTATACGCATAACTGATTTTATCAGCTCAAATACTAAATGAAGCCTCTGATCTAATCCCCTGGTTACCCCCTGATCTTCAAATCATTAACACTCCTGAGTTACAAACATCACCTTTAGCACTCAGTATGATACATAGCACACAATAAGATGCGCAATATATGATTTTTGTTACTCCCTGCTTCACAAACATTAGCTCACCCGCAATTAGCATACCCACATTCTGATTATATTCACATAACAACTAAACTCCCAAAACACAACAATAAGTTTAGCTTCGTTTTCATCTCAGCCTCCCCTTTCTTTCAAGTGAAACCCATCACTAATTCCAAACCGATTTCTTCCTATACATACTTTTCTCACGTTCTGCTTTCGCGTTGATCGACCAAGTTAACTTATGCGGATTTCTCCAGCCTATGGCGTTTTGATTTTGACTAAGGTGATATAAGTTGAGGTGGTGAATGATTTTTGTTTAGGTGTGATCCTGGTTATTATTTTTGTATTGGTTTTTGGGTTCGACATCACTGGAGACACCATATCAGGTAGTCTTTTATGGATCAGAGGCTAGTTTGGTTTCAAACTATCACTCGTTGATAAATTTCACTCTCTGAGTCGCATAAGCCCATTTTTTTCATTCAAGGCTCATGTATCCTTTGATTCATTCATATCATTCTATAACCATAGCCTGAAACATAAGCTTGAATCAGACCATTCTAATAGTCACAAAGGACAAAAGTCATGTCCTTGATAATCCCATATTCCTTTACCTGCTTAGCCCAAAAACCACTTTCACACTCCTTGATCCTCTTCTAGTTCAGGCTCACTCTATTTTAGCTACAACTGTGATACCTTTTATTCTTCAAATAGCTTCTCTGCTAAATTTAGGTAACAACTATCTAAACCAATAATCATACCATTCGACGCTAATCTTATTTTCTTAACACTTTATAAACCACAAATCCAATTCAAACCCATTATTTATATCAGCTGCCTAACTATTTCTTTCAATCAACAGCGGCAATTTTAATGACCCTTTTTCTGGTGAACCCGTCGACAAGCAATGGCAGTTCACCACCGCTGGAGTTATATTTGTAGTCTCTTGAGTTGTAACAGTCAACCCCTCACCATTATTTAAGAAAATACTCATTTTGAACACGTTTTCTGTTTTATATATGTTTCTTAGAAAACTTTTTTGGGAAACCTCTACATTTGGATGAACGGTAAGTGGTGATGACTTGGTTATAGATTTAGACTATTTGCTTGATTTTATTTTACACCAATTTTATCCCATGTCTTATCCTACCCTTTAATCATGAAGAATGTCTAGGTGATGCAGTGAGCAATCTTTGGTGTCTTGGCCATAGATTTGATGTATCATTGATTTTGTCCACTTCGCCGTGACATGTTTGTAATGACAACTCACCCTTAAGCTTTGTCGTGTCTACCCATATTGCCTTCTACAATTGTTTAGTCCTTAACTCTAGTGGTGGAGATTTGTGTAACCGCAAAGCTTATGATAGAATACATGCTATGACTGTGCGTTGATTGATCACCCCGAAATTGACACTTAGAATAGTTGAGAGATTTGAGTGTTTCGTTCTCATTTCGTGAGGTGTTCAGATTTGTTTTATTCTAGCATAAGGGATTTGTAAACTTATATTTTCCAGGTAATGGGAGATATGTTTTTAGGAATCTATCTAATAAGGTCTACTTGAGGGAAAGTAGAGTTCAAGTGGGGGGATATTTGATAACATCAAATAGACCTGAATATCAAGTGTCAATTTCCCCCGATAATGCTCGTATTTTATATCATTTATATGGATTTACGCTTGTTTTCCTCTATATTTCACTTTCAAGTAAATTACGAGCATTGGAGCTAATGAGACGCGGATTTGGAGAGTTTATTGAAGATATATGATAGTATGCTTATTTTGAAGTAGTTACGGCGTAACTCTCCTCTCACATTACGCTGTAACAGAAGCGTGGCTCAGAAAACCAACTAAACTGAAGATTACGACGTAACTCACGCCTTGGATTATGCCGTAACTAATTAGGTCAAATGATGTTCCGCGGCGATGCAAGCTACGCCGTAACTCGTTCCACAAATATGGCGTAACCATAATTTATTGAAGATACGGCGTAACTCATTCCTAATGTTACGCCGTAACAAGCTTTTCCAGAGCAAAATACGAAGAAATGGATGTTACGGCGTAACTCTCAACTTAAGTTACGCCGTAACCTGATCTGGCCTATAAATACCGCCCAAAATTCTGCATTTCTCATCATTCACTCCACACACAAAAGCAGAGAACGTGGGTAGGAGGCTGAAGGCAAATCTCGAGGAGCATATGGAGCCATCTCCAAGGGAGAAATCACTCCCTAACGATAAGCATTAGCAATTTATCATTTCTTTTACTTTCAATTCATGTATTTCGATATGTTAAACATTGAATCGATTATTTCAGTTAATATGAGCGGCTAAGCACCTCTGGTGCGTTATGATTCCTTGATTGTTTTGTTTATGTTTACATTGCTTCCGTATAATTGTTTCTAGCGTATGCATGCATAGTTTGTTGGTAGCTACCCTTGTTTCAGTATTTTGAATGGCGGTAGTGGCTAGTTACTTAGGAGATATGACCAACTGACCCTAAGTAAGTAGACTGAGTGGGAAGGGTAAGAATTGACCAACTGACGACCCTTCTTCGCTTGTGCGATTTGACCAACTGATCACATACCGTTTGGATGAACTTAAGAAGTTAGGGATGAGTGTTTAAGATGCTAGCGCCCGGGAACTCATTGTTATGAATCTTGCATGTAGCGGAACTTAATGACTCGGCTTAGGGGACTAAAAACAACTGGATTTTCAAGGGTAGTAGTTTGATCTCCGGTGGAAGGCCTTTGCTGATAGGTTAGGACGAACTGACCAAATGTTGTCCTAGCGACCTAAACCCCCACTTGAAGCAATTGGAAGTAATTAAACGTGAACTTAACATGATAGGATGACTAACTAGGTTAGCACACTTCTCTTCTATTGATCACAACCCTCGCCTTTATTTGCTTTCTTGCATTTCTTGTTTTAGTAGTTAATTAATCATTTCAACCTTAAAATCAATTAAAATCTGTGACACCTATACTTAATTAGAATCCGCTCACATAGCTCTTGGGACGACCTCAGTTTTACCGAATAGTACACTACACACGATCGGGTACACTGCCCGTTAGTGCATTAGGGTAGACCATAGGTATAACGAGACATTATATATATTAAAACCTGGTCAGTAAAACCTGCATCATACAACCATAACATTTTATAGAAAAGTTTGTTAAGTTTGTTATTTATGGGTTGTCGTTAGCATTTTTTAAGACGAAAATGTAATATTGTACAAAACTATTGTGGGTAAAACTGTATAGTGTTTTGGAACAAAAATTAAAATTTGTAACAAAATATTAAACAAAATCTTAACTTATGTACTAAAAAAGGTATGGTGTTATTTAGTTACTTAAACATTAAATAGTTTGTCATTAAACATTAAACAGTAATACTACTAGTACGTATTTTTGGGGATGAACTTCTGGGCTTAATTAGATGAATATGCACGATATGATTGTCCGGATTCGGATCTATTAAACTTTATGTTTCACGAGTCTTATTAAAGTACGAACCATTGATCTAGTTAATAACACAAAAATGCAACACATACTATAACTTTCCTCCGTAACTTTAACTTAGCTCAATCGTAAAATTGAGTCCTCCTTTTAACTAATAAAATTAAATTAATTTAGTCAAGCTTTTGAAAACTTTTGTGGAAAATTTTAATGAAAAATAAAAATAAAAATATGCAAGGCTTTGTGAGTTTATTTTCTAAAATTTCGAACTTAAATGTAAATAAACATTATATTTTGATTGGTCAATAAAATTTATAAACAATTCTTAAACTTTTAAAAATAGGCTAATTTTAAATCGAATTTTATGCACTTAAATGTAATTCTCAATTTTCATAATTGCTAAAACTATTTATATATTTAATAAAAACCTTATATGCTTAAACTTTTTATAAACTACTACTACTACTATTATTATTATCATTGTGATAATTATTATTATTAACTTGAGTGTACTTAAAACACTACCAACATACGCCTACATGTTACAGAGTATATACACAAATTAAATATAACATATATAAACATTTTTATTCAATAAATTTGAATTATTTTAAAATATCAAATTAAACTATTCAAATAATAAGATAATAAAACAAAATTGATATTTTTTTTTAAATCCCAGCAAATATAATTGAGTTATTATTATTATTATTATTATTATTATTATTATTATTATTATTATTATTATTATTTTTATTTTTAAAATATTAGAAAAACAAAAGGATTTACAAGAAATTGGTGAGAAGCTGAGACATTAGTTGGGCTCCCACTCCTTTCTGGATGCAAAAACTTATTATTATTATTATTATTATTATTATTATTATTATTATTATTAATAAATGAGGAGGTGTGTGTGTTAGGGTATATATACACCGTTCGTCCTTGCACCGTTCGTCCTTATGGTGTTGAAATGACGATTATACCCTCAGGTTAACAAGACTTAACGACCGTTAGTGGGCTCCGTTAGAGGGAGGGACTAATGGCGCATAACGTTTGCCACTTAAGGATGGACGGTGCAACTTTTTTGGTCAAAGGACGAACTCCTGCGGTCAACGCAAACCACAAGGACGAACGGTGTAATTTACTCTTATTATTATAAACATCACTTTATTAGAAACTCATAGGATTTATAAGAAGTTAGTGGGGAGCCGCGATACAAGCTGAGCCCCCACTCCTCTAGCTATAGCAAAGCTAATCCTACTAAAAATATAAGTCGCAACACGTGCTCCAATCTCTTGAGTCACTGAGAACTTTCGGATCCGCTTCAATAAGGTCACCGCATCCTACTCAAGTTCCCGAAAAGAAGAGAATGAGAAAGGGAGAAACCCAGGCCATATCCAATATTCGCGCACTTAGTCTCATATTTGACGTGTTTACGTTATGCGGCCTCAATCACCGCACACCATTGTCCGCACTTATTATTATTATTATTATTATTATTATTATTATTATTATTATTATTATTATTATTATTATTATTATTATTATTATTATTATTATTATTATTATTATTATTATTATTATTATTATTAGAGTTAATTACATAAATCGTCCTTGTGGTTTGGTCAAAATTATGGATCTTGTCCCTATACTTTTTTTTCAGTGCGTTTCGTCCCTGTGGTTTACAAATCTTACGGATTTTGTCCCTGATCCGACCCAGTCCGTTAAGTGTTTTGCGCTATTAGTCCTTCGTTATTGCAGTCCATTAAGTGTTTTGCGCTGTTAGTCCTTCGTTAATAAATTTTGCACCGTTAGTCCTTATTTTTTAAAATATAGTTTTCCCCAATTAGTCCCTCCGTTAATAATAGTTATCGCCCGTTTTTTTACGTTTTTGTCCGTTTTTATCCGTTTTCGTTTGTTTTTATCCGTTTTCCCCTCGTTTTTTTTCGTTTTTCGTCCGTTTTTTACGTTTTTATCCCTTTTCGTCTGTTTTTATATGCTTTCGTCTGTTTTTTACGCTTTTGTCCGTTTTTGTCTATTTTTTATCCGTTTTCGACCGTTTTAAAAAATATCAAATATCAAATTTGTCCGTTTTTGTTTGTTTTTTATCCGTTTTTATCTGTTTTAAAAAAATATCAAATTTAAAAAAAAAAATTGAATAAAAAATTTCAAAAAAAAATTTTGCACAAAAATATTTTTTTTTCAAATATTTTTTTAAAAAAAACGAACATATTGAAAAAAAATTTCCGAAAAATATTTTTTTTCAAATATATTTTTTTTTAAATCTTAGAAAATTTCCGAAAAAAATATTGAAAAAAAACGGACATATTTTTTTTTTAAAAATATATATTTGAAAAATATTTTTTTTGTTCAAATTTTTTTTTTTTGAAATTTTTTATTCAAATTTTTTTTTGAAACGGACAAAAACGTAAGAAAAACCGATAAAAACGTACGAAAAACGGACAAAACGAAAGAAACAAGACAAAACATAAGAAAAACGGACAAAAATTTAAGAAAAACGGATGAAAACCGATAAAAACGTAAGATAAACGGACAAAACGTAAGAAAAATGGACAAAAACTATAAAAAAAAAAAGGAAAGAAAACGGACGAAAAACGTAAAAAAACGGGGGAAAACGAATAAAAAACGAACAAAAACGGATAAAAACGGACAAAAACGAGTGAAAACTATTATTAACGGAGGGACTAATTGGGGAAAACTATATTTTAAAAAATAAGGACTAACGGTGCAAAATTTATTAACGAAGGACTAACAACGCAAAACACTTAACGGACTGCACTAACAAAGGACTAGCAGCGCAAAACACTTAACGGACTGGGTCGGATCAGGGACAAAATTCGTAAGATTTGTAAACCACAGGGACGAAACGCACTGAAAAAAAAGTATAGGGATAAGATCCGTAATTTTGACCAAACCACAAGGACGATTTATGTAATTAACTCTTATTATTATTATGATTATTATTATTTTTTAAACATCACTTTATTAGAAATTCATAGGATTTACAAAAAATTAGTAGGGAGCCGTGATACTATCTGAGCCCCCACTCCTCTAGCTATAGCAAAGCTAATCCTACTGAAGATATGAATAGCAGCACGTGCCCCAATGTCTTGAGTCACAGAGAACTTTCGGATTCGCTTCAGTAAAGTCACCGCATCCTTCTTAAGCTCCCCAAAAGAAGAGAATGAGAAGGGGAGAAAACCATACCCAATATTCACGCACTTAGCCTTATTATTATTATTATTATTATTATTATTATTATTATTATTATTATTATTATTATTATTATTATTATTATTATTATTATTATTTATTTTTATTTTTATTTTATTTATTTATTATTATTATTTTTTTTTATTATAAAAATCACTTCATTAGAAAATCAAAGGGTTACAAGAAATTAGTGGGAAGCCGAGAAACTAGTTGGGCTCCCACTCCTCTAGCTATAGCAAAACAAACCCTACTAAAAATATAGTTAGCACCACGCGCGCCAATATCTTGGGTAACAGAGAACTTTCGGATTCGCTTCAGCAGGGTCACCGCATCCTTCTCGAGTTCACCGAAAGAAGAGAAAGAGAAGGGGATGAACCCATATCCAATATCAGAGCATTTGGTTTCGTACTTGATACGTTTGCGTTGTGCAGCTTCAATCACAGCCCGCCCCGGCACAAAGTCAGTCAAACCAGTTTGCGTCTAGGGTGATGACCCTGTTAAATCAACACACACATCAAGACCTCTCTCCCAAAAGTAAAGTAACAAGTCAGCTGGGCGTAGGTGGTTGTCCCTCTCTCCGTTAAGCCCGACAACTTCTTTACGAGTTGAAACCCCTACCCGGGAACAAATATCAGCGAGAGTATCACGCACCACATTATGTTGATGTTTAATACCAATAATATCTGCGCTTAATCCGCGTTTAATAACCCGTGCGTACAAGGGTTAAAACTAGAATAGAGATAACAATAACTAATTAATTGTAATGTCAAAAATCTGTAGATACACATAATTATAAGATTAAAATGAAAGCACAATTTTTAAGTACACACCTAAAAATTTAGTTAAAATGTTATTATTAGTTGTACCTATAGTTTGGATCTCGTGTGTGAAATATCGTTGTTCAAAATATTAAACAACGCTAAATTCTTATATGTCTTTATATTAAACTAAAATTTTAAAATAAATTTGATACATGGTAAACTAAATACGGGCATGAGGCTTAAAACTACTCCTTTTCGTTCCAAATTAAATTTCCATGTTTATATTTTAGTTAGTAAGTCTCAAAATAAATGTGCATTTTGCATTTTAATTAATTAAAAGGAAGTTTAGTGCGTGAAGATGATATTTACTTTATAAAGAATATTGTCAGTGAGATTTTTTAAAATTTTATGCATTAATAAAATTGACATTTATTATAGACGGAAAAAAAAGAAAAAAGATAAGTAATATAAAAACCACTAAACTAGTAAACTATACTCAGGTGGAAGTTATTTATTGGGCCAGAGGTCCCCTTACCTAACCCATCACCACCACTCTCTCAGGTAGCACTATATATATAGTGCCTCAACCTCTGATGTTGAAATATGTCAACTTAAATGATTTGTTTATCGTAGTTTAATAAAATGAAAAATAGGATAAATGTAACCAAGTTATTAAGATGTTTTTTTAGAATGATTTGATTATCGTAGTTTAATAAAATAAAAAATAGGACAAATGTAACTAACTTGTTAAGATGTTTTTCAGTTTTGTGTAGCTAACTTTTTTGTTATTATAACATTGATGTTTTTGAATTCGGATATTCATGTGTATTTGTAATCATTTTAACTTTACTTTTTTTTTACTACGTTATTAACAATGAAGGTTAAAAAGATCATTGTACATGAATAAAATACACACAAAAGTTCAAATTCAAAACTTTTGTGTTATGTTAGCAAAAAAAAAGCTACATAGAACTCGAAAAAGTGTCACGTTAAATACATTTCGAGATAATTATCTCAATAAAAAAGTAGAATTGTCTTCAAATTATAATATTGTGTCATTTTCAGTTGTTTAACGGTTTAATGACTTAAACTTATCAGGTGCATTTTAATAAAAACAAGACTTGTAATGTAAAACTTTTGAACAAAACGCTTTTATGAAAAATTAGACTTCTAACAAAGCATTACGAAAAGAATCACTTAGTTCACAGTATACATAAACCACCCTCGGTTACTTTCTTTATTATATCATAGCCTGTATGCTAGTACGATATATATATGTCCTAACTTCTAAGACCGGTGACAATGAGTATGACCCATGACCTTTCGTGCTAGTGTCTCACACGCCACTCTATTGTAATTGGTCCCAGGTCACGAACGAGCAAAATAAATAAATAAATAAAGACGAAGGATGGGGAGGATCACCACTTGGGCATTGTGCAACATGTAGGCTCCTTTGGTGTTTTTATTTTGATCTGTGAGTGTGTATATGATATTTTATGGGGTATATATATTTATAAAGTGTACCTTTTAAGAAAGGTGATGGGAGTGGTAACTATTGTAGGTGAAAGGTGAGAGGAGTGATGATGTGACACTAAGGTGTAATGGTGACCTTCCTTCACTTTTCACATTAGCGTCACCTCAGCGTTACATCATCATTTAGCGCATCATCACTCTCCTCACCTTTCACCTACAATAGTTAACACTCCCATCACCTTTCTTAAAAATACTCACTTTATAAATATATGCCTCATAGTGTTGATATATAGACCTAAAATTAAGACCTACTAATAGACCTAGACCTAATCCATTTATTTTATGACAAGTGTTATACATTTATTCTCTCTTATCATTTTTCACCACTTAATTTTTCAAATGAACCAATCATATGTTTAGGTCTAAATTTAAGTTTTAGCTTTAGGCATACAATTCATTTTCCCTTTGGAAGAGTGACTAACAAGTTTGTATTAGCGCCCGACAAGGGCACTTAGGGGTTTACAAAAACCCGATGGAAATTTGTTGCTTAGTGTAAATTTTCGTTAAAAGTACATATTCTTCAAAATAAACATTTATTTTCGTTCAGTTGAAAGTATGTCAGGTACGTCTAGTAATTCTACAATCCACTTTGGTTATAGTGGCTTGTCGTGCCTAACTTACTCACTATACTAAAGAAATGTAAAGATTCCAAAACTGGTATATATAGTTGTGAACCATTTAAGTTAAATATATACTCCAAAGTAGAATAGTAGTGTCAAAAGAGCATCATTTTCTTAGTGTTCAACGAGATCCACATTTGTTTTTCTTTATAAACATCACCATTTACTATTGTTTTCTCATATCTTACATCTAATGGAAGCTCTCATTACTCCATTATCATCACCTTTAATTTCAATTTCCCATAAACATTCTTATTGTTCTTTTTCACCATTAACAACATCCACTTTTTTGTTTAAAAAACCACACAAAAATGCTATCCATAGAGTCCAAAATAGTAAGTATGGCAACTTTCTTGACTTGGTCCCAGAAAACAAATCTGAACCTATCAAGTTTGACTTAAACTGGCTAGACACGTCAAAAAAAGCCCCGCTAGACCTGATCGTGATTGGTGCAGGTCCAGCCGGGCTCTGTCTGGCGGAACGAGTTTCAAGATATGGGGTCAGGGTATGTTGTGTTGACCCTGACCCACTATCTATGTGGCCTAATAATTATGGCTCTTGGGTTGATGAGTTATCATGCTTAGGTCTTGATGATTGTTTTGATAAAACATGGCCTATGGCTTCTGTTCATGTTGATGATCACAAGACTAAGTATCTTGATAGGCCTTATGGACGAATTAATAGGAAGACGTTGAAGACGAAGTTGCTTGAAGGGTGTGTTTCCAATGGAGTTAAGTTCCATAAGGCGAAAGTATGGAAAGTTGATCATCAAGAATTTGAGTCTTCTGTTGTTTGTGATGATGGGACTGAATTAAAAGCTAGTTTGATTGTAGATGCAAGTGGTTTTTCAAGCTCTTTTGTTGAGTACGATAAGCCTAGAAACCATGGTTACCAAATAGCTCATGGGATTCTAGCAGAAGTTGATGAACATCCATTTGATCTTGACAAGATGCTACTTATGGATTGGAGAGATTCTCACCTTGGAAATGAGCCTAGTTTACGCGTTAGCAATTCTAGACTTCCAACTTTTCTATACGCTATGCCCTTTGATTCAAATTTAGTCTTTTTAGAAGAGACTTCATTGGTTAGCCGTCCGGTTTTATCATACAAAGAGATCAAGTTAAGAATGGCAGCAAGGTTAAGGCATATGGGTATCAAAGTAAAGAGAGTGATTGAGAGCGAGAAATGTTTGATCCCCATGGGTGGGCCACTTCCAACAATTCCTCAACCCGTGATGGGGATTGGTGGAACCGCTGGACTAGCCCACCCATCCACAGGGTACATGGTGGCTAGGACACTAGCCTTGGCGCCAATCCTCGCTGAGTCCATAGTTGAGTGTCTTGGTTCGACCAGGATGATTAGAGGTCAACCACTTTATCACAGAGCGTGGAACGGGTTGTGGCCTTTAGAAAGAAGGATGACAAGGGAATTCTACACATTTGGGATGGAGACACTTTTAAAACTTGATTTGATTGGAACAAGAAGCTTTTTTGATGCTTTCTTTGATTTGAACCCAGAATATTGGCATGGATTCTTGTCATCAAGATTGTCACTCATGGAACTTGCTATGCTAAGCTTGTCACTTTTTGGGCATTCATCAAATTCATCAAGAATTGATATTGTTACAAAGTGTCCTGCTCCTTTAGCCAAGATGATGGGTAATTTAGTAGTTGAATCGATTTGATTTTGGATGAATATCTATGAACTGATTATGCTCAGGAATATTGATTCGAGTTGGACTTTTTGTTTTTAATTAGTATGTTGTTCTGGATTCGTCCTCTACAAGTTTGATACCACATAGGCTTGTATGTCTAATGCTTGTAGGACGATGATTTGTCAAATACTTAAACTATCATGAAAAGATAAAGAAACTTCTGATCTCGACACAATAGCATATGGTTATATCCAAGATTCTACATTTCAATATGAGAATCTTTTAAAAAAAAGAGGTATTGTAATTTTTAGTGAAATTGTAGTAAGGAATAAAAAGCCGGCGATAGAGATTAGAAGTGGCAGTTTTAACTTATATGTATGAAGCAGACTGATTGGAGTTGCATCTATTCATAATGGTTAAGTATTGAAAAATAGATAATACTGAACTCTCTCAATGGGTTAAACGGGTCAAAAGTCGTATAACATGTATTCCAATGCTTTTAAAGGTGTAGATCGTCTTATATACAAGAAGTTGTTTTACTATTTGATTCAGACCTCTGTTTAATCATAGTTGATAATGTCAATAGGCTGTCAGTTTGTCACAACCCCGTATGGCATAAGATTACCTATTTTGACCCGGACATAGTTTTACTCATTACCCCTCCTGTATTAGCTTGTCTAGTGATATCTAACTAGAGGTGAAGTTTTAGAGAAGAAAATTAAGGGGGCACATCGTTTGCGAACTCGTTTATTGTGCTTTTAAGTCATAACAGTTATGTATGAGAAACACGTAAAAGAATTGTTGCCAACAAGATTAATTTCTGTGCGCATGTCTAGATTTACCGAACCTTCTCTAGTTTTTACCATCTTTTTACATCATATTATCAAACTTCAAGTCGTAAACATCACAGTAACCACTTTATAAACTAACAAGTCACAATTAAACTCATTTGAGTACTTGCTCATTTAGAAGTGGAGCAAGTTGGCAACAACTCCCCTCATATTCTCTAACCAATCCATCATCTATACATGTGCATATAAATACCAAACTCCCTTTGCAAATTTCTTAAAACTCTCACTTATCTTTAAGCACAACTGCTTCTATGGATTCGAGTCATTCAACCAAAGAACATGGTGATATCCCAATCCCCGTAACCAAGTCTAAGTCATCTAAGTCAACAAAGGCTGCCCCTTCTGTCGTGCAGAAAGCCACCAAGAAAGTTGCTAAAGTGGCACTGGCGTCAAGATGGAAAAGATGTCTTGGCATATTTGACTTCATTATAAGGATCTGTGCCATTGGTGCAGCTCTAGCAGCTGCTACCGCTATGGGCACGACTAGCCAACAGCTTCCTTTTTTCACTCAATTTTTCAAGTTTGAAGCTGACTATAGCGACCTCCCTGCTTTCACGTAATATTATGGTTAACTTAGTCATTACATGTGTCACTGATTCTTTTTCCTAACGATATGGTGTTATTCTTTCATGTAGGTTTTTCGTGATTGCAAATGCTACGGCTGGTGCTTACTTGGTTCTCTCCTTACCATTCTCTATCGTGTGCATCGTTCGTCCACATATCATGAAAGCTAGGCTGATGCTCCTTGTTTTCGACACTGTACGTTATACTATAGTTTTTTTTAATACATTACACTTGTCAAACAATATTTTATTTTATTCAATACACAAACCTTTTAAGCATTTTATTACTGTCAATGAAACTAGTTTTGGATAAAACGGGTCATTTTTAGTGGAGATAAAATGGGGTAGGTTGGGTTCATCATTCATGGGTTGTCCCCCAAACACCTTTTCTCAAAAAATTTAAGTTTTTCTGTAAATAACGTAAGTGATAATTTTTCTGACAAAACAATCTTATTACAATAGTACTGTAAATCCTTTAGTAAAACTATCCAGGATGTTTTGCGTGCCTTAAAATAAACCTTATACCTCCCTTTTTATCAGCTTAATTTTTTTGTTTGACTCGTCTGATATATAACTCGACCCAAAAGACTCATTCATAAGTAAATCAGTCGAAAACAATTAGTTTATTTTCTAAAAATTTATTAATAATTGGTTTCTTATTTTTGGTTAAAATTTGCATACTCAGATTGCAGTGCCTTTGGTCACATCTGCTGCATCTGCAGCTGCAGCAATAGTCTACTTGGCACACAATGGCAACTCAGATGCAAACTGGGGAGCGATTTGTAGACAGTTCAATGACTTTTGCCAACGTGTTAGTGGGGCCGTTGTGGCTTCATTCATCACAGCATTGTTATTCATAGTTTTGGTTATTATATCCGCTGTGGCTCTAAGGAGGAAGTGAGCTGATGCATGGGAGACTGTTTGATTGTTTATGCGTGTCCAGTTCTATACCGGAATGGTGTTGGTTATGTAATTTTGATGTATGCTATCATGTAAAGATAGGCTTTTTGAAATAATCAGTGTATCAATGAATCAATCTTTAATTTTGTTGCTAGATAAAAAGTTGTTTATAATTGCATAAAAGTTGAAAGTAAAGTTTGTTCATAGAAGGTAGTATGTTACACTACCAAGATAATTATAATTTACACAACGTAGCAACAATATTTCAGTTAATATCGATCGCAGAAATATTTACTAAGCGCACAGGCATGTACAAATGACCATCACAACGACACAACAACGACACATCACTTTCTTTTCCTCCATTATTATCGAGCACTTCCTAAGTTATATTACCGTTGTAACCGGTTAACCAAGACACTTTTTCCACCAAAATATATCACCCATTCACACAACTTTCAAAAGTAATGTCGTAAAGAAGGAAAAAGGGATCGTAAGGTAATTAACGATTGATAACAAAGACCAACCAATGTTTTAACAAACGCTAGCAATTAACAATGTCATCTTGATACATACCATACACTGTAGAATACAATTGTCATTATTTTTAAACCAAATTTTCATTATTTCAAAAACAGTATAAACAAAATATTTTTTACTTAACGCCACTAAATTGTGTACTTTTTAAAAGTAAAGTATTTATTTTATGTAAAGTAAACACATTAAAAAATGCATTGTCGGGGGAAAGCATCGGCATGTAAAATGATAAAGTAGTCAACTTCAGTAACTTGAGAATTAAGGACTTGTGGCATTAAAAAGATTTTTAGGAATGTTTTTTAAGATGATATAGCATCACTCTTATTTCCCTCATGCAAAACCCTTTTTATTCTGTTGCAGGGAAATCATCCCGAAAGTTACCCGAAAATCGAAAGTCTTCATTTATGTGTGGAGATAATATAAGTATTACAAAACTGGACTAAATAATCACCGAGTTTACAGAATGAACTAAAAAACATAGCTTTATCAAAATACGTACTCAATTACCGAAATAAACACTTTCAACAGTCAATTACAAAATTAAACCCTTTCAAAAGAGTTTACCAAAATCAACACTTCGAGCAAATGGTATTACCCGCCATTTACATTTGCTCGCCCAACAAAAGAAGACAAAACGCATCTCATGCTAATGACAAAAATGCTAGCGAGCAAAACCTTGTTCGCTATCATTTGCTCGCCATTTTTGCTCACCCAAATTCAAAATATGACAAAACGTGTTCCATGCTAAAGACAAAAAAGTTTGAGAGCAAACTCATTGTTCGCTATAAATTTGCTCGCTCCTTTTCATAATATGGATAATATTTTGCTAAAAGACAACAAAGTTGGAGAGCAAAACCCTTGTTCGGTATACTTTTGCTCGCCCCTTTTCATAATATGGATAATATTTTGCTAAAGGACAATGAACATAACGACCAAACACTTGCTCGCTCTTTTCAGTTTGCGCGCCGATTTCAAAAGAAAGCATAAAATTCGGGTGCTAAAAGAAAACAAATATAGCGAGCAAACCTTTGCTCGCCCTCTCAGTTTGCTCTCTTAGTCGATTTTTGTAACACTACTCTTGATGGTCCATTTTGATAATTCATCTTTAATAGTGTCCATCAAAAAAATTCTCTCTTATCAAAATGGTCTTTGCACTGTCTAGTCACTATAAAAAAAGTAATTTCTTCGTGAAAAAAAGAAAGAAATAAGTAGTGTTTTTTGTTCGTCACTTCCAACTTCCAAGGTCAAGACACACTACTACACTTGTAATAGTGTTTTAATGTGTTGAGTTAATTTATGTGTTTTTCGTTTTTTCATGGACGTGACTTGTAATAGTGTTTTAATGTGTTAAGTTAACTTATGTGTTTTTCATTTTTTCATGAACCATCAAGTTCATGATTAAAAGGTTATCTACTAATGAATCTAACGGATAATATTTCAAAGTTTATTTTGACAAAAAAATATAGGCATTGTCTAAATTCATAAAATAGTATATAAAATGGGTCATTTAAAAAAATTTTCTCGGAGATATATGTTATGGGTATTTTAGATAGGTTTTTTCTAACATGTGCCTCGAGGGCACATGTTAAGCACACCAAAAGGATGACGGGACCCATGAAAAATGACGTCCAGACCCACATATTTTATTTGAAAAGTGTATTTTTTTATGAGTCCGACGTCCTTTTCCGTGAGTCACACCGTTCTTTTGGTGTGCTTAACATGTGCCCCGGGGCACATGTTAGAAAAACCCTTTTAGATATGATCAAAATATACAGAAAGAAGTTTAGTGGAAGGGCGAATGTAAAAAGTGATTGTGTCAAATAAGATTCCCTTCATAACTTTTTTATGCGAAATAAAAGTTAAAAGTACATTTCTCACTTTGCTTAACTAGCTACACATGTATTTTGTCATATGCTTTGGTTAGCATTAGACGACAAAAAAATGTCTTACAACAAGATCATGTTTCTCCATCTTTACTAACCTGACATCCACGTGTTTCACTTTAACCCTCCTTTATTTTCATCTCATCCCTTTTTATTACATCCTTACTTATTAAGCTTCATATGCCCCGAAGCTATATGGCTCAAGTTAAGCCGATGCTAATAGCAATAATAGATATTGTGTTTATTTTCTGTCACATCATCGTCACATCAGTTTTCTCTCTTCAAAATTACACCCAACCATAATTTGCTAATAAAGCGACCACAATTACAACAAAAAATATACCCTACAAAAACTAATAAAAAACACATTCACACACACAAAAAAGAATAAAAGTTGGAGTTGGCTGACAAACCAAAACAATTGAAAGATTGGAGTGACCGATCACCAATTCGGTTGAGCTAGTGGGAATAATGTGGTCACCAATTTGGTTGGGGTTCAACCAACCAAAACCATTAGCGTTAGCCTTATAGAAAAAAAATGCAGTATTTTTTTTTTCTCTATAACTCAGAACTTATAACTTAGCACAAAAACACCCTACTTCCACCACTTAAGTTATATAACACGCTTGAAATTCTCCAATGTTCATATCAACATGATCCCATCATGTTGACCAATGATTGAAAATATAAATAAATAAAAAGTAAATTTTGAAGAAAAATTATGCATACTTTTACACTATTATAATTTTGACTAACATGATAGGTTATATTCATATGAACATTAGAGTATCTTAATTCTACTAAAATGGTACTCGCGCAACATGGTGGTGGATACTCAGTGACTATTTTTGTGGCGAGTAAATGTTTTTCATTTTAAACATTCCTTATTTAGCATGCCTTTATAGCGTATTAGATATATGTTTTTCAAAAGTATAAGGTCCAAATTATTAATAGTGTTTTCAAATTTTAGTATTAAATTGGTGATTATAAGTTTAATGGGCTTTTTTATAAACAATTATATTAAAATATATCATTATTGGAGGGATTACTACATAGTTTAAATAAGATTTAAATTTTTAAATTTTACATTAATTTTCTAATTTTTTTTTTGATAATTTTTTTGTCTTAAAATTTTAAGACTTCTTTTCCTTCTATACTAAGACCCAAATGCTTTATACTGTGATAATGTTGTAGCTTTTTTTGTATTCTTTCGTAAACCATGAGTTTTTTTTATATTAAGATTTCGCAATTGAATTTTAATGTATATTATTAACTTTTTTCAGTTTTATATGTTAGAAGTATTAATATGGTGGTTACACATTTATTTCCCATTAAATTACTTATTTGATCATTAATATGACGGTTACAACTTTTGAAGTTACAAGTATTGATCAAGTTTTGAAATTCTTCTATTATAAGAATTGTTTTTTTTTTCCTTAATTTTTTTAAAATTTCTATAATTAGAATGTCCTACATGCATTATATAGTAGTATAGAAGTATAGATTATTAAAACTATGCCAAATTTTTTACAAGTTTTTTAAAAGAAAAAGTACATTAGAATAAGGCTAACACAATGAAGTAGTAATTACAAAATCAATGCTTCAACCGGTTGAAGATTACAAGCTTTTAAGTAAAGATATTTGAAAAGCTTTACCATGCAATGGTATAAAATCATTAAAAGCTTTTTAGAGCGCTGGGTATGGTGGCGTCCTAAGTTCGCCCGCCCAACGTGGACACACCACTGGTGCCACAAGTGTCGAGCCAGGGTACCGAACAACCCCCGCCTCGCGCGCACGAGAGTTGTTGAGTTAGTTTTTTGGCTTACGTTAGTTGTGTGTTTTTTAATGTATCTATAAAATGGGTTTGTATTTGTGCTGTGTTTTTTAGTGTGTGTTGATTTGGTGTTTGTGCACGCACGCAGAGGGCATATATGAGTTTTTGTTTTTTTTTCAAGTGTGTTATTTAATGGATTACTGGGGTAGTTGGATAGTGGGCTGTTAGACCTAATAAAAAGTTAGTTTTTTTTTTTTTTTTTTTTTTCACGCTTTTGAAAAGTGCATATGTTTATGTATTTATTATTATTATTATTATTTTTTAATTTTGTAACTTTTTATAAAATTATTATTTATATTTTTATTTAAATGAATAAAAAATTAGTTTGTTTAAAAAAAGAAAAAATAAAATAAAATGCTAGGTGAGATACTTTTGACTCTAGCTACGAGGAAGGGGCATATTTTGATACGTGAGTGAGTTGAATGAGCTGATAATGTGACACTTATATGACGAACTAGTTGAGTTTGACCGAGGGTGTCCGGCGCTAGTAAAAACTAAAGAGTCTTCCATTAATACATTTTTACTTCCATCAATACATTTCTACCAAGGTTATAAATAGCGTGAGGCGTGGCGTGACTGTATGACTAAGTCTCATGCCTTTGCGGCTAAGGCGAAACTTTTGCGTTTATAAGGCGTGGCATAAGGTGCGACAAAGTATGAAAATATTTATATATTTATATTATAATTCATATATATCGAGTTTACAAAAACATGTGTCATAAGACGGTGTGACGGCATGGCGTGGCGTCATGATTAAGCCTCACGCTTTGCGAGGCTTTTGCGTGGCCTTTTTAGAAAAGCTTTTTAGAGCGGCCGGTATGGTGGCGTCCTAAGTTCGCCAGTCAAACGTGGACACACCACTGGCGCCGCTAGTGTCGAGCCAGGGTACCGAGCCTCCTTGCACGAGTTGTTGAGTCAGTTTTAAGTGGATTGTTGGAAAGTGTATGTGTTTATATATTTATTATTATTATTTTTAAATTCAATTTTGTAACTTTTTTGTAAAAGTATTATTCGTATATTTTTTTTGGATGAATGGAAAGTAAGATTTTTTTTCTTTTTTTATTAAGAAAAAGAAAAAAGAAAAAAAAATAATGACCGAGACACTTTTTTTTTTTAGAAAGGTTGTCCGAGACACTTTTAACTCAAGCTATAAGGGAGGAGGGAGTGGTACCCTAATACCCTGGGTGCCACCTCACCTCTATCCAATAAAAACACTCCAACTCAAAACTACCAAATTCTACCCTAACACTACCCTAAGTGGACGGAGTGGTACCCGATACTACCCTAACAGTACCTTTTCACAAAAGACAAAAAAAAAATAAAGAAGAAAACTCCGGGTAAGCGATCGGCTTCTGAACTTGAATTAGTACCCGATTTCAAGTACCCTAGGTAGTGGGAATGGTGTACCCGCACTACCCTAAGCTACTCGATTGGTACTCGCATGACCACTCCGTCCTACCTAAGAGGGAAGGGTATCGTGGCTAAGCCACTTCTGTTTATTTGGGCCTCACATGTGTCACATCACTTCAACACTCACTTAAAAATACCCAATCACAACTAACCCAAACCTCTTCATTTAGGCCCCACCACCCTCATTTTATTTCTTTTCCATATTTTTCAAACACAAATTCAAACATTTTAAACAATAAATTTAAAATTCATTAAAATAAAAACATTACAATATATTAAAAATTAAAACGATACGAAATACATAAATCCTAAATCTTAATATGAATACTTCCCGCATGCAGAATCATACGAGGGAGATATATAACCGGCAAATTCCTCGATGCGAGCCAAATCTTCTTGGTCTAGCAGAGATTCCCCAAAGCTGACAGTCGAAGTTGATGCACCTGCACCACCGTTTTTGTTCACCCGATAGCTCCAATTTGATTTAGGTGCTGATGTTGTTCGTTACCATTTGAACACACCGCCACAACTTGTCAACAATCTCGTCGTCTTTGTGGGCTTCCTCCTTCAGAAATTTGTCGATCACAGCTTTTCGTTCAGACGTAATGTCGTTGCAACACTTGTAGTTTTCTCTCATATGTTGCTTCTCCGCCCTCGCCTGCTCAAACAGATTGATGACGCTTATAATAGTGTTTTTTCGAGCCTCATCGTCGTTATTGCATTGATTTTGAACGTACACTTGCATATCTTCAACGGAATGCGGGAGACGGCAAGCCATAATAATCGTGCGTAAAGAAAAGTGTGAATTTTGAAGTTGAATTGTGTTTGAAAGAGAAGTGTGAATTTTTTGTGTAAATATGGGTATTATTTATAGAGTGGGTGGGTAATATTTGAATTTGAAAAAAAAAAAAAAAAAAAAAAAAAAAAAAGTAACTGTTGTTACCTTTAAACGTTTTAAACGGATACTTTTTCAATTTTGTTTTGTCTTCATCCGTGTTGTTGGGGTGGCGAAAACTCAACCGGCGAGTGGGCTTGGTGTCGTGGCGAGGGCCGGCGATGGGTGGCGAGGGATCCACGTTGGATCGGCGAGCTATTCTCGTTACCATTCCCTTCTCTCTAAAAGAGTGGGTATTTTTATGTGTGCGTGAGTTGCCGAGGTGAAAAACTGACTCAGACCCTGGCGCTCTTAGAATAGTAAAAACTAAAAAGTTTTTGGCCGTTAAAAAAAAGAAGAAAAAAGAACAAGTTCTTTGTAAAAGTTAGGGCATGCTTGGTTGAGGGGTTAGGGGGGGGGGGAATGGGTAAGGTATTCAAAAGGGCCCACATTTCTCATTATATAGTGCTTGGTTAGGGAGAGGCAAGGGATTGATTACCCCGTAATGGGTAATGAACCATTATAGACTAAATTGAGGGGTAAGAGATTGATTACCCACCTCACTCATTCCTTTACATTCATTTCCCTTTCCTTTTGTATTTCCTTTTACTCACTTTGAACCAAGCGGGCCCTTACTTTCGTTAATACATTTTTACTTCCATTAATACATTTCTACAAAGTACGAACATACATGTACTTGAATTGTATCTATTCATACAATACACCTATATATATCCACCTTCCCCTTATCAATTCCTGCTCCACATAAACCCTACCAACCAAACAACTCCAATTCAATTCAATTCAATTCCATTCTCCCCCAAACACACACACACACACACACTCCAATCCCAAAATTAGGGTTTCCAAAATTAGGGCTTCACCAATTCCAAAATTAGGGTTTGTTATTCCAATTGGTTATTAAATCTCATGAGAATTAGTAGGGGAATGCACAGATCCAAATTTAAATCCTTTTTACCCAAAGCTAGAACTCGTGGCAAATCAAAATTATAAAAATTAACCCTTTTTTTATTTTTTTGTATATTTTTTTTAGGGTTTTTTATTTTATATAAAAATAACGAATCATGACTCGTGTTTTTGTTCAAAGAGGGTCTGCGTCGAATGCGAATAATACCCGGGCCAATTCGAGCTCTTCGGGGCAGTCGCAGGGTCAAACTGATAATCTTGATGTTCAAGAAAATGTTGTATGTGATGATCTTGATATGGGTAGTGTTGAAATTGATAAAAGTAATGATCTTGATGAGAAAAGTGAGAATCTTGAGCCCGATATTGCGAATTTGAGCGTAAAAAACGAGGTGGAGGAGCAGAAAGATGGGGGAGTAAATGATGAGAGTGCGGTGGGGATTGGTGGAAGTTCGAACCCTCCACCGCCACCTGCCCCGCCTCCGAAACCGAAGAGGTTTAGTAGTTTGGGTGGTTTGAGAATTGGGAGTACTAGGAGGTGGCCGGTTGTTTCCACCGGGTCGCCTCCGAGGGGTAGTTGTGAGAATGATGGATATAATAGTGCTGATGAGCAAATACCGTGTTATGGTTCGTCGTATGATGATGCTGTAAGTTCTAGTCGGTTTAGTCACTATAAGGAAGTGAATAATAGTCAGAATAATACGGTATGCTTTCATGAATCATTAGATTATATGTATAATCCGTTAGATGATTATGTGAAATTAGGTTGTGCCTTTGTGTTCCTTTAGTTTGTGCTTGGCATTGTGTTTGGTAGTAATTATCTGGTTAATATGATTAACGTGTTTTCAAGTTGCAAGTAATCAGTTTGTAGTTTTTGTGTATAGTTCGGTTAGTTAACCTGGTTTTGATTATCTGATTACTTTAGGGGTTAAATATTTAGCTTAGTAGTAGACTAGTAGTTGCAACAAAAAATGGTTCTGATTATCTAGCGTTGAATTACTAGGGTAATTTTTTGGAAATTCTTAAGTAATCGTAATTTGCCAAACACTACATATCCAAATACCGTATATGATCACTTTCAAAACACAATGCTAAGGTTGCGTTTAGTTGAACATATGTTTGTACAAAACAAGGAAAATGGAGATTACGTTCAAAAATTCTCCACGAAATTGAAAATCCGCATTTCCTAATTTAACGAGGGAAGCTACAAAACACATTTTTATGTTTTCTATGCTTCCTTGGTAAACCCAAACCCCCTTCCTTTCTTCAAATAGAAAATACGATATCATTTGAACGCGTTTTCTATGTTTCGTTGAGATATAAAACCCCTCCCTTTTACTACGAAACTAAAGATATAAAATCAACAACTATTTTCTCTAACCAAACGCACCCTAAACACCTCCTAGTTTTGTGTGGCATTCCTTGAATATTTTTGTGCCTTTAAAGTTGCAACGATTAAGCAACTGGGTGCTGCTATTTCAGGAAAGGGAGCGTCAATTTGAGATTGATATCAGACGAACAAAAGGTTATGAAGTTAAAAGAATGATGGAAGATGGGAATTGTCTTTTCCGTGCTGTTGCAGATCAAGTTTATGGTGATTCTGAAGCATATGATTTGGCTAGACAGATGTGCATAGATTACATGGTATGTTGATATCTTCTGTA
Source organism: Chrysanthemum seticuspe (assembly GCA_019973895.1). Classification (NCBI taxonomy): domain Eukaryota; kingdom Viridiplantae; phylum Streptophyta; class Magnoliopsida; order Asterales; family Asteraceae; genus Chrysanthemum; species Chrysanthemum seticuspe. The sequence goes on from BPTQ01000008.1 coordinate 37,148,811, forward strand.
ATACGGAGTAGCATTTAATTTCTTAAGTCATCTTTGAAAAAACAAACTGTCTTAAAGCAGAATGAAGGGAGTTACCAATATCGATTTCAAAGTTAATTTCAGGAGTTACTAGTATATAGTTTTTAGTTATTACATCTCTTAGAACAAATATTTCGAAGCAGATCCTTGAACCATTTTGAAATTTGGAGGGTATACTGGCTTAGTTACCCAGAAAACAATATTTGGGCTCTTAGAAACAGCGTAAAACTGTTTCAAAGAAGTTAATTTAGAATCCCTAAATAAAGTTTTGTTTTTTCACCTAAAGTTTCTTATGTGTTTAATACTTTCTGTATCAATAATGAAAAAAAGTGATTCTGTTACTAGGGAGAGGGAATACTGGAAATGGTAGAAAAAGTAACAAATAGCAGCAGCGGCATTTCTTTTTATGGTCTTTGCAACCACTATGAAATTCTGAGACTGTTTCTGAATACTGTCATGTAAATATCCAATATCTGGCTTGACACATAGTTTTATGATAGCTTTTGACAAGTTTTTAATGACCTAAAACACCCATTAATGAGACAATCGTGAGAGAAAATGTCTACCAAAATCAGTGTCACAGATATCTTTGGAATATTTCCAATTGGGAAACAGGTGTATTTGTCACCTCGTTACTTGTGAAATCATTCGAATGCTGATATTGTTATAAAAGCTTACTATCTGCTAATTTGCTCATTCGCTTTCATAAGCTGTTTTTTATACAAAATCAGTTCATTATGGCTGACATCTTAGCACACTGATGTGTTCTTGGAGGCTTCTTTTCATAGTTGTTTGTAAATGAAGTGCATTATCATTCAGTCTTAAAAAATAGTTTGCGGTAATTTATACTGAACTATAAACTTACTAGTTATCTTTATCCAGGAACGTGAAAGAGACCACTTCTCTCAGTTTATAACAGAAGGTTTCACTTCTTATTGCAAGAGGAAGAGAAGAGATAAGGTATGCAAATTTGCACATTATTGAACCATTTATGCAACAATTATTCTAGTTTTTATGTGAATTTTCTCATCAAATGCATTATAAACATCTTGATTATGTCTCGAGTAATGTTATTTATTTTAAAAGGTTCTGGTTTAATTTGTGAACACAGGTCTATGGGAACAATGTGGAGATTCAAGCGTTGTCTGAAATGTACAATCGGCCTATTCATATCTATTCATATACAACAGGTACAGTTTGATATTATAATACCGGACCTATGCATTTACTAGTGCTCGCACTTCAACCCGTTTACAGATGTGTGGGATGATTTGGATTTATTTTTTATTTATTTATTTTTTTTAGCCTCAAACGTGTACAATTTAAAATTTTAATTAAAAGGTGAATAGGTCAAGTGTGGGTTGAAAGGGGCTCAAAATCTATGTTTGAATTTCTATAGCATACAACCTCCTGATAATTTTATTCTAGAATTTTCTCGAACCAGCTGAAGCTTTTTTGTCCTTTTACTCGACATGCTTATCTGGACAACTTCCCGTGTCTAGCTTCTATCTCTGTGCATCTGACTAACGAAAAAGTTGTTTGGATGCAGAGCCTATCAATATATTCCATGGGAGCTATAACACAGACACACCTCCAATCAGGCTAAGTTATCATCATGGCAACCATTACAACTCTCTTGTGGATCCACATCGACTGACAATCGGTGCTGGGCTTGGTTTTAGCTCCCTGCAGGGGGTAATGAGTCTACTCGATCTTCACTTTATTTAAATATTTGTGTGAAAAGTGTAACCTTTTTTTTTTTTTTTTTTTATCCTAACGGTTTGTTTTCTTCCAGACAAATGTTGATAAAGATCAAGTCAAGGCAGCAATTAAAGCTCAACAAGATCAACAGATTGATAATGTAACCACTAATAACCTTTTATTTGCTTTGTTACTACAGTATTAACTTTAAATCATATTCTAACTTACACATGAATAGGCTCTGCTAGCGGAGGCACGCTTTTGCTCAGACGTGGAGCTAACTGAGAAAGAAATCGAGCGTATGGTGATGGAAGCTTCACGGGCTGAATACATAGCTAATGATAAGTTTAAGCACCAGCTTGGCCGAAGAGAATCTTCGACATCTGAAGCTGAACCATCGTCTTCTGGAGGCAGTAAGTATCTTTTCTCCCATTTAGAACCACGTCTATTGTTGCCATTAGTTTATATACCGCAAAAAGGGGGCGGTTGAGATTTCACAGATAAGTAATTAGTGTCTAACAAACCTTTTAGATGAGACCAGAGCTGTTTTTACAAACAAAAAAGGTAGTTTACTCTTAAAAAGTCGCTTTATTCTAATAGTAATTTAAACTTTTAAGCTAATTGAGTTGGGAAGTATTGTTTTCAAGAGTATGCATCGACCCATTCATTAGCAAATGGTTGAAATTGACACCTCTTCCCGAGTAATTAAGAAAGAGTTGAAACTTGTGATAGCAGGGTCATCTGGAAGCGAGAGCAAGGGTGAAGAAGGGTCTGTGCTATGCAGCAGTATGCTGATGGTGCTGTCAATGGGGTTCAGCTATGTGCAGGCAATGGAGGCTTACAGTATATTTGGTGATGATGTTGATTCCATGGTTTGTTATCTTCTTGAAACCAGCAGCAGACGTAAAGGCAAGGCTACCGAGTAAAAGTGACCATCAACTAAACTGTAATACCAGTATTTATAGGGACTTTTAGTTGTAGTTGTAGTACTAATAAATATGGGTATTGCAAAGCTGTGCAGTAACCTTCGTGCGGGTCGTATCTTGTGTTTAGTATATGTGTGCTTAATCTTACCAATCACAAGATTTTGGGTTCTAAAACATGGAGGATGTAAGACACTGTGATATGGAATAATCAACTTTTGACAATTAGTTGTACATAAATGTGTGGCAAAAGATAGTGTTTTGATGTGCTTCTACTTCTTTAAATCATGATTATTAAATTGTTTCATCACTTCTTGAGTGATGGCTAAATAACCACTTTCAATTATTCAGACATTACAAAATGATTCTGTTATTTAAAAGTACAATAATAACAAAATGCTACTATGCAATGATGTCAAATAAAAACTTTGGTGTAGGTTTGGGTACACCTTTGTTTTTTGTAGCATGGGCTACTTATAACAATCCAATTTAGACTTAACAAAAATCCTTCTGTCTTTAGGGTCTATTTAATACTATCCCACTATGACTTCCCAAAAATATCAATATCAACACCAATTACCCTACTTTGGATTCATGAGATAAAATGATAGACAGTAAATTGTGATTTAACATATAAGTATGAAGTAAGTTAGGATCAAATAAGAAGAAAAATTAAAATGAGAAGGATAAGAAGAAACCACAACCACACATTTCAGATGCACCTATTAAAATAGATGCATCTCCTCTTGAAAATCTCTCCCTTATTTGAAATGTGTGGCTAGAAATTATTCCTATTCTTCTTATTTTAGTTTTTCTTATTACCGGATCCCTTCCCTGAAGTAAGTTTGTCCAAACTACTTTTCATCCAATACTAGTTCCTGTTTTTATGCTACATTGCTTTTGCTGACACAAAGATTAGTATATATAATCTTTTATCATTGTAATTGTATCTTTTCATGTGACTATTGAACTTCACATAAAGATTCAATTTATAACCTTTTACCTCAACACAACCCCACCAAACTTCCCAATCCTTATTAGTTGGTCAGTCACACTCATCATCATTAATTCATCATACTATCAATTTCCTCAGTAAATAATTAATTCACACATTACTTACACATACACCAAAAAAACTATGTGCATATAACTCCCATCTCATTAGTACAGAAGATATTCCAAACCAACTCATCTCCTATCTGCACCTTGCTAAAGTTTTTCTAGGTGTTCTATGCTTCATGTCCTGGTGCAGCTACAATATATCCACATCTCTTTAGTACAAAATATTACGATATGGGTGTAGTCAAGGCGGCGATAGGTGATAGTGTGATAACATTTTTGTGGGTGTTTTGTGCTTCATGTCTTGGTGCAGCTACTTCAGTCATTGCTAAAGCTATAGGTGTTCATGGGAAAGCTACATTGTTGATCACTATTTCATTGATATTTATTTTATTGTTTGTATTTGGTATCATTGGTGGTGCTTTAGGTGGTGCTAGTTTTAATCCTACTGCTACTGCCGCGTTTTATGCTCTTGGGCTAAGTGGTGATTCTCTCATCTCAGCTGCAGTTCGGTTTCCGGCTCAGGTAATTAGTTCATGTAACCTAGTTTAAGGTTAGATGATGTCAAGATATCGTTGAGTCAAACTTTTATCTAGCTCTAGCACAAATCTGGAGGTAGTTGATTGATTAAAGAAGGTCAAGGTGTAAGCACCATATTTAATATTTTGAACATAAAGATTTGGTTGATTATTTTTTTAACTCGAAATCGACATGAATGCTTTGAAACTATGAAGTTTATGAGGAAAAATAGAAAAAATAAGGTACTTGGTTTGAGTTTAAAGGCCAACATGTATCTTCACGGATCAATGACTCAAACATATGTTTTAAATTGTGAGCTTAAAAGGTCAATGAGATCAATTTGAATCCAAGTTGACATGAAAATATGAAATGCTATACAGTTTTGATTTCTGAAGTTCTTATAAATAATGGAAAATATTTTAGAGGTAACTGTTTGACTTTAAAGGTCAAAGTATCTAATCCTGAATAAAGAATTCAATCAACAGTCAACAAGTGTTTAATGTTAGGAACTTACAAAGTTGATCAGAATAATATTGAACTCCAAAATGACATGAATACATTTAAACTTTGAGATTTTACTGAATTTTAAAATAAAAATTTGAGGTAATGAGTCTGACTTAAAAGTCAATGTTTACGCTGTTAACAGGCTTTTGGCGCTGTTGGAGGCGCATTGGCGGTTATTGAATTTATGCCATTACAATACAAACACATGCTTGGAGGACCGTCTCTAAAATGTGATATGCATACGGGGGCTATTGCTGAGGGCGTGTTGACATTCACTAGTACCACACTTGTCCTTTACATTATCCTAAAGGGCCCAAAGAGTATGCATATGAAAAACTTGTTGCTTTCCATGTCGATGGTGACACTCGTGTTTTTTGGTGGAGGATACACCGGTCCTTCAATGAATCCTGCCAACGTAAGTTTCACAATAACATATATATTTCTGCTCTAAAAGTCTATAGTATATGTACGTTTTAGCACTTAATCCGCAAACTTGGTTTCTACTAAGCTTTAGTAATTAATTGGTACTAGAAAATGGTTAATGCTGTTGATGCTTGTAATCTTATTGGATCTCATACCCTTTTTGGATGCAAACATCCAGTAATGAAATGACATCCAGTAATGAGAAAAAGGTTTTATTTGAAATTTAATTTCTCTATTTTGGATCGAGTAAGGTATTTGATCATTCCTCTTTCTTGGCGGTCTTGATTCTATAGGTTGCGTGTTTTCTGCAGGCATTTGGATGGGCATACGTGAACAACCGACACAATACATGGGAGCAATTTTACGTTTACTGGATTTCACCTTTTGTAGGGGCGATATCCGCAGCTTGGACTTTCCGTCTCCTCTTTCCACCACCCTCAAAGGAGAAGTCTGCCTGAACACAGAGTGCTAATTCAGACTCCAGGGGAAAGTATTTATGACCATTGTATCCCTAGTAAGTAGTACCATGTAACTTGTCAAGAACAGGCTTGTGAAACTGGATTGCTATACAATTACAACCTTGGTATTTTAATTTGTGTAGAAGTTATTAGAACAAATATTTGTTTTAAGCCCAGGGACTAAATACATGGAAACAAATCAGTACTCTCTCGAGGTGTACTGGGTTGGCGGGCTGACCTCATAATTAGACATTAACATATTTTAGTAATAGGCAACTAATAATTTCCAGCTATATGTATATGATAAGTTGATCTACAAGCTTATTAGTAGGGGTGGCAATCGAGTCGTGTTCGGGGTTGACCTATTCGTGTTCGCGGGTTGGCGGGTTAGTATTACCTCTACCTAAACACGACCCATTTATTAATCGTGTCAAGAAACTTTTATAACACGTGTGACCCGTTTAACCTGTTTAAGTAAATAGGTAAGTGGTGAATAAGGTTGGTGTCAATTTTAACTAGTTTAAATGCAAAAATGATATAAGGATCTAAAAAAAATAAAAATAACATACAAAATAACTATACAAAAGTTTCAATTATATATGAGTTATAATCGTAATTCACTCATGTTAAGAACATAACAAAATACATTTAATCAAAATCAAACATAAAAAACCCAAGTTATATATTTTGATTTTAGAGGTTTATATACTAAAACGGGTTCACGGGTGACCTGTTTAATACTTACTCAACCCAAACACAACCCGTTTATTAAACGGGTTAGACGGGTTGACCTGTTTTTTACCCAAACCTGTTTATCCTCAACCCAAACCTGTTTAACTTCGTATCGGGTTCGTATCGTTTATCGTGTCGTGTCGAGGATTGCCACCTCTACTTATTAGGTATTATAGAATTGTAACAATGGTTCACTTAATGTAACATATTTCATGAAGCAAACGAAAATGAGGCTCGAGCAACATGTGATCATAATGCAACTTCCCATTCAAGATTCCAAATAGCTGCGAGGCTTGTTAGAAAAAATGACATAGTTCCACTATATCTAAAGTAAAAACTAGAAATAACTCGGAAGAGAAGAGACTGATAACCGCAAAAGCTCCAGTCATATGTTTCTGAATAGTAAGCCTGTCTTTGAATATTTGCTGCTTATAAAAATATGCATTTCAATATTAAAATGGAAGAATGATCAACATCAGTAAAGGTATATCCAAATACTTAAATCCACTAAAATTTAACATAATAGGTTACATATAGATCTTGATGGATGTGTTGACTTATATAATATACGGAAATGAAACCTAAAACTGAAAGAAAACTTACCCACCAGCACTAGAAAAGGACACAATAAACTGAAATACAGAAAAGGGACGGCCAACTGATCCCAAGTTGCCAAGCTCACGAAAAGTTTGTAATGCAGGTTTGTATTGTAGAATCATTCCCTGAAATTCAATTACCATAAACGGATCCTCCTCTTGTTCTCCCAAAACAATACTCCAAACTCTAGAATGAATGCTCCAAGAGCTAGGAAATGGACTAAATATGTCATTAAGTTTCACAGAGTACTTTAATGATGCATGCAGGCCCAAGTGTGGAGGAACGGGCCTTATTGTTTCTAGAGGCCTAAGACCGTGTAAGAAAAAGGGGTTCACTAAAATTACCATAACTTGGGCTACGCGGCTCCGTTTCAGGCCCATGATTAGTCGATTCGAAGCTTGGAAGGAGGAGAACGTCGTGGTAAACCGAAGTCGTCGGTTTACGAAACTTTCGGGCCCCAAAACGCTCTATTTTATGAGTTATTCGCATTTTTATGTTTTTCCTAGTTTTGTTGGGCTTTGTTTGTGGGATAGATCTCGGCCCGTTTTGATTTTTTAGGTCTATTAAATAACTTTATTGTAATTGTGGTTAATCAGTTCAAAGTTATATGAAAAGTCTATTTTTGGCAGTGAGCCAGAAATTGCCCTGATTATCGGTATTCTTTGAATCAATAATAGTTGGAAGAAATGTTCGTGGTATTCGTGTGAATCAACAGGTCCAATTTGTGTTATCTCGTTTTTACTCTACGTCAACTGACCATCTAGAACACCCATTCCTCATCTCGTAAATATCTATCTGTCGAGAATCATTACACTCATCACAAAGAAGCAAACAGCCATTGGCTCAAACAACATGCAATCACATGTAGCAGGTGCCTTACCATCGAGGGTTTCTATGGGTGTTAACGCTTGGTGCAGCTCTACGCTAATATCTAACTTGAAAAGCAAATTAGGCTTCTTTAAACTATTTTGCCAATAAATTGCATCATTCCATTGAGTAGCGATCCTCTAGAAAGTGTAATAATTTACAAAGTCTAGAAAGCCATCCACGATGTGACATGTGTCCCACCTAATTTTCAAACAGAATTTTGGTCAAAGGGGCATTTTGGACATTTGACTCGTTTTTTTAATTCCACCCCGAACTTCAAACGCAAATAACTTTCAAACGACAAACTTTTACGAAAAACCGATTTCACCATAATTTTTAAAATTTAATCCTCTTTAATTTGATATACATTTTGATATATAAACCGGATTTTTTTTTTTAAGATTTCAAGTGGGTTATGATTTTCTTGAAATTTTCGGCATATTCGACCATACTTTTATCTAATTTAAAGGTTGATTTACGCAAAATTTAAAACACGAAAGTTGTAGATTTTAGTTCACTCTTTACACAATTTTTTGAATCACTCAAATCCGATATGAAATAAGTGAGATATCGCACGTTAAAAATGGCGTTTTAGTCATATTTGTTGCACACAATGTGTTTGATAAAATGTCTAGCTTAGATTTTTAGTGTTAAAATTGTGTTAAATGCTCTAAATTTTGTACCACAACGCATCATTAATCATTTTATTAATGTAAGATTCAAAAAGTGATGTTTTTTTAGTCGTTAATTTAAAATAAAAATGCACGTTTTGTTCATCAGTTAATCTTGGTTCATCAATCCGATGAACTGATGAATCAAATCAAAACAGATGAACCAAACCAAACTGATGAACTGATGAACCAAACCAAAACTGATGAACCAAATCAAACATAGTTCATCAGTTTATTTTGGTTCATCAATCATAGTTTCAGCTTAACATGTTGGTGTTTGTTTTGTTTTGTTCATCAGTTTATTTTGGTTCATCAATCACAGTTTCAGTTTTAGTTTGGTTCATCAGTTTTTGGTTTGGTTCATCAGTTTGGTTTGGTTCATGAATCATAGTTTCAGTTTTGGTTTGGTTCATCAGTTTTGGTTTTGGTTCATCAGTTTAGTTAGGTTCATCAGTTTTGCTTTTATGCTTTTTTTTTTAACAGTTTGATTTGGTTCATCAGTTCATCACTTTGGTTCATCAGTTTTAATAGTTAAAAACATTAACTATTAAAAACATCACTTTTTGAATCTTACATTAATAAAATGATTAATGATGCGTTGTGGGACAAAAATTAGTGCATTTAGCTCAACTTTAACACTAAAAATCTAAGCTAGACATTTCATCAAACACCTTGTATGCAACAAATATGAGTAAAACACCATCTTTAACGTGCGATATCTTACCCATATGACATCGAATTTGAGTGATTTAAATTTCTGGGTAAAGAGTGAACAAAAATCTATAACTTTCATGTTTTAAGTTTTTCAAGATTCGACATTTATGAGCGTAAAAAATAGGGCCGAAAATGCAAAAAAAATCAAGAAAATCAAGAACCACTTGATATGTAAAAAAAAAAAAGTTCGAAACATTTATCAAGATTTATACCAAATTAAAGAGAATCGAATTTTAAAAATTATGGTGAAATCGGTTTTTCGTAAAAGTTTGTCGTTTGAAAGTTATTTGCGTTTGAAATTTGGGGTGAAATATGAAAAACGGGTTAAATGACAAAAATACCCCTTTGACCGAAATTAATTAAAAAAAATAAGGTGGTTGACTAGATTTCATCCGACGGTTGAGATTGCTTTTTATACTTTGCAAATTCAATTACTTTTTAATAGATCCGGTACCTTCCAATATATTCGTTGTGAAAGTAAAGAAAACTATCGTACGGATATCGGGCACCGCAAACACTCCACTTGCATGTTTTCGAAGAGTAAGTTTGTATTTGAATAAAAAACCAACATCATGGCCATGTGCGTTAATACAATCTGAATGACTTTGTAGTGAGGTTATTTTCAGTGGCGGAGCCAGGAAATACAAATAATGAGGGCATAGAGCAATGAGTGAATTTTTAAAGTAACTTGAAACAAGTCGGGTCGGGTTTGGTTTAAGGCAACAAAAATACTATTTTTTAATGCCTTCGGCACTTATATCTTTTGTTTTGTAATTTCAACTAGCTTTTTAGAAATCATATACGTTGGGTTGTATATTACAATTGAAATACAAATACCTTATAAAAATTTAATTAACTATATCCTGCCAAGGCATAAATTAAGTATGTTGTTGTTGTATAGAGAAGACTCATGCAAATTGTATTAAAGCACACGACATTTTATACATTATTTAGTTTTTAAAAATATGATTATTTTGTTGAAACTATAACATAAAATAAAGTATGTAAAAACCTATAACGTTAAATATACAGTTAAGAAACCTATCATATTAATCATATTAATATTACATATACATAAATTATATATATAAAAGAAAAAGAAAAAATAAATAAATAAACGTATAGATCCTAACGATGATTGTGAAAGTTCTAATCTCTTGAAAATTGAAACATTATAACTTTAACGTGGAACACATTCATGTTATCTAGGAAATGAGAGGTAAAAGTATTGTATACAAATTTTTTTACTAAATATTTAATATTAATAATTAATAGAAATAAGAAACATTTTTTACTACATATTTAATTATAATTAATAGGAGTAGGAAACTTTGTAGTAGCCCCCATATGACAGACCCACTCTCACTCATCCCCACCTCCATGTACCTTTTCCTATTCCCAGCTCTTCCTTTTCTCCATCTCCATTTATTCCGATGAAGAAAACCACCACAAAACAATTTTGGCAACAAAGTGTTCTCTTATTGTTAATCACACAGAATGTCGAGGGCACTCGAATGATTTACCTGAGGGCACCGGACTTTTTTCCGACCAAAATAACTTTTTTTCCTATATATTTTGTGTGTCCGCCGGAGCTTTGTTGAGGGCAACGCCCCCCGCTACTTACTAAGTAGCTCCGCCCCTGGTTATTTTGTAGGATCAAAAGCAATGCTTGAAGCATTAACATGTCTAATGTCGGTGATTTTAGTGTCATTAATTATTTTATGTAATAGTGATTTACCCGATACTAAATGGATTTCAAGTTAAAGTTCTAATACGAGTTTGAAGGTGTGAGTGCACGCTTGTATAAACTAATTAACTTGATTTCAGGTACGATAATGGAGACGGGTGTGAATATAAGTCAAAGGGCGCGGTAGTGACAGAATTCGTGTGGTCACTAACTGTCGTTGATGGACATGCATAGGTCTTAGATGACTACAGTTAGCGATGGTTTGAAGTTGTTGCCAAACTGTTGCCGCACACATTTAAAGGAAGTGTTGTAACTTTTCATTAAAGGGTGTGATTTTTCATCAAGAGTAACAACTTTTCCAACAACCACCAATTACTAAGTTTATATACATGTAAACATAATTTGGTCTTCCAGATGAACATAATCATATCAACAACAAATTATCAATGTTTTTACTCTCTTTCTTGTGCCTAAAATTTAAGTGTGTTTTTGTTTTATCCCAAAAGGAATTTTTGTAATCCAAGGCACTAATAAGGTCGAAATATTGTATTAGAAAAGTGATAACACGATTCAATAATTTATCTAAGCAATATTTGATTATCAAGACCCTAATACCAATATCTAATTTGGCTTTGTGGAAGCATCTTAATGAGATTAATGGATGGATTGTAAACATAAAACTTATCATTCCTATAATTCCTACCACCGCATAAAAGAAGAAAAGCATTGCACGACTGCAAAATATCAACATTATGTAACTTGGAGCCAGAAGTGAAGGTGGTACTTAATGGAGATCTTTTACATGGAATTTGGGTATCGAACGACTCAAAATCATATGCACTCGAATGACCTGCAGGAAGTAGGAGACCAGAACACTACACCAATTAGTATTTTTAGCGATGGTTCTTTTAGCGACGTTGTATGTCACCGCTAAAGGTGCCATGGCCCCACAATTTTCAACCTTTTTTTTGTCAAATGGTTGAGTATGAGGCCCAGACTTTAGCGACGACATTTGTCTCCGCTAAAAGTATAGCCGTATTTTTTTTTGACAAAAAAAGTGCTCGCGAAAATAAATAAGATCCTGCCAATATCTTTAGCGACGACAGGCGTCGTCGCTTAAGGTTAATTCAGTATTTATATATATTAAATAATGATTTAAATAAAAATTTTGGGGGAAAAATAAACCGTTTACAGTCGTCGCTAAAAGTGCACTTGCATTTAAAAAATGTTTTTAAAATTATTTATAATTCTTAAAATTAGTTTTAAAAAATATATAAATTAGTTTTTTCTCAAAATTAATACTTTATTAAATTATTGAAATTATTTTTGTAGTTGAAATGTGTATAACTTGTAGAGGTAGTTAATTAAGCATCATCGATACTTTCGTATCGAGAGCACATACTATGTTTAGTTGATATGGATATACATGAAATGTTAAACGGATAAGTCGAGATGATATGGATATATCTGAGCTGTTAAACAGATGAGTTGGGATGATATGGATACACATGAGATGTTAAACGAATGAGTTAAGATGATATGGATATACATAAGATGTTAAACGGATGAGTTGAGATGATATGGATATACATGAGATGTTAAATAGATGAGTCGAGATGATATGAATATACATGAGATGTTAAATAGATGAGTCGAGATGATATGGATATACATGAGATGTTAAATAGATGAGTCGAGATGATATGGATATACATGAGATGTTAAATAGATGAGTCGAGATGATATGGATATACATGAGATATTAAACAGATGATACAAGATATGTTAAACGGATGAGTTGAGATGATATGAATATACATGCGATGTTAAATGGATGAGTCGAGATGATATGGATATACATGAGATGTTAAACGGACGAGTCGAGATGATATTGATATACAAGATATGTTAAACGGATGCGTTGAGATGATATTGATATACAAGATATGTTAAACGTATGAACACATTAACTTATCATATTAACTTATCAAAATCATACATTTTAACCATATAAACATAATAGCCACTCAAATAACTAAAGCATACGAATTATATTTTAAAGTGATAAACTTCTAAATATTAACACATTAAACAACAACAACAAATCTAATCCCACTTAAGCGGGGAACATTAACACATTAAAATAAAAATACATATGAACACGTTAAATTAAACATACGGATTACTACTCCATACGAAGATTTTCCAGGCCATCTAAAAGCTCATGTATTGCACCCGACTAACATGCATAATCCTCGGGATGCCTTTCCAATTTTAATCTTGCCTCCAACATCTTATTCTTGTCTCCAACATGTTTATCTTTAGATATTTGACTTTACAATTTAAGCACTCTGTTGGTTCATATCTATAAGGTCATAGAGAATAACTTGGATGTGTTGGTGCAGATCCGAAAGGTCCCGGAGAATAACTTAGATGTGTCTGTGCAGATCTAGAAGAACCTTGAGGTGTTGAAGAAGAACTTACACAGAGCTGGAGATCAAAATATCCCTCCACACAAAATACCCACATCCAAAACTTTTTCTTGGCTGTTAAATTGTAACAAAATCATAAGAAATGTCTTTTTTTTGCTATTAAATTATATATTTATGCAAATAAAAAACTTATGCTTTTTCACCTTTGAACGAGGACATGAATAGTAAGGTCTATCATAGCTATACTCCTTATGTGAAGTTCTTAGCACTATATCTTTTTTTTCGCATGAATACTTAAAAGGTTCATTTCGCTCCATCTGAGTTTGTGAGGTTGATGTGAGGATAAGAGGTTGTTAGGTTGATGTGAGGATAAGAGTTTCTGAGGTTGGTGTGAGGATAAGAGTTTGTGAGGTTGCTTTTAGCAAAAAAGTTGTCGTTAAAAGCTTTTGCGATGAGCCTTTAACGACAACGCATTTGCGACAACCCGTCATCGAAAAAGCGTTTAGCGACAACCAAATCCCACCTTTAGCGACGACACACATCGTCGATAAAGGTACCCAACCTTGTAGTGTTATAAGCGATGTTGTATGCATGCATTCATGTAACTAGCGAGGCCAAAAACTTCTTACAAAGGTGTTATTATTATCACTGAAAAGTCGTACTAAGAAAAATCTTCAATATGAACTCCCAAGCATCACATGGGTATGGATGCTCCTTGTATATATTACGGAGTATACGTAAACAACGAGTAAAAAAGCTAGAAGTCGCTAAACCGTCAAGAAAAGACATGTTGGCTGAAAAATTAAATCACTCCTTTCTCATGGTAGCAAATAAAAGTAGGAAAGTTGTCCCTCAGAACTGTTCGTCGTGTACTCCCACTTTGTAATCTTTTATTCAAACAACTCGCTATTATTTGTTCTAACAAAATTATGGTCGTTCAAAAAGAGATACAGGAACGGATCATTCATCAATACATCATCAGTCACCAAGATCAATCAACTTAATTGCGATAAATCATTAGTTACCAAGATCAACTTAATTGCTCATAAATGTTTACCCAAATTTCTAGGTTATGTTTCTTTCTTTTTCTTAACGGAACGTTGGAATTTTATTTATGTTGCACTAATTATTAAAAAATGTATCATACTTACTAACTTTTGTAGTTATATGTACCGTTGTTCTAATCTTACTATTTTGTGCATATCTTTTCGAATTTTGTTTATTTTGTGCAAGTTTATACCTATTAAACAAGTTGCTCTTACGTGGAGCCGGTTATCATCCAACTCAATATCACTACAAGAAAAAGAAGAACTAGCTACGAACAAAATCCCGACGACACCATGTCGTAGGGAAAAGACACTAAACGACAAAAAAAGGGGTTGAACGAGACTAAAACGAGTTGAATTATTTTGGCAATAAAATACCGACGGCATGTCGTAGGCATTTTAGTGGTCAAATTTGACTTTCAACATTTCATCCATCTTTTGGGCGGCATTTTTTCCTGCTTCTAAATTCCTACGACATGTCGCGGTAAAATAAAACCATGCAATTATTTGGGTGATTAACGTTTGATTAGTGTTGATTAATGTTGTGGTTTGTTATTTCCTTACGACATGTCGTAGGCATTATTAATCGCTTTGTATTTTAATAAATACCTACGACATGTCGTAGGCATATATTAGCACTTTTGGCGGTATTTTTCCCTACGACATGCTTGTGTTAATTTGGTTATAAATTTATATATGTTATTTAACTTGTACTTTTACAGATGGCAGCAGCAGTCGCACGCGGTCACGGTGGTGACGGTGCCGGTGACCCACCTCCTTCGCCCCGTCAGCTTGAGAGTGGTCACACAGGTAAGAATCTCCATATTATTTGAAAAGAAACTTAAACTTGCTCATTTGAATTTGGTTACTTGTTATTTTATGACGTTTTCACTTACTTCAATTTGTAGGATCACAACCCCGAAGAGGAAGGGGAAGGGGAAGGGGCATGGGAGGCAGGGATGGAGGCGGAGGGATGGGTGGCGGCAGGAAGGGTGTGCCTCAAGCCACGAAGAATGTCGACCTCAAGAAAGACGTGAAAGATTATGGCCCAGTGCGGATCGATTTTGACTATGATGATCAGCAGAATTTCGCTCATGTCGGCAAAAACGCCAAGTGGTTTAGTAACTACGTTGGCGAGCTGATTAGGGAGTTTCCGTTGTACTATCCCTCCTGGCACAAGATCGAAAAGGAGAAGAAGGCGCACGTCATGCAAAGACTCGGGGTCAGTTATTTCATTTTCCTCTTATATTGTTTATTTATTTAAATTTATTTATTTATTTGTTTATTTAAATTTGTTTGAATGTGTATATTTATCTAAAAATTTGTTTATTTATATATATCTCTATATTTATTTTTGTTAAATTTGAATGCAGGAACACTTTAACTTGGAGCGCCATAAGAATGGTCCACAGTGGAAAACGATAAAGGTTGCTATCGATACATATTTGGCTAGGCGATACGGGAACAACAAGCATGACAGGAAGCGCGATTACTTTACGAGCCAAGGTGGGGTTGATTCTGTGGATGAGATTCGAAGACGCCCTCCTCCGAACGTAGAGCCGTCTGAATGGGAGAAGCATATCCAGTTCTACCTCGAGGAAGGGAACCAACTTCGACCCAAGACGAATGTAGAGAACAGGAAAAAGAACAAGGTCCATAGCCGCCACGGATCTCGCTCATTGGCCGTATCTCGACATGAATATGTAAGACACATTTTGATTATTTTACATATTGTTCATTATATATATGGTATTTGATTTTTCGTTTTTAATTTGTTTCATTTTATATGCATATGTATGTACAGTTTGAGAACAGCGAGACCCACGAGTTCCCTTCTCTCCTACAGAGCTTCTATGACTCGCGTTGCAAGGAGGGTGAATGGTTGCAGTACGATGCCCACGTTCAATACGTAAGTATTGTTTTTTTTTCAAACACGAACTTTAATGATTTATTGAAACATAATCTAGTAACCCGACTAATATATTGATTTTCTCATTCTTTTTCAACTACACAGGAAGAGATGATCCGCCTGCGCGATCTTGGAGCAAATACGCTTACCGGGGTCGCCTACACAGAGGAGCAGACACTTTCCATGGTTATGAAGGGCAAGCAGAGGGGCCGCATAGCTGGAAGGGGCCATGTGTTACCCGGACGTGGCAAGACTAGCTTACCCGACATCCCGCTTTCACCTACCGGTACTTACACTGACAAGAAGATCGACGAGGTGTTAGCCGAGAAAGATAAGAAGATCAAGTCAATTGAAGAAGATGCTAAGGAGACTCGGAACGAGCTCCGACAGTTGATGTCTATCATGCGGGGTAACCCGCAATGGGCTGAGATGATCAGTCAGATGTCTTCTGTAGCCGAGGTAGACTCGGGTAGCGGGAGCAGCGTGGGTGAGAGTGGCGCGGGCGGGAGTGGTGATCAGGAGGATGGTAGCGATTCTGATGACGAGGGGCATTAGATCGAGGTATATGGGTTAGTTTGTGTTACTTATCATTTGAACTATATTTTGTCGACCCATATCTTGTTATCGTGTAGTTAACATTTTGGCGACTTGAACCTTTTGGATATTGCAACATTTGTGGTTATGGCAGCTAGGTTTAGATGTTATAACACCCGTTTTGTAAACTTTGTATTGTTTTGATGTATTTTGAGGGTGTTTAGCGATTATATATAAGTGTTTACGCCGTTTTGGCCATTATAAGTTGTTTTTGAATATTGGAATTTGGAATTGGTTGCATACAGGTTTTGGTTTGTATACAGGTTTTGTTAGATTTTCTCCGGAAATATTTCCTGAAAAAATCTAGGAAACTGCTGCTGTGCAGGCATTTGTGCAGCAGCAGTTCAGCATAATTCCCTTCGACATGTCGTAGGGACAAAAAGAATATAATTTTATTTTTTTATTATGCCTACGACATGTCGTATGTATAATATAAGCATACTTTGTTGGGTTTTATACGTAGTCTACATGTCGTAGGTATAATAAAGGATAACGATTAATTAATTAATCAAAGTGATTAATTATCTTTATTATCCCTACGACATGTCGTAGGGAAATATATAGCCGAAATTACAAAACCATTGACCAAAAAGGGTGTGGGCCCCACCTTGTCGTAAGGAAATGTCGTCGGCACAGTAATCACAAACGGGGCATTCTCGACAAGTGAATGCCTACGACATGTCGCCTACACAGAGGAGCAGACACTTGCCATGGTTATGAAGGGCAAGCAGCGGGGCCGCATAGCTGGAAGGGGCCATGTGTTACCCGGACGTGGCAAGACTAGCTTACCCGACATCCCGCTTTCACCTACCGGTACTTACACTGACAAGAAGATCGACGAGCTGTTAGCCGAGAAAGATAAGAAGATCAAGTCAATTGAAGAAGATGCTAAGGAGACTCGGAACGAGCTCCGACAGTTGATGTCTATCATGCGGGGTAACCCGCAATGGGCTGAGATGATCAGTCAGATGTCTTCTGTAGCCGAGGTAGACTCGGGTAGCGGGAGCAGCGCGGGTGAGAGTGGCGCGGGCGGGAGTGGTGATCAGGAGGATGGTAGCGATTCTGATGACGAGGGGCATTAGATCGAGGTATATGGGTTAGTTTGTGTTACTTATCATTTGAACTATATTTTGTCGACCCATATCTTGTTATCGTGTAGTTAACATTTTGGCGACTTGAACCTTTTGGATATTGCAACATTTGTGGTTATGGCAGCTAGGTTTAGATGTTATAACACCCGTTTTGTAGACTTTGTATTGTTTTGATGTATTTTGAGGGTGTTTAGCGATTATATATAAGTGTTTACGCCGTTTTGGCCATTATAAGTTGTTTTTGAATATTGGAATTTGGAATTGGTTGCATACAGGTTTTGGTTTGTATACAGGTTTTGTTAGATTTTCTCCGGAAATATTTCCTGAAAAAATCTAGGAAACTGCTGCTGTGCAGGCATTTGTGCAGCAACAGTTCAGCATAATTCCCTTCGACATGTCGTAGGGACAAAAAGAATATAATTTTATTTTTTTATTATGCCTACGACATGTCGTATGTATAATATAAGCATACTTTGTTGGGTTTTATACGTAGTCTACATGTCGTAGGTATAATAAAGGATAACGATTAATTAATTAATCAAAGTGATTAATTATCTTTATTATCCCTACGACATGTCGTAGGGAAATATATAGCCGAAATTACAAAACCATTGACCAAAAAGGGTGTGGGCCCCACCTTGTCGTAAGGAAATGTCGTCGGCACAGTAATCACAAACGGGGCATTCTCGACATGTGAATGCCTACGACATGTCGCCTACACAGAGGAGCAGACACTTGCCATGGTTATGAAGGGCAAGCAGAGGGGCCGCATAGCTGGAAGGGGCCATGTGTTACCCGGACGTGGCAAGACTAGCTTACCCGACATCCCGCTTTCACCTACCGGTACTTACACTGACAAGAAGATCGACGAGCTGTTAGCCGAGAAAGATAAGAAGATCAAGTCAATTGAAGAAGATGCTAAGGAGACTCGGAACGAGCTCCGACAGTTGATGTCTATCATGCGGGGTAACCCGCAATGGGCTGAGATGATCAGTCAGATGTCTTCTGTAGCCGAGGTAGACTCGGGTAGCGGGAGCAGCGCGGGTGAGAGTGGCGCGGGCGGGAGTGGTGATCAGGAGGATGGTAGCGATTCTGATGACGAGGGGCATTAGATCGAGGTATATGGGTTAGTTTGTGTTACTTATCATTTGAACTATATTTTTTCGACCCATATCTTGTTATCGTGTAGTTAACATTTTGGCGACTTGAACCTTTTGGATATTGCAACATTTGTGGTTATGGCAGCTAGGTTTAGATGTTATAACACCAGTTTTGTAGACTTTGTATTGTTTTGATGTATTTTGAGGGTGTTTAGCGATTATATATAAGTGTTTACGCCGTTTTGGCCATTATAAGTTGTTTTTGAATATTGGAATTTGGAATTGGTTGCATACAGGTTTTGGTTTGTATACAGGTTTTGTTAGATTTTCTTCGGAAATATTTCCTGAAAAAATCTAGGAAACTGCTGCTGTGCAGGCATTTGTGCAGCAACAGTTCAGCATAATTCCCTTCGACATGTCGTAGGGACAAAAAGAATATAATTTTATTTTTTTATTATGCCCACGACATGTCGTATGTATAATATAAGCATACTTTGTTGGGTTTTATACGTAGTCTACATGTCGTAGGTATAATAAAGGATAACGATTAATTAATTAATCAAAGTGATTAATTATCTTTATTATCCCTACGACATGTCGTAGGGAAATATATAGCCGAAATTACAAAACCATTGACCAAAAAGGGTGTGGGCCCCACCTTGTCGTAAGGAAATGTCGTCGGCACAGTAATCACAAACGGGGCATTCTCGACAAGTGAATGCCTACGACATGTCGCCTACACAGAGGAGCAGACACTTGCCATGGTTATGAAGGGCAAGCAGAGGGGCCACATAGCTGGAAGGGGCCATGTGTTACCCGGACGTGGCAAGACTAGCTTACCCGACATCCCGCTTTCACCTACCGGTACTTACACTGACAAGAAGATCGACGAGCTGTTAGCCGAGAAAGATAAGAAGATCAAGTCAATTGAAGAAGATGCTAAGGAGACTCGGAACGAGCTCCGACAGTTGATGTCTATCATGCGGGGTAACCCGCAATGGGCTGAGATGATCAGTCAGATGTCTTCTGTAGCCGAGGTAGACTCGGATAGCGGGAGCAGTGCGGGTGAGAGTGGCGCGGGCGGGAGTGGTGATCAGGAGGATGGTAGCGATTCTGATGACGAGGGGCATTAGATCGAGGTATATGGGTTAGTTTGTGTTACTTATCATTTGAACTATATTTTGTCGACCCATATCTTGTTATCGTGTAGTTAACATTTTGGCGACTTGAACCTTTTGGATATTGCAACATTTGTGGTTATGGCAGCTAGGTTTAGATGTTATAACACCCGTTTTTTAGACTTTGTATTGTTTTGATGTATTTTGAGGGTGTTTAGCGATCATATATAAGTGTTTACGCCGTTTTGGCCATTATAAGTTGTTTTTGAATATTGGAATTTGGAATTGGTTGCATACAGGTGATAAGGTTTTAAAAGGTACCATTTTGAGGGGTCGTTTAAGTCCTTATTTGATCACTTTTGTATCCGTTATTGCTTAATATCGTTCCTTTTCACTTTTTAGGTCTCTTGAAGGCAAAATGCTGGAATGGCACTTATTTGGACGAAAAGGCGCGAATATATGAAGAAAATGGCCAAAGTCAAAATCGAGACACTCACAGTTGCTGAAATTAGAAGGCGACGGCGTCAGGTGCTAATTGCGACGCCGTCCCAAGATTTTTGTGACGGTTCAGAACTCAAAACTCGTATTTTCAAGTGACGACGTCTAGTTGTGAAAGAGTAGGCCGTCGCTACTCAGACGGCCTAGATGCAATCCAGACGACGTCAGAAGCTGAAGAGGACGGAGTCACGGACATAAGGTGACGCCGTCGCAAGGTTAACGTGGCCAAGGCGAAACCCTAATGACGGCGACACGACGGCGTCACTAAACATAAGGTGACGCCGTCGCATATGTAATCTTATATATAGAATCCGAATTTTTCAGTTTTAGGGAGAGTCTTTTTGGAGTGAAAACCTAAAACCGAACCTAAGGTGTCTTGTACAGTATTTTAGGGTTTTAAACCCTATCTTACATCAAGATAAGTATTTACTTCATTAATTCAATTATATCTTTGATTATTTGTGTGTATGCTTGCATGTTCTCCATGTCCGGCTAATTTATTTGTGTGTTTGCTTAGGAAGTATGAAACTTAATTATTGAATATTGATTGGTTGTTTCTTATTTTAGTTGATTAATGATCTAGTAATGCGATAGGTCATTCGGTGTGTACTTAATGCTTGATTCATCTTTGTGAACCTTAGAATATAATTACCTGAGTAGTTGTAGGCTAAACCATCCAAAGAGCGCCTTAGAGTAAGAGTTTATCATCCTTAGTGGGTTTGTAGACGAGACCCTTTGGTAAGTTCAAAGAGTTAGGGAGAAACGCATACCCTACAACTTTAGACACACAACACAACTAAGAATAAGGACGTGACAATTCAACCATCAATAGGAGATAATTAAGGAGTAATACAACCTAAGTAAACACATCTTTAAACTATCATACGAGCACACATTAATTAGACATAGACTCCCACAACCTTAGCTTAGATAATTAGATAATAGTAGAGTAATCGGTAGAAATACCAACCCCCCCCCCCCCCCAAATCCAATACCCGAGATTCGTACCTTTCCATTTCATAAAATATAAAAAGATAAAAAATAATCTTCCTCAACCTTAACCTTAGCGTAGTAACTCCTTACTAGCATTCCTATTCCCCTAGAGAACGATATCAATACCCGTGGCTTACCATAATTGCTACACTACAACGATTAGGTTCACTGCCTAGGGTGTTATAAAACTTGCTCGAAGAAAAGGAAGTTTCCTTGACCCCGAACGACGCGTGTAGCGTTATCAACATGTTTTGGTTTGTATACAGGTTTTGTTAGATTTTCTCCGGAAATATTTCCTGAAAAAATCTAGGAAACTGCTGCTGTGCAGGCATTTGTGCAGCAGCAGTTCAGCATAATTCCCTTCGACATGTCGTAGGGACAAAAAGAATATAATTTTATTTTTTATTATGCCTACGACATGTCGTATGTATAATATAAGCATACTTTGTTGGGTTTTATACGTAGACTACATGTCTTAGGTATAATAAAGGATAACGATTAATTAATTAATCAAAGTGATTAATTATCTTTATTATCCCTACGACATGTCGTAGGGAAATATATAGCCGAAATTACAAAACCATTGACCAAAAAGGGTGTGGGCCCCACCTTGTCGTAAGGAAATGTCATCGGCACAGTAATTACAAACGGGGCATTCTCGACAAGTGAATGCCTACGACATGTCGTATGTATTTTATTATCCCTACGACAAGTCGTAGGGACTAGACAAAAAACCTCGACTGAAAAAGTGTTGTTTGATCTAGTGAATATACTAATCCTTTCATGTAAAGACTAATGTTTAATATGTGTGTGCACTTGCATTCAATTCTTTTTTGTAGACAATGTGCATAAACTACTTTTGTATATGTAACAATAATATGTATGATAATTTGAACCATGAAGATGAGTTGTACTTTTATGTATAAAATACCTTTTTTATTTCCTTCTTTCTTCTTTTAATAGAGTTTCATATTTTCATTTAGACTTTTTGGGATTCATTATTTAAAGATTTTACGTATCATGTAACATGTATGAGCTCTTTTCTTAAAGTATTTACCTAGTTCCTTGCATGTTGCCCTTTAAAACTATTAGCAAGTGTAAAGAAACGATACAAAGTGCACCAAGGCGTATGTAAAACAAAGAAAAGTGATACATAAACCTAATTAATTAGACCTAATTATCGGCCTAATAAATAGTTCAATAGTATGGTGGGTAAAAATCAAACAAAAAGACAAATTTCCGTAAAATGACAGAAAAGATTTTTTTTAAACAAATTCTCGAAAAATTATTTTTTTTTACAAAATTGGGTATGTTGGTGCATGAAAAAGTTATGAATAAAGTTTTTCTAAAAGTGGATACTTTTTTCGAAAAATACGTTTGTGCATTAAATCGCTTTTTTGTATATCAAAAATTCGTTTTTAGACCCAACTTCTTTTGAATTTTTTCATCAAAATAATATTGCGCATCATACTAAAACAAGTTGAAATTTTTGTGCATCAAAATTTTTTTGCGCATCAAAATTCGTTTTTTGTGCATTAAAAAAACGTATAAAAACTCAAAGTTAGAAAAACTTCTTTCACAAAAGTTTTATGCATCAAAATACCCGATTTTGTGAATTTTTTTTGAAATTTTTCGAGATATTTTTTTATTTTTTTTATTATTATTTTTTTTTAACGAATATTTGTCCTTTTATTTTAACTTTACCCATAGTATGGTTATCTCATTTCTCTCTTGTATATAGTAACCGTCGTCCCCTTACAAATTTAATCGGCCATTTACAATTTTTCAACTTAGCGGGGTTCGAATTTTTGCATGGTAATCCCATGTGCTAATAATATTAATTCCATATATAATCTAACTGTTGAAATATGTAACGGAAGTATGGAGCATCCATTTTTAATAATCTCGATATGCAAATTATATAAGGGTTCATGTAATTAAAAGCATAAAAGAAACTGCAAACGGAATTTAGGAAGCTGTGAAAATTTCCTTGTGTAAATTTTTTTTTGCAATAAGATGTTTATGAAATGATTTATGAAAGGGTAAATTTGAAATAACATAAAAAGATGATTGAGAAGCATGTTTAGGCCTACCATTTAGGTTCATACACCAAAACTCAAAAACAAAAACTAACTCATTTCCACTTCTTTCATCAAACGAGTGTCACACATATATGATTTATTATACGTGTATCACAAGTAATTACAACCTAGCTAACACTCATCTTCACGTGCATGCCATGCAAATCCACCAATTCAACTATAAATATACCACCCTAGCTCTTCCACCACCATCATCAACCACCACCACCACCACCAACAATGGCGAAACTTGCATTTCTCGCACTTGCTTTCGCAGCCATCGTAGCATTTTCCGAGGTTTCGGCCTACACCACCACGATCAAGGACGACGATTTCTCCAACACAAGAGGCGGCTCACAATCATACCAACAATGTCATCGCCAGATCCCAATGCAGGAGGTGAACCACTGCGAGATGCGCCTCACCCTAAACCAACAGGAGCCACACCTTCACCTTTGCTGCAACCAGCTTAAGAACATTGAGCAGGAGTGCCAGTGTGAGGCCATCCAACAGGTTTTCCAACAAGCACAACAAGAGCAACAGAAACAAGGTGGTCGTCAAGGAAGCCAACAACAAATGGAACAGATATTGAGGAAGGCTGAGCAACTACCAAAAGACTGTAACTTGCAAGTCCAGCAATGCCCCATCAGAAGCTCAAGGGTTTAAGCTTTATAAGCGATGTTGTATGCATGCATGTTAATAACTAGCTAGCTAATACGAGTAATAATGCATGCATGCATTACAAGCTTTTTGGCTTGAGGGGCGAGTTTCTTGTAATAAAACACACACTCGTGTGCCTATGTATGCTTTTTCAGTGTACGTCCTATAATTAATCGGTTCTTTAATTATATATGTTTTTAAGCGAGGCCAAAACTTTTTACGAAGGTGTCATATATAACTCACTTTGGTATGCATGCTCCTTGTATATATTACGGAGTATATGTAAATAACGAGTGCAAAAGCTAGAAGTCGCTAAACCGCGCGTCCTGAAAGACATGTTGGTTGAAAAATCAAATCACTCCTTTCTCATGGATAAGTAGGAAACTTGTCCATAATGAAGTTCGTCTTGTACTCCCACTTTGTAATCTTTTATTCAAACAACTGATCACTATTCTTTGCTCTAACAAAATTATGGTCGTCGTTCAAAAAGAGGTACATGTACATCAAGCTCACTAGTTTTAGTCTAGTAGCTTGGTCAAAATTGATGTATTGAGTTTATTTGTAAGTTTATGTGATTATATTTGCTTTGATGGAATATATATACAGTTACTATATCACGAATTCATGTGTTCTGTATAATTCAGATTTTGGTATTGGATTAATGTAGTTTATTACTTGTAGGATTTGTTGTTTTTTAGTTTTTTAGATTTTGGTTTTATAATTATAAAAAAATATTAACAATTGCTAGAATTCTAAAACAAAATGTCATAAATTTGCCACGGGTTTCACACGAAAATGTCCACAAGAATCAGTGGGAAAATACGTGGGACCGAACTAAATCAGTGTGAATTTTTTGTCGAAAAATTGTGGGAAAGCCGTTGGAAACTATCCGTGAGAAATCAGTGGGTAATTCAACCCACGGATTACCCACAATAATATCCGTAGGAAATAGTCAATGCCTAGTGGGAAATTCAGTAGCAAAATATTTACCCACAAGGTTTTTACAAACGGAAAAAATCCGTGTGAAACTTGTGAGAAACGGCCTCTTCACATGGGATTTCCCACGGATTTCACCCTGTGAATAAGCAGACTGTGTAGTAGTGACAGGAACGGATCATTCATCGATACATGATCAGTCACCAAGATCGATCAACTTAATTGCGATAACTCATTAGTAATTACCAAGATCAACTTAATGGAACGTTGGACTTCTATTTATGTTGCACTTACATATTGATAGTTTTATAAAACTGTACAAAGACTTATTTAGGGACGGAGCCAGGATACTGAGTTGAAGGGGCCGTAATTTTGTTTTTAAAAAAAATCTATTATTATCTATCATGTGCATTTTAAATTAACACTTTGGCTGATTGATATTTAGAGTGTTACACTTCATGTAAAATACATAATAAGTGGCGTATAGGATCATTGATCGATGAACATATATAGTATCTTATTTTTAAAAGTGGTACGAAGTAAGAGATAAGTTATAATCCGCAACATTAAAATGTGCAAACAACCTTAAGTAGCCATGCTAATCTTCTAAAAAATGAGGGTTTTATCTGGTTTGACTATGTGTGGCGATGGGTTCAAACCCTATGGATTAGTGAGCCAAAAAGTTAAAAACTAAATCATGATTACCAAATAAATAAAATCATCCGCAACAAGCAAAAGCAACATTTAATAGCATTTAGTAAGATATAAATTGTGTCTTGTCCATCTGGCCGGGCAAGAATGTTATATATATTCAAAAAAAAAAGTATTGAGATGAAAAGATACAAAATGAGTAATTAGCCAACTAGCTAAGGTATATGCAAAAACAAAAATTTCCGTTAGTCTATTACACTTGTAGGATTCTTTATCAAACTTGTCATTAATCATTATCACAGTATGAGATATCACGAGCAATATCACCACTTAGCTGACCCTCATCTTCACGGGCACACTATGCATGTCCATATGATGGTTATACACAAGTATAATCAGAATCGTTGAAATCAAACACAAATAGTAAATTTGCTATATGAGAAATTTGTCAGAATTGATATGTTACAATCGATTACATTTGATCCTATTTATACTAATCCAACCGTTGTTATGAACCATTGTGATGGTTGGTGGTGATGGTGGTGGTTACACCAAACCGAACAGACACAACCTTTCAGGTTTGTGTCAATTACAAACTAGTCCATATATTACAGTTTCTATGTATTGCGTAAATGGTCTTTTGACCTTACTTAACTTTAGAATCTATGAAGAAATGATCGGGATTATCCCAACATTCACCCTCCTAATCTTGATCATGCTGAAGGAGATTATTCACACCAAGTATTTGTCGCATTATGACGAAACGTATCCTTGGTAGTGCCTTTGTGAGTATGTCAGCCCTTTGTTCTTCTCCGCTGATGTGCTCGAATGTTAAATCTTCCTTCTCAACTCATTCTCGTATGAAGTGATATTTTGTGTCTATGTGCTTGCTTCTTCCATGAAATACAGGGTTCTTCATGAGTGCTATTGCTGATTGTTATCCACATAGATTGTGATCTTTTCTTCATTAGAGTATGTTATCTTGCTTAGAAGCCTTTTCAACCAGAGTGCTTGAGTAGCTGCTGCAGTTGCTGCAATGAACTTTGATTCGCAAGATGATAAGGCTACTGTTCCTAGCTTCTGAGTGCTCCAGGTGATAGGTGAGTTTCCAAAGTAGAAAACTATTCTTGTTGTCCCTTTTCTTCTTGAGTGTTGACACCATAACTGCTGTCACTGTAGCCTTGAATCTTATTTCCATCATGCCCGTAAGTTATACCATAGTCTTTGGTTCCTTTGATATAACATAGAACCTGTTTTATTACTTTCATATGTTGCTCTTGAGGTTCTTGCATGAATCGACTAAGTAATCCAACTGGAAAACTTAAGTCTGGTCTTGTATGTAACAGATATCGTAAACATCCTATTATGCTTCGATATTCTGTAGGATCTAAAAACTTTTCTTCGCTTAACTTTGTCAGCTTCAGTCATGGTTCCATAGGTATCCTTGCATCATTGCAGTCCAACATCCCTGTGTCTTTGAGTATCTTAGTCGCGTAGCCTGTTTGCTTTATCGAGATTTCACCCCACTTTCGAACTATTCTTGCATTTGATACTTGAAGGATTCGATTTCCTTCTTCGAAGTTCCAGTAACTATCAAGCCATCAACATAGATTTCGATTAGTATAGTTGATGTCTTGTCTGTTCTTGTGTAGACCGCCTGTTCTAATGCACACTTCTTAAAGTTGAGTAACTTTAAGGTTTTATCCAGTTTAGTATACCAAGCACGTGGAGCTTGTCTGAGTCCATATAGTGCTTTCTTCAATCTGTATACTTTCCCTTTATCTTCTGTCTTTAAAAATCCATCAGGTTGTGAGACATATACTTCTTCATTTAAATCACCATGTAGAAATGCTGATTTTACATCCAAGTGATGTACCTCCTGTAACATCCCAAAAAATATTTTGCAGCGGAAGATAATGTTACTGGGGTATTACTTGATTGATATCACAACACAAAGCATAGAACAACAGTTTTTCTTAAAAGATTTCATTTATCGTAATAAAACAAAGTTTACAAAAGTTGAATTGTTGCGGAAAATGGAGCATTAATAAGATGTGTTCCCGATACATAAATCAGAGTCGTCTATGACCATGCCATGCCAATGCCCAAGCGCCTCCAGAGTTAGCTATCGCCTTTTTATCCTGAAAATACATGCTAAAAGAGTCAACACAATGGTTGAGTGAATTAATAGGTTTAGTAATAAAACAGTTGATCACAAGATTTCCAGTTTCATAAAACAATAGATCCGATGATGCACCCATCATCATAGTGATTGTTATATCATTCCAAGAATGATTTTGAACATAAGTATCATCAAACCGATGATTTTGAACGTAAGTATCATCACGCCGATGATTTTGAACGTAAGTATCATCAAACCGATGATTTTGAACACGGGTATCATCTAACCGATGATTTTGAACATAAGTATCATCAAACTGATGATTTGAAACGTAAGTATCATCTAACCGATGATTTTGAACACGGGTATCATCTAACTGATGATTTTGAACGTAAGTATCATCTAACCGATGATTTTGAACATAGGTATCATCTAACCAGTGATTTTGAACGTAAGTATCATCAAACCGATGATTTTGAACACGGGTATCATCTAACCGATGATTTTAGACGTAAGTATAATAACAGTCATGTATAGCATAAAGTTTTCAAGTATTTGTGATCATAAAAAATAGTGGTAGCATGTAGTCTCCCCCAAGGAGTTTGTAAAACAGTTAAAAGAGTAAAAGTGGGGCTATGAACCTTGCATATCTGATAAAACATTTGCGTCCATAATAAGATAATCCAAGATGCAATCAACAAGTAAATCGTATTTTCAGGTAAGAACAAGTAATGAGTTTAAGCATGAGCAAGCATTGAGCTTAGTTAAAAATGAGCATGTATTTTCCCCAAAAATAGTTTGAAAACGAGAGAGTAGGGGCTATGAACTCACCTTAGCGGAAATGAACAAGTGTAACGAGATCGAGTGCGATATAGCTGAGGCTCCAACCCGGAACCTAAGAACGAGATGGTAAATCTCAGAATATGATAAACCTTTTGTTCACGACCAAATGATAGAGCATTGAATATACTAATTCAATAGAGCATTGAATTTCCAATTCAATCAAGTGTTAATAGCGTTGGTTTTACGAGTGTGGATAGTGCTTAGGTATTAAGTTCAAAATATGCGCTATATCGGCTTAGCTTGATATCCTTCAAAAGTTTTATACTTATATATAAGTGAAATGTTCCCCGCTGTCGAATTATGAAAATAACGACGTTGTCAAGTGTTTTAGTTTGTTTGCTTTCAGGCGCGTCGATATCGATTAACGATTTCATAAAATTATACACTTATAATTTTATATTTAAGTTTAGTGAATTATTGACATAATACTTCTCGTTATAGACTTTAGATCATCGAAATACTTGTTTTTATGAAGTCGTGATTAAACAATATATTTGAAAAAATATAGTATTTAATGTTTACGCCGATGAGGTTGTCAAAAGATATGCGTTAAATATATTCACTTAAACGAAAAAGTGGTAAATGATATAAGTTTTATCAAACTTATAAGAGTTTTAGTTTGACAAATGTCAAAGTGTCAAACTTATAGGGGTTAAAGTTGTAAAGATTAAGATAAGTTATAAACTTATAAAAGTCTTTAAAAAAATGTCAATCGGTTAAAGTTGAGGGGCTAAAAATGTAAATTTTTAATACAATTTATAAAACTTATAAAGTTTTAAGTTAAGTAGCAAACCATTCGAATTGGAGGGGCTGAAATTGTAAATAGTAATATATGTTACAAGACTTATTAAAGTTTTAGGGAAAAGTGATAAGTGATTCGAAGTTGAGGGGTTGAATGTGCCAAAAGTCGCATAGTTTCAAAAATAACAAAAATAAGAAAAACTGTGGTGGGAAGGGTTCGGACATTGGACTTCTTGTGTGAAAGCTAACGTCCCACCCAACTCAGCCAAAGTGTTTTCGTGTTATGTTTTGTAGTTCAGATGTATTTAACCGATTTTTAACTGTGCCAATATTTTGTTATAGTGCATCACGTATCGTGCATGCTTTGGGTTTACTTTAGTACTCTCTTCTTCCAAACTATTTCCCATCTTCATTCCCAGCTGATACTTGTCTCCTTCTTTAGGTTGTCGAGTTTTTAAGTAAGCTTTTCGTTCACAAGGACGAGACCAAATAAGCTCAAATGAGTCTCGACTCATTTGAGTTTATTTAACTCAAACTTCCAATGTGACCAAGAGTTTTTCGAACCGACTTGAATGACGTTTAAACAGGTTTGTTTACATCGCGATAAACACTCCTACATGTTTTAGTTTATTAATGAGCAAGGTTCGTGGGTTGAGCCCTTGAGTCCAAGAGTGGCTCGTTGTATTTGAAAACAAGCTTCGATCCCTATGAGGTTCTTAATAAAAGAGTTTTTGTGATCTTTCAAAAATATAAGTTAGTTTATACTTAAGTACTTTCGTTATGGGTTCCAACTGCTTGTTACACGATAATATATACCTTATTAGCTTATGCTTCTTATACATTTGGCCACACAAGAACTTATATACAACAAATTGTGTTTACACGTGAGTTTTATACGACATATGTGAAAATAAAAAGTGTTTAGGACTTAAAAGCATGCCATGTACATTTTAAAGAAAACTACTAACGAGGCCAACATTTTTCTACGTATTGAAAAAGGCTAGGGAACTTACAACACCAAAATGGGGTTGGGCAAACGAATGGAGACGTGAACGAGGAAGAAGGTGAAACCAAAACTTCCAAAGCTTTAAACCCGAAGACTCTTCTTGCTTCCTACCTCAGTCGAATTTTTAAGTGAATGAGTGAATGAGTAAGATTTTCTTAGTTCTTGCCACTGTAAAAATAAACCACAAGCCTCCTTTTATAGTGAAATCGAATTATGGGTTTAAGTATTAGTTTATTATGTTAGATTAGGCTAGATAGGAAAAATATTTATAATAGTGTAGCGTTTGGTTGTTTCAGACGCAAACAAGAAAGAAAAGTGAGACCATGTTTTGCATGCTAGCTTTATATTCCAATGGAAGTTGTGTTTTATTTGGAGGATAATGAAGTCAAAGGTCAATGTAAGCAAAATAAGCATGGTATGGTCTTGAGCATGCATGAGGTTCGGCTGAACTTAGGGGCGTGCAAAGGGTTTGTCAAATCAAGAGTTTATATAGTCAAGGGTTGGTCAAAGTGTGTTTAGCTTATTTGTTTATTGAATGTAGGGTGGCTAGTAGTGTCTTTTGTGTTTTGTCTCCCAAAACACATACACACGCAAAGTGAGGACCAAAGGTTTACTTGTGTTGTTTGTATTTTGGTTGGGTTCGTTGGGTCTGAGAAAAGGGTAGGACACAAGATTCAATTTTTAGCTTGTACTCCTTTGTGCTACAATTATATAAAGACTAAAATACACCGTTGGTCCTTAAACTTGTAACGGAGGATCGCGATGGGACGAACCACGCTCTTTTCATCGCTACCGGTCCAAACAGTACCTATTAAATGCCAGATTCGTCCCTTGACCAGAATTGGGACAGTCAAACCGAGGGTATTATAGACCATTCACTTTTTTGACCCAAGCTAGTTAAAATGTAACCCAACGTTCAACCATATATGTATGAACGAGCAAGAGTGAACCCTAAAATACAATCAACACACATTCTTCCCAAAGCAAAAAGAAAAACAATAATGGCACAAAACGATAAGGGGAAGGGTTTGTTGAGTTCGTTGATGAAAGCAGACTGCGCAAATGAAAAGCGTTTGGGTGTTAAGAAGGAGAAGGAAGAGGATGACATCTTGATATCAAAGTTTAACGATTTGGGAGAAAGGATTACAAAACTGGAAATTTTGTTTAAATATCTTAAGGAAAGGAAGGAAAAGAAGGAAAGCGATGATAGGGAGAGTTGTGGGTCTAGCTAAGTGTATGTTTAGATGATAGTAAACATTTGTAGTTATTGAAATCGATGAATAAAATTTTGTGATCTTATTTAAGTAATTGTGTTTGAAATCGTTTTGCATATCTTAATAGGTTTGACTTACCCAAGTTACAATTTGTTGGTTTTCATTAGTTTGTTTGACTTTGGTAAGTCAAAATTCAAGATGTTACAATACACAATTGTCAATACATTGTTGTTTACTGCTAAAGCGTTTGCCTTTTGAACCCGTTTTTTGAAACCACTGCCTCTAATTTTTCTGATACGGGGGTGTTTGGTTTTGCTGTAACAGCTTTTGCTGATAAAAGGGGCCGTTTGGTTTAGCTGATACAAGCGGATGTTTTATTTGATACATTATGATTTAGTGCCAAAGTATTTGCATTTTCACCACATCTTTTTAAACCATTGCCTTTGCTTTTGCTGATACAAGGGGGTGTTTGGTTCTACTGATTAAAGTTTTGCTGATACAAGGGCCTGTTTGGTTTTGCTGATACAAGGGCCTGTTTGGTTTTGCTTATACTAATAACACTAAAATACAACCCATATCACAATACAACAGATTCAACAACACATAACCCAAATGATATTTTATCATTAATAAATTCTGTTAAACATCATAACCAACTACATCAAATCTAATTTACATACCATTTTTAGCAAAACTATCACCTAAAAGACGCCTTTATCTACCCCATGGAAAACCAAAAATTCAGGCATTATGTTCAGCCATTTTCTAAACAAACTCTTGGTTGAACCGAATACCTTCATCTGTTTGACCAACAATCTGTATGAGTTGGGCAAGTTTGTTTGTGTGCCTAGACTGGATTTTGTTCAGCGCATCCACACAGTCAAGCGCAATTCCACGAGATCCCAGAGCTTGATTCTCTTGTATCAGCTCCCTACGGTTGATGATTCCTGTCTTCAGATGCTGGCAGCACTGAAGAAGTAGCTTCCTTAGAATCCCTTCTTGGGCAGCCTCATCTTCAAACCAGATAGGCATCCGATCATTAAGATTTGGCGAATCAGCCACCTCCATGAGTTTGTTTAAAATGGGGAAATCTGCCATTGGAAAGTTGTGTGTGTGTGGAAAAAGTGGTAGATGAGTATCTCGTTTGGTGTGCACTAGTTAATATCGTCTCTGGTAAGAGACGGTGAACGGTTTAATAGTTTCCTTTTTTTCACACTCGGTCCCTGAATTTGTGTTGGTTGCCGTTGTCAATTTGTCACACTTAAAACTCCAGCCCAATATTCACTTTAGGATACACAATTGGTCCCTCAAGTTGCCAACTTCCGTAAAACCATTAGAAGTTTGACTTTGTTAAGTCAAACTTCTAAAACATGTCAAATTATCAATTCACTCCAAAACAAATATTTAGTAATGGTTTTGCAATATTGACTTTACAAAGTCAAATACCATTGTATATATTATTGAACATTCCAATAGCCATCCTCATCATCAAACTTCAAATACCATTATGACTTTGGCATTTAATGTTCCAAAGGTTTTCAATCCTTCTGACATTACAACTCTCGTTCACAGTTAACCCATTCAACATTTTCAAGTATTGACTAACTAAAGTAAACTGGAAATGCAGTTTTACTTGCTACAATCAAATAAAAATGCTAAATGAAAGTTTGACTTTCGAATGTCAAACTTTCATCACCTAGAATACGCACAAACAACAACATATGAACAATCTAATTTTAAGCAAACCATATAACAATTACTGTACAAAATTACTAATACTATTTTGAAACATTAATTGTCCAAGGGTATTCAACCCAAACTTAAACTACAACCAGTCAAAGAAATCTACCACGGCTGTGGGGGAAGCTCGGGGGAGTTTCAACAGCTTCCTAGCCAACTCCCAGTTGTTCCTGGTATTTTCATTCCCATCATGACTCCTATCGCTTTCCCTGATATTGATTGTCTTTAGCGACCGGGAACACGCAAGTATACACTTTATTAAAGTTATTTCATGCTCTGATCTGGGAAAAGCTCGAAACACCACCGTCTGAAGCTGCCCATGGCTGAATGTGTTTCTATCTACAACAGTGGAAAAATTGGGCAAAGGTAGATCACTAAGCGTGTTTGCAGCCTGAAAAATCAAATAGTGTTGAGATACACAAACATGGCAATTTAGGAATGTTTTATTTGATACATATTCATTACATCATTACACTTACTCTCGTATCCAGCATTTTCAAATTCGGAGATGACCGAATCATTCCAATGGTGAATGCTACCATAACACTATTCCCAAAATCGACATCGGACAGCTTAAGGTTAATCAGGGAAACAAAGGGCACCTTCATCCTAGGATTAGCTTCATGTATCAGCTACAAGAAGTTTTACAGATTAAATTTCATTACTGTTACACATCTCTATAACATTATAAGTTGTAAAACTGAAATTGTTCTTACCGTGCAATCACCAAAATCCAATGTAAGGTTCTCAAGAATTTGAAGTCTTGTCAAGTGAAAGATATCGGATGTTGTGATTGTGGTCACAACATTATAACGACCTAATGACAAATGTAACTTCTTCAAATTCCCAAGTTTTGCAATATCCCATAGTCTCATCTCGTTAGTACTAGGACGATTCATTTTAAGAGACTCAAGTGAGGGACAACCAGCAATAAAGTCCCAAACTGTACCGCTTAGAAAATTGACATGAATCAATTCTAGGCTCAGTAGATTTGGATAGCCATGAAAATATTCCAAAGTAGCCATAGCACAAACATGAAGTACCAGATGTTTCAACTCATTGCGAGAGTAAAGTTGGGTTGGGAACGTAACTGGGTCACCATACCAGTTTGTAATAATCAGCTCCTCAACTCCATTGTCAGCCAAAAACAAGAGCCACTCATGAATGTGTTCATAATGAAAGTTGTCTATTCCAATAATTGATCTTGGCTCTACAGCAAAGACAAACTTTCTTATTGGACCCATAAGCCGATTTAAGAATCTAGTAACAAGCCTACCATCAAACTCGTATGTTAAATAATAAAAGAAATCCTCATCAAGTATGACATCGGTGAGCAAAGTCCACTTAGACCTCCAGTTTCTCGCTAAACTAGAGGTTCTCACCGCTTCTAACAAAGGCAACCGATTCAAAATGTTAGTGATCACTTCATCTGGCATGTTGGTAAAACGATCGATCGACATGGTTTTGTTGGAAGTTGGGTTGGTCTTTTGAGTTCTGGAAATGATGATTTATATTCTTGATTTCGATTTATAGTTTATCTTTTCTGGATAATGTGGTTTTATGTGATTGGCAAAGTTGTTTGTTGGGTGGGTGTATTTGTTCCCGCGAAATTAAATGCAGCGTATCAGGGAAGAAACGGCTAATATCCATACTCACAATTGGTCCCTGGGTTGAAGCTTGGGTCAAAAAAGTGAATGGTCTATAATACCCTCGGTTTGACTGTCCCAATTCTGGTCAAGGGACGAATCTGGCATTTAATGGGTACTGTTTGGACCGGTAGCGATGAAAAGAGCGTGGTTCGTCCCATCGCGATCCTCCGATACAAGTTTAGGGACCAACGGTGTATTTTAGTCTTATATAAATTAATATGACAAGAGGATATCACTGTTTGAATCTATATACTATATTAGGTTTAAACTAAGATGCTGAATCAAATCAAATGCACCTATACGATCTTATTGACATGTCTAACATGGGTAAAATATTTGATTTATATTATATGGAACCATTGAGCAATTTATGTATCACATGTCAAGAATTACAAAATTTTGGTGCATGAAGCATCAAATGTAAGATCATGCTTGAGTCTTTAAAATTAGCTCGAGCCCAAGAAATATAAAATGAATTGGATCGGGTAGTGTTGGGTTTAGAGACCCGGTAGAAAATAAAAATATAAAAGTTTCTTATATATTTATTTTATATATTTTTTTATTATCGAGGTCGAGAGGGAAGTTTCAAAAATATAATTCGTATCTCGTCGGTTTTGGAGTCGTTCATCTTATTTTTACGTAATGGTCTATAGATTTGTAAAAAAAATACGACACCAAATTCGGTATTAATTTGTGTTTATGTTTACAAATGACTTGAGGGAACTTTTTCGGGTTCTTACACCTCCCATTTTTTGCAAGCAGCCAGTGCTAGAATCAACCTTATAGTTTCAATTCTTGCAACTGGGGCAAAGACTTCATCAAAGTCTATTCCATGTTCCTGAATATACCCTTTCGCTACTAGCCTTGCTTTATGTTTTAATATCTCTCCATTAGCATCTCTCTTTATCTTGAATACCCGCTTTAAACCAATGGCTTTATGATCCTTTAGTAAAGTAGTTAATTTCCAAGTGTTGTTTTTGTTGATGGAGTCAATCTCTATTTGCATTGCTTTAATCCATTTTTCATCCTGTTATGATTCTTTGAAATTCCGTGGTTCATCTTCAACTAGTCGAAGTCTTTATGTGTTATCATATACCTCATTTAGAGTTCTGTATCCTCTAGCGGGTATGTGATCAACATTTGTGTCAGCAGTTGAAGGTGTGGAAGTTTGAGAATTTGGTGAGAAGTTTATGGATTGTATCGGACTGTATTCAGTAGTGTTTGAAGGTGGTGAATTGGTAGGTGAAGGTGTTTCTTCATTTTCGTTGTCACTAAGGACATCGTCTTCAGTTTCACTTTCTTGATCTTGTTGAACCTCCTCTGTTTCTTGTGTTTCATTATTTTGTATAATGAAATCACTCCATTCTGGTTCTTTTGGATCAAAATCTTTGACGTATTCCTCCCAATTCCATGTCTCGTCGTCTTTGAATTTTACGTCACGACTGACGCATACTTTCTTTGATATTGGATCAAATAAGCGATATGCTTTGATCCAGGTTCACTACCAAAATATACCATTTGTATACTTCTATCATCTAATTTAGTAAGATGTTGTGAAGGTACCATTGCATATGCTATGCATCAAAATATTCTGATATGTTGAAGATTTGGTTTTCTGCCCTTCAATGCTTCATAAGGAGTAACATCTTCTAGTGATTTTGTCGATGTGCAATTTAATAGTAAAATTGCATGTCTAACTGCTTCAGCCCAAAAGTTTTGTGGTATCCCTATTGCTTTCATCATACATCTTGTAGTAGAAAGTTTTGTCCTGTTTTTCCTTTCGACGACGCCATTTTGTTGAGGTGAATATGGTGCAGCTAACTGTATGACTATCCCGTTCTCCCTACAAGTACTTGTGAAATTCATTTGATGTGAATTCCCCTCCTCTATCTGTTCTAAATGTCTTTATCTTGGTTCCACGTTCTTTCTCCACCCTTGTCTTGAATTCTTTAAAGACACTGAATGCTTGATTCTTTCAATTCAAAAAATATTCCCGCATATATCTAGAGTAGTCATCTACCAATAGAAATATGTACCTTTTATCCGAAGGTGTTAGTGGCGAAATTGGTCCGCATAAGTCTTCATAAATCAACTCCAATGTTGTTTTGGATCTGTATTTTGCTTGTTGTGGAAATGGAGCTCTAGCATGTTTTCCTATCAAATAGATGTCGCAGATATCTGTTGAGTGTTTGATAGAAGGTATTCCTTGAACCAAGTTCTTCGTGGTCATAGACTTTAGGGATCTAAATTTTAAATGACCCAATCTTGCGTGCCATAGCCATGCTTCGTCATGTAGATTTGCTAGTAAGCACGTTGGTTTCCCTATTCTCAAGTTTGCTTTATATAGCCTATTCTTCGACCGCGTAACTCTAAGTAGTATGTTGCCGTTTGAGTCGTACAATAGTAGTATATTCTTTTCCATTACTACTTTGCAACCGTTCTCTGTTAATTAACCCAAACTCAATATATTACTTCTTAAATTCAGTATGTAATAAACCTGTGATATAGCACGTTGTTCCTTGTTCTTGCATTCTAATATGATAGAACCTTTCCCTTTAATCTCTACGTATGATCCGTCTCCAAATCGTACATTTCCTGTCATCTTTTTGTCAATCTCCTTGAAATGTTTCTTCACACCTGTCATGTGATTGCTTGCACCATTATCTAGGTACCATAGACTTTCTTCACCTGGTGATGTCTTTGGTGGTTCGAAGTTTCTTTGATTTAAGAATACTTCATGATGCTCTTTGATTGTAGCCATCATCAGTGTTGGCTCCAAGTCTTCTTCAATGAGATTTGACTGATCTTTTTCTGGATTCTTTCGAGTACAATTTTAGTATAGTGACCAGGTTTCTTGCATTTGTAGCATGTTGCCTTGCTTAGGTTGCGTACAATTTTTTTTTTGTCTTTCTTGAAGTTATTCTGAGAAGATTCTCAGTTCTTCTTATCTGACCTGTAATTATTTCCCTGGTTGCTTTTGCCCTTGTAATTTCCTTGTGCTCTAAAAGATTGCCCTTGACTGTCATGCTGGGAAAACATAAGTCTTTCTTGACTCTCTGTTTTTTTTCCCTTTTGCATTTTAGTCTCTCCTCAAACGTCTTCAATCTTCTAATTGCTTTGTCTAAAGACATCTTATCCAAGTCCGAGTATTGTTCAATTGATGCAACTATGTGTAAGAATCTGTCTGGTACTGCGGTTAGCAATTTTCATACTATAGTAGAGTCTTCGAAAGTTAAACCGACATTTGTTGCCCTGCTTGTGATAGTTGAAATTTTTGAAACAAATGAATCTACTGATTCATTTTCTTTCATTTGTAATGCCTCAAAATTTTCCTTTAATGTTTGTTGCTTTGCTTATTGCACACGATTTTCTCCAACGAGTCTGGTCTTCAAAGCATCCCAAACTGTTCTTGCAGATTTATGTTTTGCAACTTGGAGGATTTGATCTTCCAGTAATGGTTGAAAAATAAAAGCTATCGCGGTTTTATCTGTTTTATTGTCAATTTATGCCTTTTGGTTGTGGTTCTACCACTTATCACAAATCGTTTGCTTCTAAGATTACTTGCATCCGGATTGCCCAAATGTTGAAGTTTGAGTTGGTCAACATAGGACATTGAAAATTGATCGCTGAACCGATTTCCTTATTCTTTTTCCCAGTCATTTTGAAAAATGGTTTTGGTAAAAGCAACTTTTAATTGTTTTTTTTTTACCAATATGTGTTTTTTTAAAACAAAAAATACACTACCCCTCTTCTTAATTAAAATTATCTTTAAAATAATTAATAAATAAAACTTTAAAAAATAAAACTTATATAAAGTAAAGTTTTTTTTTTGGTATTAAAAAACTTACGGGTGTGTGTGTTTTGCA
This sequence comes from Chrysanthemum seticuspe, assembly GCA_019973895.1. Taxonomy (NCBI): domain Eukaryota; kingdom Viridiplantae; phylum Streptophyta; class Magnoliopsida; order Asterales; family Asteraceae; genus Chrysanthemum; species Chrysanthemum seticuspe. Next base: position 37,187,974 of record BPTQ01000008.1, read on the forward strand.
CTTTCCCCTTTTTCGTTTCTTCTTCTGGGTTGAGAGCTTCGATTAGGGTTCTTCCCCTAATCCGATTTGAGCGCCGGTGATGGTGGTTCCGGTGAAGCTTGTCTTCTCCGGTGATATGGGTGTGTGTTTTACACTTTCCCCTCTTCTGGTTCTTTTTCTTGGTTGAGAGCTCCGATTAGGGTTCTTCCCATAATCCTAATTGAGCGCCGGTGATGGTGGTTCCGGTGAAGCTTGTCTTCTCCAGTGATATTTAAGGCTGATTGCTTGGTTTCGAAAACTAATCAAGGGGTTTCAGTGTGAATCTCTCCTCTCTAATGACAGGTAAGTCCTCGTGACTTATAGATTGGATACCGGTGGAAGTAAAACCACCTAGGTTTGGCCACACTGTGTATCCGGTGAATTTTGATTAGCCCCTTGTCAAACTTCGGTGACGGTGGTTAATTCAATTGAATTCCGGTGACACTGTTGTCGTTTCTCCATTTGGTTTCAACCAGCAAATGATGATAAACTCCGTTTTAAGCAACGCTCTGATGCCAATTGATGGTTATACACATGTATAATCAAAATCGTTGAAATCAAACACAAATACTAAATTTGCGATATGAGAAATCTGTTAGAATTGATATGTTACAATCGGTTATATTTGATCCTATTTATACTAATCGAACCGCTGTTATGAACCATTGCGATGGTTGGTAATCGGTGGTGATGGTTGTGGTTACACCAAACCGAACAGACACAACCTTTCAGGTTTGTGTCAATTACAAACAAGTCCCTATATTACAGTTTCTATGTATTGCGTAAATGGTCCTTTGACTCAGGGCCGACCCTGGCTATGGGCGGTGCGGGTGACGGCCCAGGGCATCCAACGAACAGGGGACATAATTTTTATAGTAATGTGAATAGATTTTATTTATTGCTCTCGTGATTCATTGTTGTGTCTTTTTTGTTCATCCATGGTGGAAATGAAATGGAGAAGAAGAGTTATAAGAGAGAGAAGAAAAAACAAGACTTAAAAAAAAAGTAGTAAGAGAAAGTATAATAAAAATAATAGTAATATTGATATTTCCATGGTAATTTGTCAGCTATATTATTTGTGTTTTTACATTTAATTTGTTCTTTTGTTTTTAGTATGAGAATAAATAAATAAAAAAGTAATCAGTTGCGACTATTAAACGAAATTCACACAATAGCATTTCAACTAAATTTTTGATATCCCATTGACATTTTTTTTTCAGTTTTTGTTTCTTATTATTCTCAAATTTAATACTTGAATTCTGACATATAAGTTTATTCGAAATGTTGATCATATAAGTATACGATTATAACTATAACGTGTTAACACATAGGAGTCTTGATTTGTGCATAATATATTTTTTAAATTATCTCCAAAAAATTTATGTTGAAAATCAATAACTTCGTTAGAGAAAAGTAACATAGATTAAAGAGTTTTCCAAGTTTTATTAGATTCGGTTGCTTAAGCTAAACTGTGATCACTTCGGCGTCATCTCATCATTTATTTATTTTTTATTTAACATGCACCCACACACTTAAAAACACCCTTCCCAGTCAATCAAGCCAAAACCACGTTTTTAGAACCATGCAGTGGCACGGTTTTGGCTCTGGTCCACCTAGATTTGCCACAGGCCAAATGTGACTGTACCGTTTGCTTTTAGGTTGATATGTGGTTTTTGTGTGAAGAATAAATGAGTAAAAGATAGTAAAATATAGTGTGTTTGATTACAATGCTTTGTAATCAAATTTCAATTGTCTCGTTTAGGGCATAAAAAATTGTCTCGCCCAGGGCAGCAAAAACCTCAAGACCGACCCTGCTTTGATCTTATTTAACTTTAGGATCTATGAGGCAATGATCAGGATTATCCCAACGCCATAATGTCACTATATATCAACTAGCCGCATACATTCTTCACCACCATCAGACAACCCTAAACCTTCGCAACAATGGCAAAACTGGTACTTCTCGCTCTCGCCTTCGCGGTCATTGTAGCTTATTCCGAGGTTTTAGCCTACAGAACCAACATCACCACCACCACAATCGAGGAGGACGTCGACTTCTCCAACACCAGAGGCTCAAATTCATCACCAGAACAATGCCAGCTGGGCCAAATCCACCTTCAGGAGCTAAACTTCTGCCAGATGCATCTCACACAAGGGATTTAAGCCTCATTCGATGAAAAGATAATGATTACAGTGGAGTACCAGAGACTGTTGGGATTTTAGAACCAGTTAACCATTAACCTCTACGAGTACGCAGCAGATAAGGATCTAGTAATTGCAATTAGGTTAAACACGTAATTAATAAACAAATAATTAATACAATATTAATTAATTAAAAGGGATAAAGAAAGGCTAACCTTGCTTGGCTATTGATCTCTAGTAACGAAACAAGAAACCTTAACGAAACCTTAAGTATCTAAATAGATACCTCGAAGAGTATCACACACAAACCCGATAATGTATACGTTCGATATATGTCTAGTCGAGAACGTAATATTAAAACCCAGTCAACAAGTTGACCCTTGAATATATTCGAATAAGAAAACCATACAAGTAAACTAGCTTGTTATCTATATTCGAGAACCAAAATATTACTGTACGAAAACAGTAAACAAAACAAGAAGCTAAAAGCTTCTTTACCCGATATCGGATAAATAGATCCGATATTCTTTGCTTTGTTGTCCGAGGAAAAGAACTACGAACAGTAACAAAACTCCACTTTTTGCTGCTGCTATTCACCATGGAATCAGAAACAAAATACCAACCAACCAATCGCCAAACACTTGGATCATTGCAAGTGGAGATTGAACAAAACAAAACCAAAATCCTACGCGACTTGTGAGCAAGTTGAATAGGTTTTAGAAGCTGTAACTTAGGATTGGTTAGGAACAGTTTAGGGATATTATATATGTCGTATATATTTCATGAGTTTGGCAGAAGTATGGTGTGTGTATATATAGCAAGTCAAATCAACCTCTAACTTGGGTCTTTGCTTGAACGACAAGCTACAAGCCCAAGCTCCCCATCACCCAATCATTTGTTAGCTTTCAAGGCCCATGGCAGGTCCAAACTAAATGACCCAAGTCCATGAAACATCCCATGGGTCGTCTAATGTAATCGGGTCAAATATCATGCATATCGGATGTAATATATTCTAGTATCGAATGCGTTCGCCACGTATACTCGTGTTTATCGTGTGTGCCCCCATCAGCTCATACACTCTTAGTCGTTTTGTCGTGTTTAAAACTCCCACAAACCAACAGCTCCCACTTGGGAGTTGGTGTATCGAATGGCAAAAAAAAACTAACGAGGGAAACGCCTTGCAAACGCTCTCACTCGCTTTTTAACTAAATGTGTCTGAGAGAATAGTTTCATAAACGTTTCTCAGTAGCATGGTCATTCAATGTCTTGCTCTAATCATTCTTTGTTATAGATACCATTAAACCATGGATAATGGATCTTAAATCATTCCATATAGTTTAACCATTTAGAATCTCGTTATAGAATTTAATTAGATATACCAAATGTAATCAAGTATCATCTTGCATTACCCTTTGGGTTTGGCCGAACAATTATCTTATTAAATCTGGAGAGGCGCCATGGTATCTTTCTGCACATATCAAGTGGAGTAACAAATCCTTTATTAACTACAAGTGTTGTGGATGCTGCTTCACATCACTCTGAAATATAGCTTTTATAACTACCTTGTTCAGATAGCATTTTGCGTATACTTACAAAAAATGATATCCACACATAACAGAACTTGATTGCATCTCAAGTCTAAGGATGAAGATAACAAACAATTTTTAATATTTTACTTATGACAAGGATCCAAAAGTAAATGTTTGAAAGTTGGGGAATCCAATATGCATCTCTAGTGAATACATATGAGTTTGGCGGGAACAATCCAAATTCTCGTTAGAATTATAACCAACACTTACATTTGCTTTACATAAAAATATTCCCATATTGTTAACCGACAATGGACATATTTAGAATAATAAAATCATTCAAGGATTAAACATGCAAATATAGGATAACAACTATTATATGAATGAATAACAAATACCAAGTATCTTTATTCATCATAAGGTAAAAATTGTCTTTCAATCCCAATTATCCAAATACTAAAACAGATATGCATGAAACTCATTTAGTAAGTTGAACCCTAATGTTTCCAACATTCTCAACCTTTCTTTAAAAGAAAAAACTAAATAGTCATCTGAGTAAACTTTCCGAATACTTGTTTCAAATATCACATATAGTGAGTGATTTGAAATATAAGTTGCGTGTCTTATCTCATATGCTCATACTATTGCAAGAGTTATAGTATGGAGATGTCGTCTTACCTTGCATAAGGTATTAGAAATCAACGACATACTGACAATCATCTTTACAGTTTCTAAAAGTGTAAAGTATTCTCATTCCTTAATGTGTAATGCAACAATACTCTATGTCGAGCATAACTAGTTAGCAGATTTATCATAAAAGATGAAATCCTACTACAACTAGTATTAATAATCTTCTAGCATCATTTGTACTTATACAACACTATGCTTTATAAGTCGTAAACATTTATAAAAACAATAATCTAAACATTCTCAATTAGATATTGTTGTTGTCAGCTCATTTTGTTCTTGTACAAAAGCAACAACTAGTCTTATACACAATATAAAATATACATGATAAACCCTTAGTTTAAAAACACAAGTTTTCCATTCATGTAAATTATTCCAAGTGAAATATACCATTTTAAGACTTGCTCAAATGATATATTGCATTTGTGTCAGACTTATTTTCCGCATTTGTTTATTCCAGATAAACATTTATTCCAAGGTTGTTTGTTTTACTCTATAAATTCCAAATGAAGTTTTCATTCCAAGCTTAAGGATCAATATCTAGCTTAAATAGAATGATATCTTCAACATGTAAATTTTAAGGAAAAACACAATGCTCCCACTCAATGTCAGATGTACTCAAGAGTTATCTTAATTCAATTAGAATCATATTGTAATTAAATTCAAGATCTCAGCTCTTAGATGCATGATCCAATCCAAAAACATGGATTGCATAAATTTATATACTACATAAAGATTATATAGAGTTATAACCCTTTTGATTACACACCGTCCTCGTAAAAGGTAATCATAAAGAAAGAGTTATAATATCTAATTGTCATATTCAACATAAAAATCACATGTATGACAATTAAATATCTTTATATCATTAATGCGTGTATATATAAGAAAATTTAATCACAGTCAATTGCATAAGTATGATTAAAAACTTCTTATGAAACGCCATGCATTAATAGGTATACAATTTTGTCCTTGTGAGTCTTTCTTCAAAAGAAACTCATCCCAACCTCATAGGTTAATTGTTAGGCGAAATAACAATCAATCACAAAACTTGATTTGCCTTTTAAGGACTGCATCTTGTCATTCATAGTTCTAAAACATTTATCAGATTCAAGATGTGATAATGTATTTTAGTAGTTAGCTGATTTACAATAATCTCCTAACTTATATCCGTCAGCATTGATAATAAAATATATCACTTCAAGTGATGAAGGCACCCTTGCGAATTTATGAATGAGAGTAATCATTATACTTCAGTCAACATTTTTATGTTTAACCTTAGTATGACATTAATAAGTGCATTTTAGAAGGTTAAGTATTTTGTTCTCAAAAACTTTGAGATATGTATATACTCCCACTTACTTTTGTAAGTAGAGACAATTCTCTAAATACTATGTATTTAAGAAACAATAAATTGTTCTTTATGGAGAATCACAAAATACATTTTAAGTTCTCATCTCAAGATTTGTTAATAAAATGCTTCATAAGATTTTAACAAATTCAGAACTTAAATCAAGACATAATGGAATTCCTTCCAACAACTCAAATTAGGGTTTATAGAAAAACTCTAATTTAGTATCACTCTTTAACCAAAAGCTCTAGCAACAGTTTTATGTTTCGTCAAGCTAGGAAGAACACCAAAACTACAATCTTCAAGCTAGGAAGTGTAGAAAAATCAAAAATCCAAAAGGATTTAGAAATTCAATTGGTTTGAGTGGTAAAACCTCAAATCCCTAATGAATTAGGGTTTTCAGTTATAGGTTGTCTTGAATACCTTCTAGGTTTGAACTCTATTGAGTGTATCCATGAGACACGCAATTTTTAACCTTAATATGTTTTGGAGGTAGAGCAATTAAAGCTATCAGGAACCAAACAATATGAATAAAGTTTGATCCAACACATTAGACATACCATAATGAAGTGGTATCCTATGAGTTATTAGGATTGTGAAACTATATCAGAATTCTATAGATAACTTAATTCTCTTAGGACCAAATACTTGTCAATTGGGTCGAGCCAAATTGCATATAAAGTATTTACGAACCAAGTACATGCTATAATGTATATTCATTGAATAATACAAGAACCTTATGTTTACGTGTTCACAAGAAGACAGAACTGTTCAAGGATTATATGTTCATGTGTTAAACAGAACATTTCAATAATACATTATCAGTCTTTGAATAATTCAAAGCCTCATGTTTATGTGTAAACTAGGAGACATAACAATTTTACTATATCTACTTTATGTTATAAGTCATTGACTAATTCAAGGACTTTATAATTATGTCTTAACATGTAAACATAATTATACTAACAAAAGTAATCATGAACGCAAACTCTTGAGTTCTATAGTAATTTCAAGTTAATTTTATACTTCATTATTATGATCATTATCATATAACCATAATTATGTTGACTAAAACATTTAGTCAAATGTTGAAGTATCTTTACACTATATCATGACATTTGAATGTAGTAGGGCAACAAACATCTAGCGTGTTCAAGTCCTAGTAGAATCATTATTAGAATGTAGTAGGGCAATAAACATCTCATGTGTTTAAGTCCTAGTAGAATTATTATTTTCCTTTACCTTGCGGTCAAGAGATACCAATAATATTGTTGTTCCTTGCACACACTTTGAGATTTCTTCCACTTGTGTAAGGTACAACATCATATTATGAAAACAAACAACACGTGATTGATTATTCAAACAATATGATAATGTCATAGAGATCATAAGTAGTTGTAGAACCATAGCCTTTAATAAAGAATTGTGGGTTATTATTCAATAGATAACACTTCAGGAAGCGACAGCAGGAAGGCAACGTGTTATCTTATAAAATAAAATGCAATTTTCCTTTAAGCAATGGTTGTTCATATTCGGAAAGTAATGGATTATTTCAAAGCTAGTTTGAAATGATATGGGTGACTAACAGGAAATAAATCCCGTAGCTCCCACTGAAATTGACACCATTACATGAATGATATTTCAGTAATAAAATGCAACTGCTCCCACTGGATTTGTCAACATTACAAGTGTTACATTTCTAGTAGAAAGCATATAGCAGTTTTATATACTTTACTATTCTCTTCAAATGCTTACGAGTAGCATGTACTTAGGTATTGAACAGAGTATATGAAGTTTTACTTATGTAGAGAATGGACTAGCCATTCTTTTATTCAATTAACTTGAACCTTTAGCATGCAATTCCTCTTTTATCGTCTACATAGCCCCAAGGGTAATTAGCACTTTAGGAATAATAAGAGTCCAAAGAGATTACCTAGCAAATATGCTAGTAATTCCTTTACTCTTTGCGGTTTAAACTCATACATCATGACAAGTGCAGGATGTTATTTATTTTGGTAGCTCTAAACACAATGTTTCCAGTTACACAAAATATTCTATCTTTCAATTAACTCTAGACCACGAAAGGGTAATGAAAGATCATAAACGAGTTTATCCATTTTTGAATCCTATCTTAGTTAGTCAATTAAGGAGAAAAGATAGGAATAAGTCTCACTCTTCTTACTAGGAAAAGAGACTAAGTTTGTCTTTCAAAGAAAAACAACTTTGTTTACGAATTATGTTGCAATAACACAATTAATCAGAAAATAAAAAGTTCAATTCTAGTATTTTCGATAATTACATTATTAAAAGAAATAACTACCCAATTAATTACTAATTAAGACTAACATCCCAAGTGTCCATAGCGTCTAGTTTTTAAATTCTTGAAAATGTGTTTCATATATTAGGTCACTTTATTTTACAAAAACAATTTTCCACGAATCAAATAGCAGGTCACAATGAGCATGGTATTTAGGCGTGTAAATAAAGACCAATATTGATGTTATGGTTTCGATATGTATTATTCCATATTGCATACAATTAGGTGTCAAAGCAAGTAACAATAATACACATAATGGAATCACAAACATATAAACATAAACAACAATATATAACCACATATTGTTCCGAGTTCTCTTGCGAGTCTTCTCCAAAAGGAGAACCATAAGACCGTCACTAGGATACAATACCTAGATCGCCCCATACATCGCAAAAGCAATTGAGTGGTTCTTGTTGCCGGAAAACACATAAAACGCATGACAATCTCAATTAACAAGTAATTACGCAATTTATGTATTTAATAAACAATATGTAATTCTAATTATCATAATAATTCTAATTAACAATTAATAAATTCAAATTAACTTTTAATTCTAATTAGCAAGTAATTTTAATTAACATGTAATTCTTAATTAACAATTTAATTTCAATTAACAAAGTAATTTATAATTAACATGTAAATTAAATTCTAATTAACAAATTAATTCCATTTAACAAATTAATCCTAATTATCAATATAATCTTAATTTGTGTGTGACTAGTTATTATTTATTAAAAATTGACAAGTATTGCATGTAATTGTCAAAATAAAATAAAACAAATAACTAAATTAGGTTTCATGTAGCCTTTTAAAACATGTTTATTAATTAAGAAACGTGTAACCCATAATCGCAAAAACGAGTTGACTCGTGATGCCACTGTTGGGATTTTAGAACCAGTTAACCATTAACCTCTACGAGTACGCAACAGATAAGGATCTAGTAATTGCAATTAGGTTAAACACGTAATTAATAAACAAATAATTAATACAATATTAATTAATTAAAAGGGATAAAGAAAGGCTAACCTTGCTTGGCAATGATCTCTAGTAACGAAACAAGAAACCTTAACGAAACCTTAAGTATCTAAAATAGATACCTCGAAGAGTATCACACACAAACCCAATAATGTATACGTCCGATATATGGCTAGTCGAGAACGTAATATTAAAACCTAGTCAACAAGTTGACCCTTGAATATATTCGAATAAGAAAACCATACAAGTAAACTAGCTTGTTATCTATATCCGAGAACTGATGAGTGTCTAAATACTCATCATTTTTATTCCATCTGCACTGCAAAAACAGTCAAAAACACTTTGAAAAGTCTCAAAAAGACAGAAAAAATATTTAGAATGTGTTTTATTCAATAATTGTAAAAATCTAGTCCCTGGTTATTCAAAACATGTAATTTTTCATAAAATGCCCTCAGGGATTTTCAAGTTGTCAAAATTAGTCTTATAAAGTCAGTTTTGCAAAATGGCAGCTTTGGTCCCTGAAGTTTCAAAGATTGACAGAATTTACCCCTGGATATTTTTAAATTGAAAAATTAACATTTTTGGTCCTTTGGTAAATTAAACTTGTCATAATTGGTCCCTATGATGAATATTGGATAATTACAGTTTCGGTCCCTTGGTTTTTGTGGAATTGCAATTTTGGTCCTTGTTATTAATACCAAATCCCTTGAGCTTCTTGAACCAGGCCAAAACAACCCGTGACCCCCTTTTGTGAACCCTTCCCATTAATAAAACGCGGTCAACACCTTGTTTGACCGAATCAACTCACGACCCTTGTTTTTCCCTCCTTCTTCAACCACTCTGCAAACCATCTCACATCGCCATTCTTCCAGCTCACAACCCACACCCTATCTCTTCCACCTCCACAAACCAACAAGGAGCATTAATTCGTTTTGGCGCCAAAAAGCCATCAACGGCTAATATCAATTCTACTAATCCAATGGCCCAGATAAGAAGTGGGAAATGCTCAGAACACAAGTGGGAAAACTTTTGTTGATAAATAGAGGGAAGAGAAGCTAGAGAAAGGAGTAGTGTAATTTTCTAATTTTCTTGTATGTCGCTTTAATTTTAATGTCTTAGTTTAAACTTCTTAAATTGTAATTTCCAGTTCTCTGTACTAAAGTTAAGTGTTTCAGTCACTTGTAATTCAATTAAAAGCATTAATTCAGAGTTTTGTTCAAAATTCTTGTTTTTCAGTTTTCTTTAATTTATTCAGCCTTAAATAATCTAAACCCAGGCTTCAATAAGCCTTATTATAACTCCAATGAGCTAACTAAAGCTGTGTGTAGCTTTTAGTGAGCTCAATTTTAAGTTTTAAGCAATTTTTATCTCTGGTCAACAAAAGTCAAAGGAGGGGAGAAATTGGACCTTGGATATTGCAGTAAGCTTGGATACAGTTCTGTGTGACTTTTGAACCTGTTTAAATCATTTGCAGGCAACATTTAAGGTTTCTACCTTTGAACTTAAATTTTCAGTTTTTTTTAGCATAAAAATAGCTTTTTAGTAATTCATGGGATGTGTTGTTATTATTGATGTTTATCTGCTAATTTCAGTTCATTTTATCATAATCTAGTCTTAGGAATCAGTTTAATGGCTTAAAACTGTCTTATGCTTTGAAAATCTCAAAAAGAACTATTTAAACTAGTGTTTGGATCATATATAGGATTTCTGAGTTTGAAGTATTGTTAGTAGTTAAACTCTGTTGCACTAGGTTATACTAGGATAATTAGAGTAAATTCAGTCATTAATTTGCACCTTAGAACTCTGTAAGTCAAAATCATATAAAATCAGTTCTAGTTCTCATTTCTATTTGAATCAGTAAGTGTAATTTTGCATTTAGGCTTAGAAACCATAGAAATAGCTTGCATTAGGTTTATTATATCATCAAACATCATTTTCAGTCATTAAATCTAGCTTAGAAGTTCATAATAGTCAAATCTCATTTCTGGCAAAAAAGTCAAAAGTTGGAAAATCCGTTTTTCACCAAACTTTGTTGATTTTTCATAGCTTCAATTCTGGATCAATTTTGTTGAAAATCTGGGACAATTAACTTCAGTTGGTCAAGAGTTGGAAACTGATTTTTGTGAAATTTTAGTAAATATCTATAAGCTCTAAATCAGCTTTTCTATAAGCTGCTTTTGCTCTATCTCACACTCAGCATACTGAGTGTGTATACATGCAACTTGCAGCCTTTGCATAGGGTTCAGTTTACATAGTTAGGGTCTGAAAATTGGTCCAAGTGCTCCTTGCTTGGTGATCTTGAGTTCTCCACTTTTAGTTTTCAGTTTGGTTCACTAAATAAGCTGTTGTTTAAGCTGAAAGTAGGGGTAGTATAAACTGATTTCAGTTCTAAGTTCAATTGGTAAATTCTTTCCACTCAGCACATTAGAGGTTAGGAGTAGTTGGAATTAGTTGCTTTTAGGAATTTTTAGTATAATCTAGCTTCTGTGCTCATTTGGTGCTTTCTAGTGCTTATTAGCTTATTCTTTATAGCTTATTTACAAGGCAGTTACACTACAGTTTCATTTTCTCACACATAAGCATAGTTTTTTATATTTTTTATAGATTTATAATATAATTTTAGACTTTTCCTGAATTGTTCATAATTTTTCATCACTGTTTGCTAATTTTCTTATTTTAAATCAGTTTTTAAGACTTTTTAAATAGCTTTTAATACAAATAATTCAGAAAAGCTTCAGAAAAATAAGTTTTCAATTTTCCTAGATTAAGATAAATATAAAAAGCTAAAAAAATATTTTTCCATAATTTTCCTAGTTTAAATAGTAATTTTTAGCAATTTAATTAGTTTTAAATAGTTTTTAAATCATAGAAATTAGAATATAAATCAGAAAAATACAAATTCAATTTTCAAAAGTTTGTTTAGTTATTTTATATTTTTTAAAAAAAAATAGTTTCATAATTTTTAGATAATTAGTTTAATTTTTAAAAATTAGAAATTAGTTTTTAATTCATATAAATTCAAGAAAAATCCTAAAAATTAGTTTTAATTCTTAAATAGTTTTAAAATATCATTTTAGTTTAAAAAATAAATTTAGATCATAATTAGGACTTAGGATAGGCATATTTGCATTTTAAAATTCAGTAAAACGTACGCGTTTTAGGTTTTAATCGTTAAACGATTTTAAATATTGAATTAAAATGACTTCAAAGTCTTTATTAGATTTAATTTCCTTAGTGTAATCAATCATACCCCCTTTCCTGTTCAATATCACCCGATCACTACACGTTTAGCTATTCAATCGCACAGCTCGTTGGGACTTAACGACCCGGGGAAACACTAAACTCTCCTGGATAATTGCATTGCGTTCTCAAGTGATTGACTCTTGTTGACCATTCACCTGGTTAATTTGGGTTGACCGTTTGGGACGAATCAAGAACCAAAATATTACTGTACGAAAACATTAAACAAAACAAGAAGCTAAAAGCTTCTTTACCCGATATCGGATAAATAGATCCGATATTCTTTGCTTTGTTGTCCGAGGAAAAGAACCACGAACAGTAACAAAACTCCACTTTTTGTTGCTGCTATTCACCATGGAATCAGAAACAAAATACCAACCAATCAATCGCCAAACACTTGGATCATTGCAAGTGGAGATTGAACAAAACAAAACCAAAATCCTAAGCGACTTGTGAGCAAGTTGAATAGGTTTTAGAAGCTGTAACTTAGGATTGGTTAGGAACAGTTTAGGGATATTATATATGTCGTGTTAGCCCTTATAATGTTATTAGATCAAATGTTTAGTATTAAAGTTATTATGTTTAAAGACTTTAGTTTATGTAATGTATATTCTGTATTTGTGAATGGGTCGAATTATGTCTGCAATGGGTCGAAACTATGTAACCCAAACAGGCCCATTCAAATGTCAGATATTAGAGAAACGGTTATTCTCCCAAACGACACAACGTTTGGAGAAAACTCTATGTGCCGTTTCATTGTGTATATAATGTGAGTTTCCAATCCGTGGAAATCACAACAACAACCATTATTAGTATCTATAACAAATCGTTATTAGTGTATTTGTTTTTTTTTACCCATTTGTTATTGTTACATCCAAACAACCCTTATACGCAATCTTTAAATCAAAACCATGAAACGTTTATTGAAGAACGCTGATGTTGGCGCAAAACCTGTTGATAAATGGCATCAGAGCATAGGCTCTAGTTCGTGGGAAACGCCAACGTTCAAACACACTTCAGGGTTCCAAAGTGGGCGTTACCTTTTGAGGGAAACACCCAAGCGCATGTTTCAATGGAACATGAGAAAGAAGAAATTCATATCGCCGAAAGGAAAGCAGTTATTGTTCAAACAGTTCTGGACAATGAAGCCTTTAACGCCAAGACCAAAGCCGATTGTATGATTGAGAAGAAGAAGAAAACCGTTGCAAAGAAAAAGGCAAACAATGCAAAGTGCTATATTTGTCGAGAAAAGGGACACCCCTTTTGGGCGTGTGAAAGAAGAAAGAAGTTGGCTGGCATCGAATTAGAACAAGAAGCAATCCTAACGAACCAGATAATTGATCAAGAAAGGATGTATCCCAAGAAGGTTTGCATATACGGCGACTATACCTTGAATGGAACCGATGAAGATGGTTGGAACGATATATGGTATGTGAGTAAACATTACAAATTTCATATGTGCCCTAGGAGAATCATGTTTGATGATGTGAATTATAAGTTTAAGTTAATAGGCAAAGATGAACATGATTACAAATTCATATTTTCGTATGGAATTGGCACTACCACCATCAAAACAGAGTTGGGTAATTTAGTTGTGAGACAAATACAATATACTCCCGAAGTTTCTCATAATATCCTTAGTCTAGAGTTGTTAGAGCAGCAAGGATTTTCTGTGAAAATTAAGGATGTAGATGTAGCATATACCATATGTATTATGATGAGGAAACAGATTCAGATGTGCCACGTGAACATGGAAAAGAAAAGGTTGGACCGAAAGAAGTGGTACAAGAACATAATCAGTATTTGCAGAAGTACTTTGAAGCAATTGACCCAGGAGACGAATGTTCATTAGTTAGAGGCATAGAGGATTTGGATTGGAATAAAGATATAACCCAAGATTACATAGAAGACGACTTCCTCAGTTTTAATGGAACGTTATACACTCTCAAGGTTAATTCATTTTTGAGATTTCTCTCATTCATGAACTTGTTGAAAAAGGATAGTATATTATACAAAAATTGGGAAGTCCTCAACAAGAGATTTGTAGATATGATAAGATGGTTTTACTTAGTGCATTTGAATTACGATGCACTCGTTGTAATTCCACCCGTTGTCAAAGATGTCGAAGTGAACCTGCTATGTTTGTTGAAAAGTGTTGAAAGTTTGGGCGGCTATTTTCCAGTCACCATGGGTGATAAATGAGGAACCATAGCCCAGTTACAAGGCCTGGACATCGAAGATGGAGAAGCAATCAAGAGTTGTTACAAGAAGTATTTGGATCTAGTTGTAGTCTACCATGAAACCGCTAGTATGCCTTGGGGTGAAACGTCAAAAGATGTAGGAGACGCAAGCAAAGTTGGCTTGGCCATGGACCTGCAAGACCAGAAGGACAAGAGGGTGAAGGATGGAGCAATAGAGTCCAGTCGAGACCATTTCGGTGTGAGGCTTGAAGATGATGAAGATCATGATGATAGCAGTGGAGGAAGTAATGATTTCGAGATCATTACTTGAAGACGCAACAAGCAGGAATTCAAGAAGTTTGAGTCTAATACATTAGGGGGGAAATTATAATGTTATTAGATCAAATGTTTAGTATTAAAGTTATTATGTTTAAAGACTTTAGTTTATGTAATGTATATTCTGTATTTGTGAATGGGTCGAATTATGTCTGCAATGGGTCGAAACTATGTAACCCAAACAGGCCCATTCAAATGTTAGATATTAGAGAAACGGTTATTCTCCCAAACGACATAACGTTTGGAGAAAACTCTATGTGCCGTTTCATTGTGTATATAATGTGAGTTTCCAATCTGTGGAAATCACAACAACAACCATTATTAGTATCTATAACAAATCGTTATTAGTGTATTTGTTTGTTTTTACCCATTCGTTACTGTTACATCCAAACAACCCTTATACGCAATCTTTAAATCAAAACCATGAAACGTTTATTGAAGAACACTGATGTTGGCGCAAAACCTGTTGATATGTCGTATATATTGCATAAGTTTGGCAGAAGTATGGTGTGTATATATAGCAAACCAAATCAACCTCTAACTTGGGTCTTTGCTTGAACGACAAGCTACAAGCCCAAGCTCCCCATCACCCAATCATTTGTCAGCTTTCAAGGCCCATGGCTGCTCCAAACTAAACGACCCAAGTCCATGAAACATCCCATGGGTCGTCTAATGTAATCGGGTCAAATATCATGCATATCGGGTGTAATATATTCAAGTATCGAATGCGTTCGCCACGTATACTCGTGTTTAACGTGTGTGCCCCCATCGGCTCACACACTTTTAGTCATTTTGTCGTGTTTAAAACTCCTACAAACCAACAGAGACAACAAAATCAATTACCACATCTTCAAATATGTTGCAGCCAGCTGATCATGAATGTGCAGACTCAGTGCCAGTGTGAGGCGATCCAAGAGCTGTGTGATCAAGCACGGAAACAAGGTGGACAGCAACAGATGCTTCAGAAGCTGAGGAAGGCTCAAATGCTACCTAAAGATTGCAACTTGCAAGTTCAAGACTGCCCTATCCGAAGCCCGGGAGTTTAAGTTCATAAGAGATCGGTCAATGTACGTAACTAATAATAGTAACAATGTGCAAGCTTTTTGGCTTGATATGCAATGTGAATTTGTTAGCTACCTTGTAATCAACACAAATCGTGTGGTATCTTATAAGGAGGATCATGTATAGGCATTAGACTTCGACGCCGAGTGAAAGAAGGATTGCTAATAAGAGATAACCAGCATTTGCATATGGATTTGAACAGCAAAAGTGAGATTACGGATGGCAGCCTTATATGGGACACGAAGTTTAGAGGAACTTTTGCCAATGTTTTCCGTTAAGAAAAAAAGTTATTCTGATATGGGTGTAGTTTGAACATAGTTGTCCCACACTAGTAGTCCAATGCAACTTATAGGTGGGGGTCACTGGTTCAGTTCCTGACCCCATGTCTTTTAATCATGGTATTACACGATTCAACTCTTCCATGGTGGCCATTGTTGGTTACCTTTTTTTTACACACCAGAAAACTATGTGCATATAAGTATATAACTCCCCATCTCAGCAGCACAAAAAACATATTCTACATTAATCCAACTTAACTCCTGGCTACACTTTTTACAGTACAGCGAAAACTTATTCTGATATGGGTACAGCTTAAACTTATTCTGATATGGGTGTAGTTAAGGCGGCTATAGGCAACGTTCATGATGTTATGATAACATTTTTGTGGGTGCTTTGTGCTTCATGTCTTTGTGCAGCTACTTAGCCATTGCTAAAGACAAAAGTTATTGGTATACATGGAAAGATTCAATGTTGATCGCTAGTTCTTTTATATCTATATATTTATTTTATTGTTTGTTTTTTGTATCATTGCTGATCGTTAGTTCTTTTTGTATCTAGCTCGAGCACAAAATATGAGATGGTTGGTTGACTTATAGAGGCCAATGTTTATATTCATTAATTAAAGAACTCAAATAACATAGGTTTAAAATCTTGAACATATAAGATCAGTCTTTGAAAAGCTACGAACTCGAAGTTGACATGAATGCTTTAAAACTATGATGTTCTACTGTTCTACTATATAAAAAGTAAATAGCTCCGACATCAAAGAACTCAGACATCTGATTAGAAATGTGAACTTAGAAGGTCACTGAAATCAATCTTTGAATCCAAAGGTCGATTTGTATTTTCTGAAATCAAGTATTCTACCAACACTTAACACATATGAAGACTACACATGCTAAGACCATGAACTACAATGATCAATAACTGGCATAGATTTCAAACGTTGATGTTCTAATATATTGTTTATAAAATTTTAGGTAAAATGATGATTAAGATGAGATTCTGCATTTTTGAACCAAGGAACCCCATTTCGGTTGTAGGTGTAACCAACCCGCTATTAAAGATATGGCAGGAATAAATAATAGAAAAAGAGCTCCAGTATAAAGATCTTCATTAGCTCGTAAACCGATTGTATACCACCATTGATAGAATAGGCGATATTCACTGGCCCAAGAGCACCCCCTTAAGTAAAAGCTGCTACCGCATAACTAAACTGAGGTAATGGGTTTGACTCTCAAGGTCAATGTCTAAATTCCAAAATCAATAACCTAATCAACAGTTGACATGTTTTATAAAAAAAGTTGACTTCAAAGGTCATCATCAGGTCAATGTTGAACTCATAATTGACATGAAAAATCTATAAACTTTGAAGTTTTGCTATATTAGAGACAAAAATTGAGGTAACGAGTTTCACTATAAAAGTCAATGTTATTAATCTTAACAGGCTGTGATTGCTGAGGGCGTATTGACATTCATTAGTACCACACTTGTCAATGGTGTTTTTTGGTGGAGGATATAGACACGTTGTTTGGCTGATTATATCCTTAGCAAATGAAAAATACATTAACTATGACGACATCCAGCCACAAAATAAATTTGAGAAAATGGGTACGTTTTACATTTAAGGGTGTTTGGGATTGCGTTAGCAAGACATATTTTGCATTTGTAGAACCACATTTTCAAAAGGTGGGTCTTAATCTTTTCGTTCCTTGACAAAAGTGCATTTTCTCTTCAAGAAAATGCAGATCAATCATTTTTTTTTTCAAATGTTTGCCAATTCCAGAAACTATTTTCTAATTAGCGATGTTTTGCAACCTGTAAATCAGATAATCTCCTCCAAAGCAATCTCGAACACCCACATAAAATCTTTTTTTGGCTAATTTTGAATACCAGCCATTTTTCTCTCTCCTGTTGTTACAACATGAAGCAATTTGGTGGGCATACATGAAATCGACACAATACATGGAAGCAATTTTAAGTTTACTGTATATCCCTAGTACCATATGTAGTCAACAACATGCTTATGAAATAAATTGCAATGCTATCATTAATGAAATTTACTAATCAGTAACTCTATATTCAAATATCAATATCCATCAAAATTTATCATATTAGGTTACATAACAAATCTTAATCGATGTGGTGACAGGATTTTATATAAGACACGAGAATCAAACTTGAAATAGAAAGCATAATCACAAACCAACACCAGTAAATGATGCAATGAATTGAAAGCTATAAAAATTTTCAACTGATTCCAGATCATAGAAGTCATGATAAGTCTTCAACACGGGTTTGTATTGATAGATCTTTTGACACTCTTGAATTACTATAAAAGAATCCTCTTCCCTTTCTCCCAAGGCATTACATTTTTTATTTAAAAAAAAAAGGTATGTGAACCAACCAATGCCTGTGCCATTGTTTCTTATTGGTGATGCTCAGAAATTCAAATACCAAAGACAAAGTCAACAACAACAACAACAACAACAACAACAACAACAACAAACCCAATCCCGCCGGGGCAGGGTATGGGGGAGGTATAATGTAGACAGATCGTACCCCTAATCCCAGGATATACCCGGGAGTAGAGAGACTGCTTCTAACGAGACCTCCGGCAAGTGCAGGTGTGCGGGTGAGAAAAAGAAAAGAGATGTGAGAGCAAAAGGCAGTAAACAACATGCATGAAAAGGTACAAGATAGCAGGCAAAACAAACAAAGCGCGCAAACAAGCCCAACAAAGCAGATACAAAAACAAGAAACCCGAAGAAAGTACCAAGCAAAAGGCACAAAAGCAAAGGACAAACAAAAGGAACCAAGGCACAAACAGCAGACAAACCTAAGGACAAACACAGAGCAAAGCAAAGCAACGCAACGCATCGGGGCAAAAACTAAGGCAGAGCAAAAAATGGGCACCAAAACAAAAAACGCATGAGGCAAGGGAAACATGCAAGTAAAGGGGCAACACAAAAACAAAGAAAACAACGCACCGGGCCTAAATCTACGGCAGAGCAAAGACGAGGCAACCAAATCAAAAGCATGTGCAGGGCAACAAAGAGACGCCAACAGCCTAACTCCTAAAGAAGACAAAAACCACAGAGCTCCTAGCCTAAACAACAAGCCTGGACTACCCGCAGATCCTAATTCTATCTCTCCACGCCCTCCTATCTGAGATCATGTCCTCGGAAAAGAGAAGCTCCTTCAAGTCGAGCTTAATTCTATCTTCCCACCTGAGTTTGGGTCTAACCCTTCTTCTCACGCCATCTACATGGAGCGCTTCGACTCTTCTAACTGGTGCTGTTTGTGGCCTTCTCCTGACATGCCCGAACCACCTCAACCTTCCTTCTCTCATCTTCGGAATAATATTATCGACCTCAAGTTTTGCTCTGAAAACTCCGTTCGGGATCATGTCCAGCAAGGTTTTGCCACAAGTCCATCTTAGCATTCTCAGTTCTGCCACCTCAACCCGGTTAGCAAGTGCCTTGGTGATTGGCCAACACTCAGACCCGTACAACATAGCCGGTCTAATCGCCACCTTATAAAATTTTCCCTTAAGCTTAAAGGGGACGTTACTGTCACAAAGTACTCCAGACGCCGCTCTCCATCTCGCCCAACCAGCTCTGATCCAATGAGACACGTCCTCGTCTATCCTCCCTAATTTGTGAATCATCGATCCCAGATATTTAAAGGACTCCTTGGGTGGCAGGATCTGGTCCCCAATACGAATATCTTCGTGATGGCCTGGCTCGATCCTCCCAAAGTCGCATCTCAAGTATTCAGACTTCTCTCTACTCACACGAAGGCCGTTGTTTTCAAGAGCCTCCCTCCAATGTTCAAGTATGTGGTTTAATCCTTCCGCTGATTCTGCTACTAACACAATATCGTCAGCAAAAATCATGCTCCACGGGATGCCCTCTTGGATCCCTAGAGATAACTCATCTATGATCAAGGTAAAGAGATAAGGGCTAATGGCAGATCCCTAGTGTAGCCCGACCTCCACCGGGAAAAACTCTGAAACCCCCACGGTGGACCGAACAAGGGTCCTAGCCCCCTCATACATATCCTTAATAATTCTTATAAATCTCCTTGGTGTACCCTTATCAATCAGCGTTCTCCAAATCAACTCGCGTGGAACACTATCATACGCCTTTTCAAGGTCAAGGAACGCTATATGCAGGTCCTTCTGTCTTTCTCTGTACTTCTCCATGAGACTTCTAAGAAGGTGAATAGCCTCAATCGTAGACCTTCCTGGCATAAAACCAAATTGGTTCTCAGATACCCTCGTCTCCCTTCTCAACCTCTTCTCAATAACTCTCTCCCAAAGCTTCATGGTGTGGCTAAGAAGCTTGATGCCCCTATAATTGCTACACACCTGCACATCCCCTTTGTTCTTGTAAATGGGGATGACTTCACTGAGCCTCCATTCTTCTGGCATCTTAGCACCGGAGAAGATCTTGTTGAAGAGGCAGGTCAGCCAAGCTACCCCCTCCTCGCCCATACACCTCCAAGCTTCTACTAGGATTTGGTCCGGTCCTACTGCTTTGTTACTTCCCATCTTTTGTATAGCAACCTTCACTTCTGGTTGGTTAATCCTCGAATACTAGCACTCTGGTCGTTGGCTAGGGTTCTCTTCATCCCCGCTACCTTCAGAAGTTCCTACGTTGAAAAGAGAGGCGAAATACTCTCCCAATATTTTCCTAATAGCCTCTTCGTTTACAATGGTCCGACCCCCTTCATCTTTGATATATTTAAAGTTTCCTAAATCCCTCCTTCTTCTCTCACGAGCTTTAGCAATCCTAAATATATCGTTAGCCCCCTCTTTCGAGTCCAATTTCTTATACAAAACTTCGTACGCCTTGTCCTTCGCTTGAGCTACTGCCTTTTTCGCTTCTCTTTTAGCTACTCTATACCTCTCCTCTGCGACGGAAATGTCATCTTGGTGGCCTTCTCGGCACAACAGTAGCTCCCTGAACCTAAATTGTTTCGCAGCAACTTTGGATTGCACTTCCTCGGAAAACCACCACGATTCCCTCTTGGTTGGCTGGGCCCTCGCTGCCCCGCTAGTTACACCAAGGGAATCCTTTGCCGCGTCCTTAATGATGCCGACAAGAGAGTTCCACATCCGATCCGCGTCACTAGCAGACAAGTCTTCCGACCGCGTAGAGAGACCCTCCGATACTTTTGCTCTAAACGTCTCAGCCGCCTCATCGTATAAATTCTTCCAAAGTATCCTCGGTGACCTGGCCGCTACTCTCCCTGGGTGGTGCCTCTCAAAAAGAGCATCCATCACTAACAAATTGTGTTGGGATGAGCATGCCTCTCTAGGGAAAACTCTACAGTCCCTACATGCTCTGAGATCACTTCTTTGAACCAACAGGTAGTCGATCTGTGTGTTGTGACCCCCACTCTGGAAGGTGATCAAGTAAACATCTCTCTTCTTGAAGAAGGAGTTCACTACCACCAAGTCGTGAGCCGTAGCAAAGTCTAAAATCCTACAACCCTCTTCGTTCCTTTCTCCAAAGCCAAAACCTCCGTGGACCCCCGCGTAACCATCCATCGCCGCTCCAATATGGCCGTTCAAATCACCTCCTAAAATCAGACACTGTTCTGACGGGAACTCTCTAACAAGATCATCAAGCGAGTCCCAGAAGCTCTTCTTCTCTACTTCACTTCGGCGCACTTGTGGTGCATAAGCGCATATTACATTAACGGTCTCCCCTTCAATAACCAAAGTAATCGCCATGATCCTATCGCTCCTCCGTATCACTTGCACCACATTATCCTTGAGGCCCGCCGCCAAGATAACTCCCACTCCGTTTCTCGCGATCCTAGAGCCCGAGTACCAAAGCTTGAACCTGTTACCCTCCCTCGAGCTAGAGCCCTTCCATTTAGTCTCCTGGAAACACGCAATGTCTACCTTATGTCTCCTCAATGCATCGACAAGCTCAAAAAACTTACCGGTCAAAGACCCAACATTCCAACTACCTACCCTGATCTTACGGGGGAACGCAACCCTAGCACCACCCCTACTCACCCTAGGCCCGTCTACCCCGCCTACTCCACTAACCCCGCTGACCCCGCCTACTCCATCTACCTCGCCTACCCCGCTAACCCTGCCTACTCCACCTACCCCGCCTATACCCCCTACACCGCCAACCCCAACTACCCCTCCCAATCCGGAGAGACATGACCTTAGGTAACCATCATCAACCGCAGAGTCTATCCTAGCTCCAACAAACTACAAATGAGGCGACTACCAGCCCTAGGAGCTAACCGACCCTAAAAACAAAAAAACAAAAAAAACAAAAAAACAACACAAAACAAACTAAACGCAAAGGCAAAAGGGCACAAAAGGGGCACAATACAGAAAATAAGACAAGGAGTAGGATAAGAAAACTATACTCTGCTGCTGCCGGAAAAAACCGGTCAGCAGTGGCGGCGGCCGGTGGTGATTCCCGGCACAAGAAGGACACTCGTTGGAGGGTGAGTCCCTCGGAACCCCGACAACCTGAAAAAGAACACACAAAGCAGAAAAAACAAAATATGCCGGAAACTTCACCGGAAAAGGTGGGTTAGTCAGCTCCGGATATGCAGGAATTACTAACACGAAAAATAAAAATGGTGTCGAGCTAAAAATGCTTAATATCGCCGGAAAAAATAAATTTCCGGACACGTGGACGGTGGCGCGTGGCGGAGCGTCTGAGTTCCGGCCACGAAATAAAAAGTCCCGGTCTGTTCTGGGTAAGGAGAGCAACAAGATGGTAGTGTTTAATTTGATCAAAACTTGATCAATAATGTGTAATCGGGCTTTAGAAGATGAAGGGAAAAAGAGAGGATAGAGGAGAGAGAAAAGGGGTGGTCAAGTTTCTTGAAAGACAGAGATTGTGATCAAAACAAACATTCCCACTTATACCAAAGACAAAGTGGCTGATCTTATTAGTAATGGTGAGTGGATGTGGCCAAGTGAATGGTTTAGTCTATTTCCTGAACTACAACAAGTTGCTGTTCTAGTGCTTTCTGATAGCAAGGACAGAGTAATGTGGATGGATAGTAATGGCAAAGTTAGTGATTATTGTGTCAAAATAGCATGGGAAAGTCTTAGAGAAAGTTGGCCTAAAGTTGATTGGTACCATGTGATATGGTTCTCTCAGTGTACTCCTAAACATGCTTTCATCCTATGGCTAGCAATTCAAGGGAAGCTATTGACACAGGACAGAATGATTGCTTGGCATCAAGGAGATGACTTGAAATGTGCTCTATGTAACAGTTGTATTGACAGCCATCAGCATCTATTTTTTGATTGTGTATTCTCTGATAAAGTGTGGAAGGAAGTGAAGCTAAAAGGAAGATTCATAAGAAACTGTCAAGATTTGGAAAATGTGGTGAATTATATAGCAGATGGTGGGAACAAAAACAGTATTTGGCAGATAGTGAATAATCTCATTGTTGCAGCCACTGTGTATAGTTTGTGGAATGAAAGAAATAAGAGGACATTTCAAAATGTTAGAAGAACTGAGGAGGAGGTGATTGCTAAAGTAAACAAATATATGGAAGATATGATCCAAAGTCTTAATGTTAAGAGGTCTAAATCAGTTTTAAAGGTGGCCAAAGTATGGAAATTAACTTGGGACAGAGGAAAACTGATTCCTGCTCTTGTGAGATAGGCTGTTTTATGGTGGTTGCTGGCTAAAGGGGTGTTTGGGAGTATAGTTTCTTGTTTATCAGATGGAATTTGTGGAGGATTGCATTTGCAGCTGTGAAGAATTTGTGGATTGAATGTTGTTTGAGTTTGATATATCTGATAGGACTTATCAGATAGATAGAGGTAGTATATTGTTAGTTGTATCCTGATATGGGAGTGTCCATTTCAGTATTGTTATTCATATGTTGTACATATTGATTGGAGTAATATAATTTTACCTTTGCACAAAAAAAAAATATGTTTCTTATTGGTTGAATAAAAAAATATTGTCACCTCGCAGATTCTTTCCTGTTTCATTTTTAGTTGATTGTGCTGTATGTTGGAAAATTTAGTGCACTTGTGGGATTAGTTCACACCTTGTAATGGGTTAGGAGGTACGGAGTGTACACCCATTAGGTCCATGAACACCCTGACTCTTATAGTGGTTTGTATTGGTAGTACTGGTGAAAGTACTGCTTGGTGAAAGTACTGCTTGGTGAAAGTACTGCTTGTGGTTTCCACTGATAAGCAGTGTTTCCACTGATAGGCAGTGTTTCCACTGAAGTGGTGTATCCACTGATAGTGCTATGAAAGTACTGATAAGCAGTGTTTCCACTGATAGGCTGTACTTCCACTTCAAGTGAAAGTACTGCTAGTGGAAAGTACTGCTTATGGAAAGTACTGCTAAATGGCAGTTACAACTTCTTTATGACCACGTTTAATTGGTCATGTAACCACTAACGGCTATAATCGTGATAATTATGAGGCTATTAATGGGCCGATTAATACTCATAATTCCATTGGAATAGCTCAAGAGTAACCTCCTATATATAGGAGATCTGAACATGCATGAGAAACACACAGAAAACGTAAACACTTACTAGCGAAAGGGTTATAGAATTGTGCCTAATTCTCTAACTGCATTTGGTCTTATCCCAAGTAGATATTCGTGATACCCAGGCATTAGGGTCGAATAGTTTACTTTGGAAAGTGATCACACGATTCCAAGTGATATCCGGTAACCACCAAGTGATATCTGTTACTACTAACAGTTTGTTTATTTCTACTGAAGAGTTGCACATTTCTGCTGAATTGATTATCTTTACCCTGCTTTGGGACGAATACACACCAACACTGTGTGTTCGTTAACCGCACGTGAAACGTTGTTTGTATTTCTTTTGAATTAATGACCAGGCAAAAAGAAAGATAAAAAAATAACTTACTTTTGTTTGCTTTCTTTCCAAAATGGCCGGTTTCACGTCACCAATTTTTATTTTTTATTTACCCTCCCGTCGTTTCTACAAAAAATAAAATAAAGTGAAACGGTTATGGGTCAAGTCTATCTCAGAACCCTTCTCAAGCAAGTACAAGATTACAACAACAATTATCATATAAAGGTTCTCAAAACATAGGAAAGCTCTGCCGCTTCTAAGATTTGCCTCTTGCCAAGTTTTATTCCAGTTATATCGAAGACCTCCACTCCAACTGCGGGGGAGTATTAGATAGGTATATTAATAATGTTGGTCCAAGCCTAGTTGTGGACTTCGGGTCCATTAGAGTTCTAGGGTTTTATTATACGTGCATCTATAAATATCGCATGATTAATAAACAAATCCTTACGGGGTTAACATCATTTAACAATAACCAGCGTTTGCATACGGATTTGAGCAGAAAAAGTGACATCACAGGTAACCGGAGTAAGATTTCGATCAAAAGGTCTTCATTTTATATAACTGCATGTACGAATTGTGAATCCACGAAGGAAAAGATAAAACCCTAATAAGCTTTTTCACTTTTTGCTGACGTGCATTGTGAGTATATATTTTTATGATTTCACTAAGCACGCATACAAATTAAGTCCACACAAATATGTGCATATAACTCCCATCGCATTAGTAAAAAAAAAAAAAATCCAACTTAACCTAACATTTTTAATTTGTGGCACACAAAACCGATATGGGTAGTTAAGACAGCTATCAAAAATGGTGTGATTACATTTCTGTGGGTGTTTCATGCTTTAAGACTATTTCAACCATTGGTAAAGCTATTGCCTATTGGTATTCATGGGAAAGCTAGCTTCAAGTAAAGATCACTATTCATTAATATCTAAAGGTGGTGCTAGTTTTAGTCCTACTGATACATGACCGCGGCGTTTTATGTTGTTGGACTAGGTCGTGGTTCTCTATTAGTAAATTAAAATAAGTATAAGTTTTGGATTAATTAGATCAATTTTTCACTTTCAAAGACAATTTTTTTTTTCTAACTTGAGCACTAAAAATATATCAAGCAAAAATCATAATAAGTTGAGGTTGAGCTTATAATAGCTCAACTTGAACTATTGTTGACCTTTTTGAGGCTTATATGCATATTTAATATACATGTCTTGGAGCTATTCGAGCTCAAATCAAGTTTGTTTATCCAAGTAAAAAAAATTCTATATATGTTTTTAGTTAGATGATCTCAAATCTTCTTGAACTGAACTCATTCTTGAATGCCCATAGGCTATCAAGTCGAGTTCAATCATAGCTAAGTTTCTTGAGCCAAACTTTAAATCTGCTCTGTCCGCTAGCAGACCAGGATCTTGCACTCTCAATTGACATAATTGCTTATCCGAGTTTTAAGTTCTACTTATGCCGCGTATCAATTATGTAATCTAAACTGAGGTAATGGGCTTGACTTTTATGGTCAATCAACAGTTAACATGTTTTAGAAAAAAAAAAATGGACTTCAAAGGTCATTCAGATTAATTTTAAACTCATAATTGACATGAAAAATCTATAAATTTAAAAGTTCAGGTAAATTACAGAGTAGCAAGTTTGACTATAAAAAGTCAAGTTTATTAATCTTAACAGGCTGTTGGTGCTATTGGAGATGCATTGGCATTTCTTATACTTATGCCATTGCAATACACACCTATGCTTGGAGGGCCTTGTCTTAACTGTGACTTGCATAAGGGTCGGTGCGATTGCTGAGGGTAAACCACACTTGTTTTGTATATTATCCTTATAGGCCCTAGGAGCACACTTACAAAAAAAATTGTTGCTTTCCATGTCAATGGTGTTTTTTGGTGGACGATAAACCTTTCTAAACGTCTGTCTTCTTGGGCGATTTGATACCGGTCCTTAACTGAATCCAGCTTATGTAAGTTTAACAAATGCAATAACCATTCTCTATTCAAAACATTTTAGTCACTTGTGTTAATATGTCATGTAATTTTCTTATTTTGATTGGTAGGCACGACGTTCGGCTAATAACATCCTTAGCAAAGGAAGATTACATTAACTATGACAACATCCAACCACAAAATAAATTTTGACGAAAGTGGTTATTTTTTACATATAAGGGTGTTTGAGATTGTGTCTGCAATACATATTTTGCATTTGTAGAACTATGTTTTAAACACGGTGGATCTTAATCTTTTCATTCATTTACAAAAAATGCATTTTCTTTTTAAGAAAATGCAGATCAATCACATTTTTTTTTTCTTTTCAAATGTGTGTCAATTCTGGAAACTATTTTCTAATTATGACGTTTTGCAACCTTTTAATCAGATAATCTCCTACAAAGCAATCCCGAACACCCACTTAATATCTTTGTTTGGCTACTTTTAAAGGTATTCCAACCATTTTCCCTCTCTCGTGTTGTTACAATAGGTATGTTGTGTAATCTATAAGCATTTGGGTCGGCACACGTGAACAGTTGACACAATACATGGAAGCAATTTTATGTTTATTGTATTTTTCCATTTGTAGGAACAATATTGGCAGCTTGGACCTTCAAACGATAAATCCGCCTGAAATCAGCCCTTACTTGGATAGTAATTATGACCTTTGTATACCTAGTACCATATAACTAGTCAAGCATGATTGTGAAAGAAATTGCATTGCTATCAATAATGTAATTTACTAAGATCAGTAACTCTATATTCAAATGTCAATATCCACCAAAATTTATCATATTAAGGTTACATGACAAATCTTAATCGATGTGGTGACAGGATTCTATATAAGATACGAGAATCAAACTTGAAATAGAACGCAGAATCACAAACCAACACCAGCAAACGATGCAGTGAATTGAAAGCTATGACAATGGTAATTAGCTGATTTCAAATCATAGAGCTCATGCGAAGTCTTCGACACAGGTTTGTATTGAAATATCTTTGTAGAATCATGAATAACTATAAATGAATCCTCTTCCCTTTCTCGCAAGACAATACTTAAAACATACGAATACGTCCACGACCTTCTCAGACATGAAACATCATCATTAAGATTCACACGATACTTCAGCAACCATTCAGAATTCCCTTTCCTCATCTCGTAAACATCCATAAGCTGGGGATAACCATACTTCCTACAAAGAAGAAGCAAACAACCACAAGTCTCGAACAACTTGAAATTATTCGTCTGGTACACCTTACCATCCAAGGTTCTAGGGGTTTTTATGGTCATTAATGCTTGGTCCTCTACATTAGTATCTAACATGAAAACCAAAGGCTCATTGTCCCAATTTTTCCAATAAAGTGCATCATTCCAATATATTCCATAACCAAAATAATGAAAACTATCGCTCGGATATTGAGCAATGCAAACACTCCACATGTCTGTCTCTGAAGAGTAAATTTGTATTTGCACTGAAAACATATTACCATCATTCACTAATACAGCGTGAATGACTTTGTAGTGACGTGATTTTGTAGGATCAAAAGCTATTCTTGTACCAAAAGCTCTTTTCATCGAGCATTGTGGAAGCATCTTTAACAGATTAATGAATGGATTGTATACGTAATACTCATTAGCCTTAGTATTACTACAACATAGAAGCAAACCACTGCAAGACTGCAAAATCTTAAGATCATGTAACTCGGAACTAAAATGGAAGGGGTTCTTTAACATAGAGCTTTTGCATGGAATTCGGGTATCAAATGACACAAAAACATATCCATGTGAACACCACTCTGGTTGAAGAAGGACACCAAAAGGAGGATCTAGGTTACAATTTTGGCTCCGTCGCAAAAGGAA
The DNA here is from genome assembly GCA_019973895.1 of Chrysanthemum seticuspe. Lineage (NCBI taxonomy): Eukaryota > Viridiplantae > Streptophyta > Magnoliopsida > Asterales > Asteraceae > Chrysanthemum > Chrysanthemum seticuspe. The sequence goes on from BPTQ01000008.1 coordinate 37,216,795, forward strand.
AGTAGGATTGCTTATGAGAGATAACCAGCGTTTGCATACCGATTTGAACAGAAGAAGTGAAATTATAGGTAACCGGACTAAGATTTCAATCAAAAGGTCGTCGTTGTATTCAACTGCATGTACGGATTGAGTATCCATGAAGAAAAATATAAAACCCTAATAAGGTTTTTATTTTTGGCTGATCACACCTTATATATGCATTCATCTCCCTTCTTATTTTACGAGTATATGTATATCTTTTTGTGATTTCATTAAGCCCGCTAAAAGCCCATAACCCCAATCCCATCAGGAAAAAAAATGCTAAACCCAACTTAACTCTTGTCAAAACTTTGTATAAAATCCCGAAATTTGTAAAATGCAACCCATCAAAAAAGTTTTATAAGTCTTCTCTAATTTCTATGTAATGGATGTGATAACTTTTAGTCCTGAATGTGCCACTGAGGCAGCCACCCAACGGTGTGATATCATTTTTGTGGGTGTTTTGTGCTTCATGTTTTGGTACCAAAAATTCCAATATGGGTGTAGTCAAGGCGGGTACAGAGGATAGTATGATAACAATATTTTGCGCTTTTGTTCATGGGAAAGCTACATTGTTGATCACTAAATCACTGATATTTGTTTGTTTTTGGCATCATTGGCGGTGCTTATTTAGTTGGTGCTTGTTTTGATCCTACTGGTACCGTGGCGTTTTATGTTGTTGGACGAGGTATGATTCTCTCATCTCAGCTGCAGTTTGTTTGATCTCAGGTAATAAGTTAATTGAAGTTATTTTAAGTTTTGGATTAGATAAAGGATAGTATGATAACAATGTTTTGATTAGGGGAGTGAATGTTGGAGATAATCTCTTGGATCAATTAAGGTTATGGTTTGGTATTAGATAGTATTAGTTTAGCATGTATTATAGTTATATTTGGGCCAAAATGTATGTTAAAAGTAGCCCATGTATAACCATGCAGTATAGATAAAATAGCAGTTATTTGTGAAACATTGTGATGGTTCATGTGAAACGGTATGATGCAAGTTATAACCGTTTGTAACCGTCTTATGTAGTAGTATAAATAGGTGTGAAGTTGTTCTTTTGTAATCATCACAATTCAATAATAATTCAAGTATATTAGTTTGTATATTGTGGTCTTTCAATTGTGTTTATCATTGGATAAATATAGGCTGGACAAGAGTACCATATAACTAGTCAAACATGATTGTGAAAGAAATTGCATTGCTATCGTTTATGTTTACTAACATCAGTAACTCTATATTCAAATATCAATATCCACCAAAATTTATCATATTTAGGTTACATAACAAATCTTAATCGATGTGGTGACAGGATTCTATATAAGATACGAGAATCAAACTTGTAATAGAACGCAGAATCACAAACCAACACCAGCAAATGATGCAATGAATTGAAAGCTATGAAACTTGTAAGCTGATTCCAGAGCATAGAGGTCATGAGAAGTCTTCAACACGGGTTTGTATTGAAATATCTTTGTAGAATCTTTAATTACTATAAATGAATCCTCTTCTCTTTCTCCCAAGACAATACTGTAAACAATCGGATACGTGCACGACCTTCTATTGAGATTCACATGATACTTCACCAACCATTCAGAATACCCCTTCCTCATCTCGTAAACATCCATAAGCAGGGGATTATCACACTGCGTACAAAGAAGAAGCAAACAACCACAAGACTCGAACAACTCGCAATTACTATTCCCCATTACAGGGGGTTTTACACTTGTTAACGCTTGATGCTCTGCAATATGTAATTTGAAAAGCAAAGGGTTAACGTTGGTTCTACTATTTAGCCAACAAATTGCATCATTCCAATATATTCCATTGCCAAAATAATAAAAACTATTTTCCGGGTATTGATCACTGCAAAAACTCCAGTTGCGTGTCTCTGAAGAGTAAGTTTGTATTTGAATTGTTAAATCATGCACATATACAGTCTGAATGACTTTGTAGTGAGGTGATTTTGTTGGATCAAATGCAATTCTTGTACCATGAATAGTTTTAATCGAGCATTGCGGAACCATCTTTGAGAGATTAATGCATGGATTGTATATGTAATACTTAACGCATTGACTGTCTACGTAATACTTATAACCCGTCCAACATAGAAGCAAACCATTGCAAGACTGCAAAATCCTAACATAACGTCCCTCAGAGCAAAAAGGGAAGGTGGTCTTCAATGCAGATCTTTTGTTTGGAATTCGGGTATCAAATGAGACAAAATCATATTCACATGAACGTCGAATAAAGAGGCCGTAAGAAGGATCAAGGGTAGGGATTTGGCTTCGGCGCAGAGTGAAATTAGAATTGTTGATGAGAGATAACCATCGTTTGCATACGGATTTGAAAAGAAGAAGTGAAATTACAGGTAACCGGACTAAGATTTCGATCAAAAGGTCGTCGTTGTATTCAACTGCATGTACGGATTGAGTATCCATGAAGAAAAAGATAAAACCCTAATAAGCTTTTATTTTTGGCTGATCACACCGTATATATGTATATTTTTGTGATTTCATTAAGCCCGCTCAAAGCCCATAACTCCCATCCCATAAGGACAATAAAAATTTCTAAACCCATCTAAAAATACAAGTCTTCTTTAGTTATTTCTTTAAAATGGGTATGACAAGTTTTAGTCCTGAATCCACCACTCAAGGCAGCCACTAGTGATATATAGGGGTATAATTCTCATCTTTTAGTACAAAATATTCCAATATGGGTGTAGTCAAGGCGGCGATATATAGGGGATGGTGTGATAACATTATTCTGCGTATTTTGTGATACATGTCTTGCTGCAGCTACGTCAGCCATTGCTAAAGCTATAGGTGTTCATGGGAAAGCTACACTTATGATTACTATGTCATTGATGGTGCTCGTTTCTATCCTACTGGTACTGTGGTGTTTTATGTTGTTGGACGGGGTATAATTCTCTCATCTCAGCTGCAGTTCAATTTCAGCTCGGGTAATAAGTTAATAGAAATTAGTTTATGTTTTGGATTAGATCAAAGTATATTGTTTTTGACATTCCAAGTTAAACTTTTTCTATCTTGAGCACTAAAAAATATCGGGTAGAACATAATGAGTTGAGGTCAAGCTTATAATAGCTAGACTTGAACTATATATTGTCGACCTTTTTAAGGCTTATGTAATATGCATTTTTGATATACATCCTTTAGAGTTATTCGATCACAGCTCGAGTTTGGTTATTCTAGTACTCTAGTAGAACTACCACTATATATTGTTTAGTTAGATGATCCCAAATGTTCATAAGCCGAGCTCATTTTTGAAGGCTAGTTGGCTATCAAGTCGAGTTCAAGCTTAGCTTAAGGTTCTTGAGCCAAGCTTGAGGTCGCTTATCTCTGCTAGTAGTCCAAGATCTTCAACTATAAATTTACAATAATGATTTTAAAAGTTTGAAGTTCTAGATCGACTCAGTATCAATCATGCAATAAAAACTGAGGTCGTGTTTGAATTTTAAGGTCAATGTGTATATTTCTATGTTAAATAACTCAGCATGTGTTCTCAAAATTTATGGACTTCAAATATTAATTAGATAAAAAATAAATCCACTCAATATCGACATAAATGCTTGAAACTATTGAGTCAATTAGGATTATTTTAAAAAAGGCGATAAGCCGATAATTGGTTTGACTTATCAATTTGTATATTTGAGGATCAAGAACTCAAACATCTATTTTAAATTATGAAATTTAAAGGTCAATGAGTTCAGTGCTCAATCCAAATTCACATGAAATGCTAAAAGGTTTTGAAGTTTTACTAAGTTAACTGGTTTGACTTTGAAGGTCACGGTTTAAATTTAAAGGTCAATGAGTTCAATGCTCAATCAGCAGTAGGATTTTATAAAAGTTAAACTCCAAATGTCATTCAGATCAATCTTGAACTCATAATTGACATGAAACTTTATAAACTTTGAAGTCATACTATATTACAGGCAAAAGCTGAGAAATGAGTTTGACTTTAAAAGTCAATGCCTGTATGCTTAACAGACTGTTGGTGAATTGGCTGTTATTGAATTCATATCATTGCAACACAAACACATGCTTGGAGGGCGATGTGATATGCATAGAGGTGTGTTGACATTCACTAGTACCACACTTGTTCTGTACATTTAAGGGTGTTTGGGATTGTGTTTGCAATACATATTTTGCATTTGTAGAACTATGTTTTAAAAGGTGGGTCTTAATCTTTTGGTTCCTTTACAAAACTGCATTTTCTTTTAAAGAAAATGCAGATCAATCACTTTTTTTTTCCTTCAAATGTGTGCCAATTCCAGAAACTATTTCTAATTATTGACGTTTTGCAACCTTTTAATCAGATAATCTCCTCCAAATCAATCTCGAACACCCACATAAAATCTTTTTTTGGCTAATTTTGAATACCAGCCATTTTTCTCGCTCGTGTTGTTACAACAGGAAGTCATTTGATGGGCATACGTGAACAATCAACACAATGCATGGAAGCAATTTTACGTTTACTGTATATCCCTAGTACCATATGTAGCCAACAACATGCTTATGAAAGAAATTGCAATGCTATCGTTAATGAAATTTACTTATCAAGTAATCAATAACTCTATATTCAAATATCAATATCCACCAAAATTTATCATATTTAGGTTACATAACAAATCTTAAAGACTTAAACGATGTGGTGACAGGATTTTATATAAGATACGAAAATCAAACATGAATTAGAAAGCAGAATCACAAACCAACACCAGCAAACGATGCAGTGAATTGAAAGCTATGACAACGGTAATTAGCTGATTTCAAATCGTAGAGCTCATGGGAAGCCTTCAACACATGTTTGTATTGAAATATCTTTGTAGAATCTTGAATAACTATAAATGAATCCTCTTCCCTTTCTCCCAAGACGATACTGTGAACAATCGGATTCGCACACGACCTTCTCGGACACGAAACATCGTCATTAAGATTCACGCGATACTTCAGCGACCATTCAGAAAACCCTTTCCTCATCTCGTAAACATCCATAAGCTGGGGAAAATGATACATTTTACAAAGAAGAAGCAAACAACCACAAGTCTCAAACAGCTTGCAATCATCCCGCCAGGACACCTTAACATCCAAGGTTCTAGGGGGTTTTATGGTCGTTAATGTTTGATGCTCTACATAATTAGTATCTAACTTTAAAAGCAAAGGGTTATCGCCCCCATTTTTCCAACAAAGTTCATCATTCCAGTATATTCCATATTCAAAATAAAGATAACTGTCGCGAGGAAATCGACCAGTGCAAACACTCCACATGTTTGTCTCTGAAGAGTAAGTTTGTATCTGAATTAAATCCATATTAGCATCATCATCAGCATATTTCACAAATAAAGGATGAATGACTTTGTAGTGAGGTGATTTTGTAGGATCAAAAGCTATTCTTGTCTTATAAACTGTTTCAATCGAGCATTGTGGAACCATCTTTAAGAGATTAATGCATGGATTGTATACGTAATGCTTGTACTTATTAGCCTTAGCATTACTACAACGTAGAAGCAGCAAACCATTGCAAGACTGTATAATCTTAACTTTATTATGTAATTTGGACTTTGGAGCCAAACGTGAAAGGGTTCTTTAATACAGACCTTTTGCTTGGAATTCGGGTATCAAATGACAAAAAACAATATTCACCCGAACTTAGGTATGATTGAACAAGGAGACCACATGGAGGATCGAGGGTAGGGATTTTTTTTTTTTAGAAAGGCTCGAGGGTAGGGATTTGACTTCGGCGCAGAGTGAAAGTAGGATTGCTAATGAGAGATAACAAGCGTTTGCATACCGATTTGAAAAGAACAAGTGAAATTACAGGTAACCGGAGTAAGATCTCGATCAAAAGATCATCACTGTATATAACTGCATGCAAGGATTGTGTCCCCATAAAGAAAAAGATAAAACCCTAGCTAATACCCTTTTAGCTTTTGCTTTTACTTTATAATGCATTTAGGCCTTCTAAAATTAGAAGGCTTAAAAATTACTTTTTTAGTTTTTTACAATGCATGTAAAATTAAGATAAGGAGCTCCAATCATGAGATGACATGTGTCACTTCTTAACAAACTCCAAGCCTAACTTCTAACAAACTCCAAGCATAACTCCTAACCACCAAAAATTAAGATAAAGAACTCCAATTATAAAATGACATGTGTCATTTCTCAACTAAAAATTCTATCTTTATTTTCAAATTAAAATATCTTTTTATCTACCTATTTATATTATAATCTAATTTCACCATATTTTCTAAAATTTTATGCTCTTTAATTCAATATCTATTTTATTTTCAAATTAAAATATCATATCTACTTATTTATATTACAAACTCCAAGCATAACTTCTAACCACCAAAAATTAAGATAAGGAGCTCCAATTATAAAATGACATGTGTCACTTCTCAACTAAAAATTCTATCTTTATTTTCAAATTAAAATATCTTTTTATCTACTTATTTATATTATAATCTAATTTCACCATATTTTCTAAAATTTTATGCTCTTTAATTCAACATCTATTTTAATATATTTTTATGAGTTTTTAGTTTTTATATTTTTAGTGGGTTTATTTTATTTTAATTCAAATTTTACAACTTTAACCTTTATTTCATTTATTCCAATCAATATAATATTGATTCGTCAAAATCATATACTTTTGGGGGAGTGTTTGACGCGTAAGATATTGCGAGGGTATTTTTATATGCGAGAATAATGATGTCGCGTGAAAGTTACGGGTAACCCAAACAAACACTTACAACTAACACATATACATTCGAAGTGTTGTGAAACGAATTCACTAAACGGGTAAGCAAGCACATATAACTATACTTATCGCCGCCGCTGTCACCGTCATCTCATCACATCACCACCTCAAAACATTTGTTCGCTACAAAATAGTCATCGGGTACCCGCCGCCGCATTGCGCTGGTACCCTTCTAGTATATAGTAAAGTCCGTATGAGAAACTATTATAGCATGGTTAAGAAATAAAGAGGTATATCTATACTATTATATAAAACATATAGGTTGTGCGCTCCACAAAAAAAATTAAGATAAGGAGTGACATGTGTCACTTCTCTAACTAAAAATAACAAAAAGTGAGGAGCTCTAACAAACTAAAATAAAGAGCTCCAATAATGAGGTGACACATGTCACTTCTTAACTAATTAATCACCTTTATTTTTAAATTTATATCTTTTAATTTGTTTAAATTTTTTATGATCTAATTTCACCATATTTTTTAAAATTTTGTGCTCTTTAATTCAACATCCATTTTGATATATTTTTATGAGTTTTTAGTTTTTACATTTTTAGTAGGTTTATTTTATTTTGATTCAAATTTTTATAACTTTAACATTTATTTCAATAAATACAAACTTTATTTATCAAAATCATTTACTTTTGGGAAAGTGTTTGACGGGAAAGAGATTGTGAATGTCTTTTTATATGCGGAATAATGATGTCACGAGAAAGATACGGAAAACCCAAATAAACACATACAATTAACACATATACATTTGGAGTTAGCAATTCATTTACTATATTTATTATATAACTATATTTATCGCCGCCGCTATGCGCGGGTATCCAACTAGTTGTACAAATCCATTTAATTGCTCTAAATTATACACACGCGTACAGCGTACCAGAACATATACGAATGCATTTGTGTCCCTCGATATAAAGTTGTAACTTGTAAGTGAGCATTTTTGACAAGTTTGTTAACAATCCATAAAACTGTGAAATTTCATCAAAGAAATAGCAAATAACATATGAACAAGAAGTACGACAATTACCAGTAGAGATCAAACACCATAACATATTCATTCATCTCATTAACAATACATATACAAAGTGATGTAAAACACAAAAACTTAATAGATGAGGTCAAGTTATGTACCTACATTTGTGGAAGATAAGAATTCCGGTTCGGCAGATTGGAGTGATGGGTGAGAAGATTTATGAAGAATAGAAGATGTGTATTATGGGTATTTTTTTTGGAAAAATAAGTTACTTAAAAAATAATATTTGTTTGGCAGACAGAACTTATAAAAGATTATTGAAAAAATAATCTTTCATAATATCTAAAAATAAATGGTTAGTTCATGTAGCTTAAAAAATAATCTTTTTTTATAATTTTTTTCAGCACCAGCACTAGCATAATCTATTTTTGCCAAACATACCCTGAGACTTATGGGCTTATATAAGTTTCTCATATAAAAAAAAATTAAATAAACCTACAAGTCTCAAAATAAACCAGAACACTGGTGCTTATGAAATATAATCCGAAACACAGATAAGCTCATAAGCCACATATAACCTTAAACAAACACCCCCCATGGAGATTGAGAAGAGAATTGAAGATGTTGGTTACGCACTTAACACATAACGCCAAAATAAATATATCGGGTTGGTTCGGGTCAAATTTATTAGATCCGCTGTCTTCGTTGACCCGTTGACTATAAATAAGAGTGACGATAATTTGGGCATTTGATTTTCTCTAAGCAAGTGACGAATAATGGTGTGTGTTTAGTGTGTGAAATTCGGGAAGAAAATATGGATTAATAAATGATCTCAGTGTGCGTTTTGTGCGTTTTGTGTGAAATCAAGGACAAGAAAATATGGATAAAACGATTAGTAATTTGTGTACTTTTGAGTGTTAGATTGAAAAACTAATAGGTATTTACTTAAGTTAGTGACGAATATCTTGTCATTAGACTATATAACCTTTGTGATGAACAAATTTTGTCACTAAATTTTCTCAATGACCAGAATGAGGTGATGAATTTTTTCTCGTCGCTATATAGTCTTTTTAGTGACGAAAATAAAGTTCGTCACTAAGTTTTCGTCACTTTAAGTAGTTTTTTTGTAGTGCAAACCGCGTGGTTGGAGATAGTGGCCGGAAGAAGCGATGTGAGCCGCCTATGTTGTGGAGCCGGAAGCTTGAGCCGCACTGTTCACAAGCCAAGCCAACCGGAGCCAAAAAAGAGCCTCACCATTCCCACGGTTTTTTAGTGTGCTTTCCGCACTTTGGGTATATTTTCTGCTGAATTGCCAGTTAATCTTTGGGGTTAACACCATGTTTTACACCGATATGTTTTCTATTATAAGATTAACTAACTAAATATACATAACTATAAAAATAAATTCAACTATCATTGTTTTCTAGATATATTTCATTATCCATCTTGCCATTGACAAAAAGTGTGGAGTGGTTTTAGGTTACAGGTATTTATAAACATCTTTTTTTCATAACGACCGGTGCAATTACTTCACATGTTTGTCTCTATTGTGGAACCATCTTTAAGAGATTAATGATTGGATTGTATAAGTAATACTTATTAGCCTTAGTATTACTACAACGTAAAAGCACCAAACCATTGCAAGACTGTAAAATCTTAACATTATGTAAATTGGAGCCAAACAAGAGGGGTTCTTTAATACATAGCTTGTGCGTGGAATTCGGGTATCAAATGACAAAAAACACTATTCACCCAAACTTAGGTATGATTGAACAAGGAGACTACAAAGAGGATCGAAGGCAAGGATTTGAGGAGGGACGGATGTAAGTACTAACTACTAAGTATGGGGTCCGGTACCCCCATGGCTATCAAAAAACTTGAGATTTTTTTTATTTTTTTACCTTTTTTCGATCGAAAGTGACCCCCACCTAAAACTCAAATCCCCCCCCCCCCCCCCCCCCCCCGACATACTCAAACTCAACATTCAACACTCTAGAGCCTTATAAATTCTTCATCTCTAAGTAAAAATACTCGATTTATCATTATGATCATAGTTTTTGCTTCCGCATTTTGTTGCTATTGTAAAAAAAAAAAAAAAAAATTGCCCCCCACATTCTATTTTCGTGGTGCTGGATTTTGGCCGAGAGTTAAAGTAAAATTGCTAATGAGAAATAACTAGCGTTTGCATATGTTTTTGAGCTGAAAAAGTGAGATCACGGGTAACCGGAGTAAGTTGATCAAAAGGTCGTCATCTGCATGTGCGGATTGTGAATCCATGAAGGAAAAGATAAAACCCGAATAAGCTTTTTCACTTTTTGCTAATGTGCATTACGAGTATATCTTTTTATGAATTCATTAAGCCCGCATACAAATTAAGTCCAAACAAATATGTGCATATAACTCCCGCATTAATGAAAAAAAAAAAGAAAAAAAAAAAAAAAAAAAGAAAAAAAAGAAGGATATTTCATATCCAACTTAACCGAACACTTTTTATTTGTGGCACACAAAACCGATATGGGTGCAGTTAAGGCAGCTATCAATAATGGTGTGACTACATTTTTGTGGGTGTTTTATGCTTTAAGACTATTTCAACCATTGGTAAAGCTATTGCCTATTGATATTCATGGGAAAGCTAGCTTCAAGTAAAGATCACTATTCATTAATATCTAAAGGTGGTGCTAGTTTTAGTCCTGTTGATACTTGACCGCAGCGTTTTATGCTGTTGGACTAGGTGGTAGTTCTCTAATCTCGGCCACAGGTCAGTTTCAGTTCAAGCAATTAGTTAAATAAAATTAGCATAAGTTTTGGATTAATTAGATCAATTTTTTACTTTCAAAGACACAGCTAGAATTTTCTAACTTGAGCACTAAAAATATATCCAGCAAAAATCATAATAAGTTGAGGTTGAGCTTATAATAGCTCAACTTGAACCATTGTCGACCTTTTTTAGGCTTACGTATTATGCATATTAATATACATGTCTTAGAGCTATTCAAGCTCAACAAAAATCTTCTTGAGCTCAATTCATTCTTGAATGCCCGTAGCCTATCAATTCGAGTTCAATCATAGCTAAGTTTCTTGAGCCAAACTTTAAATCTGCTCTGTCTATAAAAGTCAATTTATTAATCTTAACAGGCTTTTGATGCTATTGGAGATGCATTGGCAGTTCTTATACTTATGCCATTGCAATACACACCTATTCTTGGAGGGCCTTGTTTTAACTGTGACTTGCATAAGGGTCGGTAACCACACTTGTTTTGTATATTATCCTTATAGGCCCGAGGAGCACACTTACAAAAAAATTGTTGCTTTCCATGTCAATGGTGTTTTTTGGTGGACGATAAACCTTTCTAAACGTCTGTCTTCTTGGGCGATTTGATACCGGTCCTTAACTGAATCCAGCTTATGTAAATTTAACAAATGCAATAATCATTCTCTATTCAAAACATTTTAGTCACTTGTGTCAATATGTCATGTAATTTTCTTATTTTGATTGGTAGGCACGACGTTCGGCTAATAACATCCTTAGCAAAGGAAGATTACATTAACTATGACAACATCCAACCACAAAATAAATTTTGACGAAAGTGGTTATTTTTTACATATAAGGGTGTTTGAGATTGTGTCTGCAATACATATTTTGCATTTGTAGAACTATGTTTTAAACACGGTGGATCTTAATCTTTTCATTCATTTACAAAAAATGCATTTTCTTTTTAAGAAAATGCAGATCAATCACATTTTTTTTTTCTTTTCAAATGTGTGTCAATTCTGGAAACTATTTTCTAATTATGACGTTTTGCAACCTTTTAATCAGATAATCTCCTACAAAGCAATCCCGAACACCCACTTAATATCTTTGTTTGGCTACTTTTAAAGGTATTCCAACCATTTTCCCTCTCTCGTGTTGTTACAATAGGTATGTTGTGTAATCTATAAGCATTTGGGTCGGCACACGTGAACAGTTGACACAATACATGGAAGCAATTTTATGTTTATTGTATTTTTCCATTTGTAGGAACAATATTGGCAGCTTGGACCTTCAAACGATAAATCCGCCTGAAATCAGCCCTTACTTGGATAGTAATTATGACCTTTGTATACCTAGTACCATATAACTAGTCAAGCATGATTGTGAAAGAAATTGCATTGCTATCAATAATGTAATTTACTAAGATCAGTAACTCTATATTCAAATGTCAATATCCACCAAAATTTATCATATTAAGGTTACATGACAAATCTTAATCGATGTGGTGACAGGATTCTATATAAGATACGAGAATCAAACTTGAAATAGAACGCAGAATCACAAACCAACACCAGCAAACGATGCAGTGAATTGAAAGCTATGACAATGGTAATTAGCTGATTTCAAATCATAGAGCTCATGCGAAGTCTTCGACACAGGTTTGTATTGAAATATCTTTGTAGAATCATGAATAACTATAAATGAATCCTCTTCCCTTTCTCGCAAGACAATACTTAAAACATACGGATACGTCCACGACCTTCTCAGACATGAAACATCATCATTAAGATTCACACGATACTTCAGCAACCATTCAGAATTCCCTTTCCTCATCTCGTAAACATCCATAAGCTGGGGATAACCATACTTCCTACAAAGAAGAAGCAAACAACCACAAGTCTCGAACAACTTGAAATTATTCGTCTGGTACACCTTACCATCCAAGGTTCTAGGGGTTTTTATGGTCATTAATGCTTGGTCCTCTACATTAGTATCTAACATGAAAACCAAAGGCTCATTGTCCCAATTTTTCCAATAAAGTGCATCATTCCAATATATTCCATAACCAAAATAATGAAAACTATCGCTCGGATATTGAGCAATGCAAACACTCCACATGTCTGTCTCTGAAGAGTAAATTTGTATTTGCACTGAAAACATATTACCATCATTCACTAATACAGCGTGAATGACTTTGTAGTGACGTGATTTTGTAGGATCAAAAGCTATTCTTGTACCAAAAGCTCTTTTCATCGAGCATTGTGGAAGCATCTTTAACAGATTAATGAATGGATTGTATACGTAATACTCATTAGCCTTAGTATTACTACAACATAGAAGCAAACCACTGCAAGACTGCAAAATCTTAAGATCATGTAACTCGGAACTAAAATGGAAGGGGTTCTTTAACATAGAGCTTTTGCATGGAATTCGGGTATCAAATGACACAAAAACATATCCATGTGAACACCACTCTGGTTGAAGAAGGACACCAAAAGGAGGATCTAGGTTACAATTTTGGCTCCGTCGCAAAAGGAAAGTAGGATTGCTGATGAGAGATAACCAGCGTTTGCATACCGATTTGAACAGAAGAAGTGAAATTATAGGTAACTGGACTAAGATTTCAATCAAAAGGTCGTCGTTGTATTCAACTGCATGTAAGGATTGAGTATCCATGAAGAAAAATATAAAACCCTAATAAGGTTTTTATTTTTGGCTGATCACACCTTATATATGCATTCATCTCCCTTCTTATTTTACAGTATATGTATATCTTTTTGTGATTTCATTAAGCCCGCTAAAAGCCCATAACCCCAATCCCATTAGGAAAAAAAATGCTAAACCCAACTTAACTCTTGTCAAAACTTTGTATAAAATCCCGAAATTTGTAAAATGCAACCCATCAAAAAAGTTTTATAAGTCTTCTCTAATTTCTATGTAATGGATGTGATAACTTTTAGTCCTGAATATGCCACTGAGGCAGCCACCCAACGGTGTGATATCATTTTTGTGGGTGTTTTGTGCTTCATGTTTTGGTACCAAAAATTCCAATATGGGTGTAGTCTAGGCGGGGACAGAGGATAGTATGATAACAATATTTTGCGCTTTTGTTCATGGGAAAGCTACATTGTTGATCACTAAATCACTGATATTTGTTTGTTTTTGGCATCATTGGTGGTGCTTATTTAGTTGGTGCTTGTTTTGATCCTACTGGTACCGTGGCGTTTTATGTTGTTGGACGAGGTATGATTCTCTCATCTCAGCTGCAGTTTGTTTGATCTCAGGTAATAAGTTAATTGAAGTTAGTTTAAGTTTTGGATTAGATAAAGGATAGTATGATAACAATGTTTTGATTAGGGGAGTGAATGTTGGAGATAATCTCTTGGATCAATTAAGGTTATGGTTTGGTATTAGATAGTAGTATTAGTTTAGCATGTATTATAGTTATATTTGGGCCAAAATGTATGTTGAAAGTAGCCTATATATAACCATGCAGTATAGATAAAATAGCATTTATTTGTGAAACATTGTGATGGTTCATGTGAACGGTATGATGCAAGTTATAACCGTTTGTAACCGTCTTATGTAGTAGTATAAATAGGTGTGAAGTTGTTCTTTTGTAATCATCACAATTCAATAATAATTCAAGTATATTAGTTTGTATATTGTGGTCTTTCAATTGTGTTTATCATTGGATAAATATAGGCTGGACAAGAGTACCATATAACTAGTCAAACATGATTGTGAAAGAAATTGCATTGCTATCGTTTATGTTTACTAACATCAGTAACTCTATATTCAAATATCAATATCCACCAAAATTTATCATATTTAGGTTACATAACAAATCTTAATCGATGTGGTGACAGGATTCTATATAAGATACGAGAATCAAACTTGTAATAGAAAGCATAATCAAAAACCAACACCAGCAAATGATGCAATGAATTGAAAGCTATGAAACTTGTAAGCTGATTCCAGAGCATAGAGGTCATGAGAAGTCTTCAACACGGGTTTGTATTGAAATATCTTTGTAGAATCTTTAATTACTATAAATGAATCCTCTTCCCTTTCTCCCAAGACAATACTGTAAACAATCGGATACGTACACGACCTTCTATTGAGATTCACATGATACTTCACCAACCATTCAGAATACCCCTTCCTCATCTCGTAAACATCCATAAGCAGGGGATTATCACACTGCGTACAAAGAAGAAGCAAACAACCACAAGACTCGAACAACTCGCAATTACTATTCCCCATTACAGGGGGTTTTACAGTTGTTAACGCTTGATGCTTTGCAATATGTAATTTGAAAAGCAAAGGGTTAACGTTGGTTCTACTATTTAGCCAACAAATTGCATCATTCCAATATATTCCATTGCCAAAATAATAAAAACTATTTTCCGGGTATTGATCACTGCAAAAACTCCAGTTGCGTGTCTCTGAAGAGTAAGTTTGTATTTGAATTGTTAAATCATGCACATATACAGTCTGAATGACTTTGTAGTGAGGTGATTTTGTTGGATCAAATGCAATTCTTGTACCATGAATAGTTTTAATCGAGCATTGCGGAACCATCTTTGAGAGATTAATGCATGGATTGTATACGTAATACTTAACGCATTGACTGTCTACGTAATACTTATAACCCGTCCAACATAGAAGCAAACCATTGCAAGACTGCAAAATCCTAACATAACGTCCCTCAGAGCAAAAAGGGAAGGTAGTCTTCAATGCAGATCTTTTGTTTGGAATTCGGGTATCAAATGAGACAAAATCATATTCACATGAACGTCGAATAAAGAGGCCGTAAGAAGGATCAAGGGTAGGGATTTGGCTTCGGCGCAGAGTGAAATTAGAATTGTTGATGAGAGATAACCACCGTTTGCATACGGATTTGAAAAGAAGAAGTGAAATTACAGGTAACCGGACTAAGATTTCGATCAAAAGGTCGTCGTTGTATTCAACTGCATGTACGGATTGAGTATCCATGAAGAAAAAGATAAAACCCTAATAAGCTTTTATTTTTGGCTGATCACACCGTATATATGTATATTTTTGTGATTTCATTAAGCCCGCTCAAAGCCCATAACTCCCATCCCATAAGGACAATAAAAATTTCTAAACCCATCTAAAAATACAAGTCTTCTTTAGTTATTTCTTTAAAATGGGTATGACAAGTTTTAGTCCTGAATCCACCACTCAAGGCAGCCACTAGTGATATATAGGGGTATAATTCTCATCTTTTAGTACAAAATATTCCAATATGGGTGTAGTCAAGGCGGCGATATATAGGGGATGGTGTGATAACATTATTCTGCGTATTTTGTGATACATGTCTTGCTGCAGCTACGTCAGCCATTGCTAAAGCTATAGGTGTTCATGGGAAAGCTACACTTATGATTACTATGTCATTGATGGTGCTCGTTTCTATCCTACTGGTACCGTGGTGTTTTATGTTGTTGGACGAGGTATAATTCTCTCATCTCAGCTGCAGTTCAGTTTCAGCTCGGATAATAAGTTAATAGAAATTAGTTTATGTTTTGGATTAGATCAAAGTATTGTTTTTGACCTTCCAAGTCAAACTTTTTCTATCTTGTACACTAAAAAATATCGGGTAGAACATAATGAGTTGAGGTCAAGCTTATAATTGCTAGACTTGAACTATATATTGTCGACCTTTTTAAGGCTTATGTAATATGCATTTTTGATATACATCCTTTAGAGTTATTCGATCACAGCTCGAGTTTGGTTATTCTAGTACTCTAGTAGAACTACCACTATATATTGTTTAGTTAGATGATCCCAAATGTTCATAAGCCGAGCTCATTTTTGAAGGCTAGTTGGCTATCAAGTCGAGTTCAAGCTTAGCTTAAGGTTCTTTAGCCAAGCTTCAGGTCGCTTATCTCTGCTAGTAGTCCAAGATCTTCAACTATAAATTTACAATAATGATTTTAAAAGTTTGAAGTTCTAGATCGACTCAGTATCAATCATGCAATAAAAACTGAGGTCGTGTTTGAATTTTAAGGTCAATGTGTATATTTCTATGTTAAATAACTCAGCATGTGTTCTCAAAATTTATGGACTTCAAAGATTAATTAGATAAAATAAATCCACTCAATATCGACATAAATGCTTGAAACTATTGAGTCAATTAGGATTATTTTAAAAAAGGCGATAAGCCGATAATTGGTTTGACTTATCAATTTGTATATTTGAGGATCAAGAACTCAAACATCTATTTTAAATTATGAAATTTAAAGGTCAATGAGTTCAATGCTCAATCCAAATTCACATGAAATGCTAAAAGGTTTTGAAGTTTTACTAAGTTAACTGGTTTGACTTCGAAGGTCACGGTTTAAATTTAAAGGTCAATGAGTTCAATGCTCAATCAGCAGTAGGATTTTATAAAAGTTAAACTCCAAATGTCATTCAGATCAATCTTGAACTCATAATAGACATAAAACTTAAAAACTTTGAAGTCATACTATATTACAGACAAAAGCTGAGAAATGAGTTTGACTTTAAAAGTCAATGTCTGTATGCTTAACAGACTGTTGGTGCATTGGCTGTTATTGAATTCATACCATTGCAACACAAACACATGCTTGTAGGGCGAT
Organism: Chrysanthemum seticuspe; assembly: GCA_019973895.1. Taxonomy (NCBI): domain Eukaryota; kingdom Viridiplantae; phylum Streptophyta; class Magnoliopsida; order Asterales; family Asteraceae; genus Chrysanthemum; species Chrysanthemum seticuspe. The sequence goes on from BPTQ01000008.1 coordinate 37,233,949, forward strand.
GTGATATGCATACGGGTGCGTTGACATTCACTAGTACCACACTTGTTCTGTACATTTAAGGGTGTTTGGGATTGCGTTTGCAATACATATTTTTACAAAGAAATTGCAATGCTATTGTTAATGAAATTTACTAATCAGTAACTCTATATTCATATATCAATATCCACCAAAATTTATCATATTTAGGCTACATAAAAAATCTTAATCGATGTGGTGACAGGATTTTATATAAGATACGGAAATCAAACTTGAAACAGAAAGCATAATCAAAAACCAACACCAGCAAATGATGCAATAAATTGAAAGCTATGAAACTTGTAAGCTGATTCCAGAGCATAGAGGTCATGAGAAGTCTTCAACACGGGTTTGTATTGAAATATCTTTGTAGAATCTTGAATAACTATAAATGAATCCTCTTCCCTTTCTCCCAAGACGATACTGTGAACAATCGGATTCGCACACGACCTTCTCAGACACGAAACATCATCATTAAGATTCACGCGATACTTCAGCGACCATTCAGAAAACCCTTTCCTCATCTCGTAAACATCCATAAGCTGGGGAAAATCATACTTTTTACAAAGAAGAAGCAAACAACCACAAGTCTCAAACAGCTTGCAATCATCCCGCCAGGACACCTTAACATCCAAGGTTCTAGGGGGTTTTATGGTCGTTAATGTTTGATGCTCTACATTAGTATCTAGCTTTAAAAGCAAAGGGTTATCGCCCCCATTTTTCCAACAAAGTTCATCATTCCAGTATATTCCATATTCAAAATAAAGATAACTGTCGCGAGGAAATCGACCAGTGCAAACACTCCACATGTGTGTCTCTGAAGAGTAAGTTTGTATCTGAATTAAATCCATATTACCATCATCATCAGCATATTTCACAAATACAGGATGAATGACTTTGTAGTGAGGTGATTTTGTAGGATCAAAAGCTATCCTTGTATTATAAACTGTTTCAATCGAGCATTCTGGAACTATCTTTAAGAGATTAATGCATGGATTGTATACGTAATGCATGTACCTATTATTATAATTACTACGATTACTACAACGTAAAAGCAGCAAACCATTGCAAGACTGTATAATCTTAACTTTATTATCTTTATTATAGCCAAACGTGAAGGGGTTCTTAAATACAGAGCTTTTGCATGAAATTCGGGTATCAAATGACAAAAAACAATATTCACCCGAACTTAGGTATGATTGAAAAAGGAGACCACATGGAGGATCGAGGGTAGGGATTTGACTTCGGCGCAGAGTGAAAGTAGGATTGCTAATGAGAGATAACCAGCGTTTGCATACCAATTTGAACAGAACAAGTGAAATTACAGGTAACCGGAGTAAGATCTCGATCAAAAGATCATCATTGTATATAACTGCATGCACGGATTGCGTATCCATGAAGAAAAATATAAAACCCTAATAACCTTTCTAGTGTTTGCTCACCCACCGTATACATGCATTCATCTCCCAGCCTCTATTACGGGTATGTATTTTTAAGACTTCATTAAGCCCACTTACAAATAATTAAAGCCCATAAGTCCTCACTTAAAAATAGGGGTGTTCATGGGTCGGGTAATAACCGAATAAACCGAATAAACCGAAAACAGAACCCGAACCGAACCGAAAAAAACTGAACCGAACTTGTAACCGAACCGAATTTGTCAAAACCGAACCGAACCGAACTAAAAATTCGGTTTTCGGTTTGAATATGGTTTTGGCTACCTGAACCGAAAACCGAATTTATATAAATATATATATATATATATATATACATATATATATATATATATATATAGGTTTGGGTTATTATGAAAAGTTTCTTAGAATGAAAAGAATGAGAAGGCATGTGGAGGTGACATGTGTCACCTTTGCCACATCATCATGCCACATTACCATACCCCACCCCCACCCACCCACCCCCCCCCCCCCCCCGAAAAAAAAATTTTTTCCCGCCAAAAAAAAATTTTTTTTTTGGGGCAAAAAAATTTTTTTTTTTCCCGCCAAAAAATTTCCCGCCAAAATTTTTTACTGCATCACAGTTATAAAGTTACTGCATCACAAATCATAATTTTAGTGCATTAAGGTTATAAATTACTGCATCACAGTTATAAAGTTACTGCATCACAGTTATAAAGTTACTGCATCACAATCATGATTTTAGTGCATTAATGTTATAACATTGATTTTAGTGCATCATAGTTGATGCACTTAACTATTAACTATGATGCAGTAACTTATAATAAAGATGCATCAAGGCTTATTAGTGCATTAAGGTTATAAGTTACTGCGTCACAATTATGATTTTAGTGCATTAAGGGGGTGGCAACACCCTCGGTATGGCTTGCGGTTTGGCTAGGCATCATGCGGCATCCCATTGCCACCCTAGCGGCATCATGAATTCGGTATGGTTTGCGGCATCTTTTGCCGTAGCGGCATGGAGGAATTCAAGAGGAGCGTGTGTTTCATTTTCAAAATTAAGGAAAATACAAATATTGGAATCGATAGCGGAGCAAAGGTCTTAAAAGGATGGCTTGGCCGAAAAATTGTTGTCGGCCCAAATCCGTAATATTGAAGAAAAGGCTTATCATCGGGCACTGAGGTTCTATAACCAACCTCACGATCACATAATTGATCCGAGAATGCGAGAGATCACGATTACCAAAAAACGTGAGTATGCGGAGCAATATGGATGGCCGACGGATATTTAGATGCGTATTTTTTTTAGTATTATGCAATTTTTTTAAGTATTATGTAATTTGTTTTTTATTATTAATGAAATATTATGTTTTTATTTAATTGTTTGATTTAATTATGAATTTAAAAAAGAAAAAAAAGTGAGGTATGGAATGACCATTGCCATTAAAAAACTATGGTGAGGTATGTGATTAGGTGGAATGAAATTATTGGTGGGTTGTGAGGTATGGTGAGGTATGGAATCAAAGTGTTGCCACCCCCCTAAGGTTATAAATTACTGCATCACAGTTATAAAGTTATTGCATCACAATCATGATTTTAGTGCATTTAAGGTTATAACCTTGATTTTAGTGCATCATAGTTGATGCACTGAACTATTAACTTATAATAAAGATGCACCAAAACTTATTAGTGCATTAAGGTTATAAGTTACTGCATCACGGTTATAAATTTACTGCATCATAATCATGATTTTAGTGCATTAAGGTTATAAATTACTGCATCACAATTATAATTGTGATGCAGTATTTTTATAACTGTGATGCAGTAATAAATTTTGGCGGGAAATTTTTGGCGGGAAAAAAAAAATTTTTTTTGGCCCAAAAAAAAAATTTTTTTTGGCGGGAAAAAAAATTTTTTTTTGCGGGGGGGGGGGGGGGGCGGGGGCGGGGTAGGTGGGTGGGGTGGGGGTGACACATGTCACATGACATGGCATGGTGATGTGGCAAAGGTGACACATGTCACCTCCACATGCCTTCTCATTCTTTTCATTATAAGAAACTTTTCATTTTAACCCTACCCTATATATATATATATATATATATATATATATATATATATATATATATATATATATATATATATATATATATATATATATATATATATATATATATATTTTATGTATTTATATATAAAAACACTTTATATATTTAATATATATATTTTTTTATATACTTATATACACAAAAAGACCATTAAAATTTTATCTTAATATAAAAAATCACCTTTTATACTTGAAATAAATTTTTTCTTTGCCAAAATCTATTTAATTAAATTAAAGAAAAATATATAAGTTCGGTTTTCGGTTTTGACCCATAACCGAACCGAATTTCGGTTCGGTTCGGTTACAAATATTTTCGGTTCGGTTTTTGGTTATGACCAAAAAAAAAAATTAACCGAATAAACCGATTAACCCGAGAACCGAACCGATGAACACCCCTACTTAAAAATGCCAAAACATCAAATATGTATCATTGATTCATTGGTACCTCGAGTTGAAAGATGTATACAGCTTAAAGTTTAGATGTGTTTAGTCAAACCTTTTCGACGCCCAATATGAGTTGTAACATACCACAATGCAACTTGTGTGTCGGCCAGGTTACTATACATTTGGCTCATGTCCACTAATAATCAAAGATCTTGACCCATCAACCCCTTATTTAATTTATTGACTATTATTATTATTATTTCATGTCGTTATTTAACTAAATTAACATTTTTGTCACATAGGATTTTTTAACAGCGCTTCGCTTCGGGCCATAGGATATTATGTTTGGCGATGTAACTGTTGCAGAAACTGAAATATAGCTCGTGACAGAGATGAATTTGAAACTAAAAAAGTTTAATTTTTATAAGCAACATGAGGTGGTATTTGATTTTAAGAGATTATAAAAAGATTATTTCTTTAAAATTTTGGTAAATTCTATAAGCTAAACAAAAACTATTTTTTAAGTACATTTTTTTTTTAATTTAAAATAAGCATAGTTGTGTGTCATGTTTGACACATAAGATTATGTTTATTATTTTTTTAACAAAAAAAGCTACTGAAAATATAAATTTTATTTAACAGACATAACTTATTAAAAACTTTAGAAAAAAAATCATAATCTCTTAAAAACAAATGATACTTCATGTATTAAAATAATCTAAACTTTTAATCTTCCGTTTCATCTTCATCTATAGCTACATTCGTAAACGAAACTTGACAAGTTTGACTATAGAGGCAAAACTATAATGTATTTGCTTTAGGAGACTAATTTACATTTTTATTTAACATTCGTACTAATAATGTCTATTACTACAAAGTGTAAAGGTTAAAAATGTACTTACAATTAACAATTTTGGGAGCCCACGACCCCTTCTGGTTCTTACTAACTTTCGTCCCTAACTGCATATTCAGTTACAACAACAACAACAATAACAATTACTTCCGGAATGCATACTAGGGTGAGCAACAGGCCAAACCCGACCCGACCCGACCCGATCTAGAAATCAATTAAGGTTAAAACGTGAACCGAGAAACGAACCATTATTCGGTTCGATAGTTGTGTTTTGACCCGAACCGAGTAAAACCGAAAACCAAACTGAATAAAATCAGTTTGGTTTGATTAGGCCCAGTTCAGCTCGATTTGTCAGTTTTCGATTGATTTTGCTCGGCCATTCCCACTTCTAACAATTAAAAAATTGGAAAAGTTGTTAACCCCCTTTTACGTATTTCATTTTGTCCAAATCACGTAAAGTCATCATCCCTCCCTCCTTTTCCACAATCACACTTCATAAAAAATTAAAAAATCACACACACCATTAATAAATATAAAAAAAACCTAACGGTTTTTTCCGATCCAGTAGCACTGGATTCCGTTGCAGAACCACCGTCAACCACCACCACCACCACCACCACCGGTCAGATCCGGTACCGATCACCTTCCGCCGCGGAGCTTCTAGAAGGCCAATCCTTCGCCACGTCATCCGAGCAACTCACAACCGACAACAAAATGTCGAAACGTAACCGTCCGTACAACAACAACGGTTACGATTCACTAACCGACAAAATGAACCGATATCGCGGCGTGATACTAGTTATATCGATACCGTTGGTTTTAATATCCTTTGTGTTGTTTTTAATGCCTAATGTAAGGTCAAACGACGCCGTTTTGCCTAACCGAAAGTTTTCGCCAAATTACGTGTTGGAGAGTGGTGATGGTAAGGCGATGAATAAGTATGCGGTGGTGTTTGATGCTGGAAGTAGTGGGAGTAGAGTTCATGTGTTTTGTTTTGATCGGAATTTGGATCTCGTCCATATCGGTAACGAGCTCGAGCTTTTTGAGCAGGTAGATTGATTATCTGTTGCGTAATTGTTGTAATGTATTACAGATCTGGTTCTAGTTTTAGTGAATGTAGTTTACGCGCTAGTTAGTTAGTTATGCGTAAGCTAGTATGTAGTTTAGTTAAATCGAGATCAATACGGTTGTGACATTGACCAGATCTGTAACATTGAGCGGATCTGCTTTCTTATTAGTACATGTATTAGTATACGGCATTTGTTAGTTGATACGTGTAAGTTAGTATATGTGTGCTAGTATACGGCATTTGGTGTTAGCCTTAGTTAACTGTTGCTTAGTTTAGATTGAAATCTACATCAGTACGGTTGTGACATTAAACAGATCTGCCTTTTTTTTAGTGCGTATAATATTCGGCATGTATATGTGTGAGTTAGCGTTAGTTAACTGTTGCTTAGTTTAAATTGAAATTGAGATCAATACGGTTGTGACATTAAACAGATCTGCCTTTTTTAGTGCATATAATATTCGGCATGTATATGTGTGAGTTAGCGATAGTTAACTGTTGCTTAGTTTAGATTTAAATCACATCGATACGGTTGTAACATTTAACAGATCTGCCTTCTTTTAAGTGCATATATCATTCGGCGTTTGTTACTTGAAATGTGCAAGGCTGTAAGTTCGTATTAGGTAGCTGTAGTTTAGTTTATATCGGAATTGTTACGGTTGTGACATTGGGCAGATTATAGATATCATGGTTGTAAATATCGCTCGGCGGTCGACCACCGCCAAGCGCCATATCGGTCTTGGCGGTGATATATCAGTGATATATCGAAGACCATAAATTATAAAGGAATTTATTTAAAAAAAATAAATATTAGCAATATCATAACAAAATAAGTCACTAACCACAAAAAAACTAAAAATTTTAACATCCTTGAAAAATAAAAGCCGCAAGTCCATAAGTATTTATCAATTTATATAAAAAATAAAATAAAAAAATAATAAAAAATACTAGTTTGACCGATTTTTGACCTAGTTTGACCGATATTTGACCAATTTTGACCGATTTTGATCGATTTATCACCGATTTTGACCAATTTATCACCGATTTTGACCAAACCGATAAATTGACCGATAAGCGAAATATCGTATCGGTCGACCGCTGATAAGCGATATATCACTGATATATCGGCCGCCAAGACCGATATTTACAACACTGATAGATATGGATTGTGTGGAGAGAAGTGTTAAAAGGAGTGGTGGATCTGGTTTTTTTATTGCATTTGTTTCAGATGTGCAAGTTGGTATTAGTTAGCGAGCTGGAAATTGAATTACATGATGTGTAAAGAAGTGTTATTAGAAGTGGTGGATCTGCATTGTTTGCATGAAGATTAACTAGTATGTGTAAGTTAGTATTAGCCTATTAGGTAAATGTAGTTTACCTTAGTAATTGAAATCGACTTGGATAAGGTTGTTATATTGAATAGATTACAGATGTGCATGATGTACTTGGCATTTGGCAACTAGATCAAGTTACTATGGAGGTTAATAGTAATTTTAACCATTGTTTGTTTAAATGCACATCAGCTAAGCTAATAAGTCACTTAGGATCATCAAACAAACTGATGAGCTTCGCCTTCAAGCCCTAACATTGAGGAAATAGCACTTTCCCTCTTTTAGACTATATTGATAGAGTTGAAATGTGCATGGCATTTTTAACTCTATAAAATTCTGTTGGAGTTGTTTAAGTTTTAATCAATCTGTGTTGGAAGGAGTCTGATTCTTGACTTGATATATCTATATTGCAGTTGAAACCAGGTTTGAGTCATTATGCAACAGATCCTAAAGCAGCTGCAGATTCTCTTCTGCCTCTTTTAGTGAAAGCTGAAAAGGTCGTTCCACAAAATATGCGCCAAAATACACCAGTCAAAGTTGGGGTTAGTTATTTGTATGGCTAATGATACTAATCTATTTTGTTAACGTTGTATGTTACTAGCACTTATATACGTTATATATATATGCAGGCAACTGCAGGTCTGAGACAGTTGGGAGTTGATGCATCTGAAAAGATTTTGCAAGCTGTAAGTACTTATCTCCTACAGACTTTTTTTTCTCACTTAACAGATTCTGTTCTCCCGTCTTGTGATTTGTATTTGGTAATAATTCTTTTTATAATTGATTTTTATATAGGTCAAAGATTTTCTAAAAGTTAAGAGCAGCCTCAAATCGAATGATGATTGGGTAACTGTTCTGGATGGAACCCAGGAAGGTGCTTATCAATGGGTAAGATACTTGCTTCTTACATCCTCATAGATGATTTGCTTTTAGCATAAGATTTGGACCCATTTCATGTTGTTCATGCATCATGAAAAAAACAACTAATTTGTTTGGTGCTAGGCACAGGTTACTTACTAACTGAGTTTTCTTCGATAGTAATGTATCTCAGAGAACTTGTGATGTCAATCATTGTCAAGATGCATGTTTTGTCTTAACGTGTCTGTATTTCAATCGTTTTACTAATTGTGTTTTGGCATCATAATCCTTATCATATCGTACTCTTTTTTATCTCTCTCAAGGGTTAAGTTGGAGCTCCTGTGATTCTAATTTAGAAGACATCATAATCCTTATCGTATGGTACTCTTTTTTGTTGTTAACATCTTTTTCATACCTACAGGTGACCATCAATTATTTGTCAAATAAATTGGGCAAGAAATATTCGGACACAGTTGGGGTAGTTGATCTAGGTGGCGGGTCAGTACAAATGGCATATGCTATTTCAGAGAAAGATGCTGCAAAGGCTCCAAGGATAACAAACGGAGAGGATACGTATGTGAAGGAAATGTTACTCATGGGAACTAAATACTACCTCTACGTTCACAGGTTCGCCTCATACCTGTTTAAATATAGACAATTACTTCTTTATAGACGACTTCCTGAAGATGGAACGGGTTTCCCATATCTCTGTTTGAAGCTATGTTTACTTTTTTTATAGTTGACATTAAATAGGTAGAACAGTATCAGAATATGAAGCCTATCAACCATAACACGTGCTAAAAATGAAAAGGCAATCTAGGCTTGTATCATATGGCAGGAAGGCTAGAAAGTTAAAAATATAATGTACACTGAATCATATATTCATTGTTTTATACGGGTATTGAACACCCCCCCCCCCCCCCCCCCCCCCCCCCCCACATACAAACAAAGTGAGAAGATGTGATATCACTAAAATCAAATTTAATTTTGGTGACTTGGTGTATTTTCGAGCCTTTAATGGTGTTTTTTCATGTCTATTTCTGCCCTGTGGTCATATTAATTTTGATTACTTTGAATTGATGCTCTTTTTCTTCGAGTCTTTCAGTTACTTGAAGTATGGATTGTTAGCAGCTCGTGCTGAGATCCTTGGAGTTGCAAAAGATTCTGAGAGTCCATGTGTCATGGTTGGCTATAATGGTATGTTTTTTTTGTGATAAAGCTGTTTTACCTCACATCTTTCAGGTATTAAGCCTTAAGGTCTTACAGAAGAGGATTTAGGTTTTAGAATGATGTTATTTTTGAATGAAATGCGTGTTTACTAACCAACTGGAGTATTAACTCTTACCTCTTGTATTATCTTGTAGGGGTATATTCATATGCCGGAACTGATTACAAAGTTTCAGCTCCTTCTTCTGGTTCAAGCATGAACAAATGCAGGGAAGAAGCATTAAAAGCCCTTAAAGTTAATGAATCAACTTGTACCCACATGAAATGCACTTTTGGTGGGGTATGGAATGGTGGTGGTGGTGATGGACAAAAGAACCTATTTGTAGCTTCTTTCTTCTTCGATCGGGCTGCTGAGGTATTAAAGGATATCTTTCAATACCTTTTGGAAATCAGTAAAATACCATTATGGCTGCTTTTTATAAAGCCTAGTTTCATATGCATATCGACTAATGATCTGTTCATGTAGGCTGGTTTTGTTGATCCAAAAAGCCATGTTGCCAAAGTTCGTCCAGCTGATTTCCAAGAGGCTGCTAAACGTGCTTGTCAAACCACACTCGAGGATGCAAAATCCGCATACCCCAATGTGGAAGAAGCTAACCTCCCATACTTATGCATGGATCTTGTGTATCAATACACGTTGCTTGTAGATGGCTTTGGTAAGTTGATGCCTAACTAATACGGCTTCAATTACAGAACCTTCTTAAAAACCAAGGGGAGGGGCAGCAACATAGGTGGATTGGTTAATATGTCAAAACTGAATCGGGTCAAAATGTCTAGTTTGTTAGTATGTCATAAGTGAGTTGGTGTGGTTTTGGCTGAACCCACAAACACGTCCTTTTACAAACAAAACAAAAACAAAAAATTCCTAAATCTGTTAACTATGATTACAAAACTATATTCTACAATAATAGTGTGAAACTATTTTTACCAAAGTAATTCAGAAGATCTGTACACATTTTGAAGACTTATAACCCGTGCGACCCATTTCCTTGTCAGTAAATTCGTAGCTTGACCAGATGTCTGGTTTTCTGGTAAAAATTGCTTAGCTGTACCTGACATGGCATTTTCTTGATCACTTATTTTTCATGTATAATACTAACGGCAAAAACACAGCGTGCTTTCACTTTTGTGCTGTTTTAGTCATTGGTATTCATTAGTATACCAAACTAAGAAAAATAATCCAATTGTTCGTGTTCTTGTTGAACAGACCTGGAACCATGGCAACAGATTACACTGGTGAAAAAGGTTGAGTACCAAAATTCATTGGTTGAGGCTGCTTGGCCGTTGGGTAGTGCAATTGAAGCAGTGTCAGCAGTCGCCTAGCGACCAAAAATACATTATCGATTGTATTATGTATGAAACTGGTTAACCATTGTTGCCAGATCAGCGGGTCGGTAAATGCTGAGGTTCCGAGAAGATATTCTTTTCACTATCAATAGCGCTATTATTTTTGTGTTTCTGACTCTTTGGTAAAAGACAGGAAACCCAATTTTTGAATTAAATTTTATATTAAGCAGTGAGACGTAATTAGGACTCATTTGTATTTGTATCTCACTAAAGTTGTACCTGAAATACCATAAATGTGAAATCTCTTTTGTTAAATACTAGGAGTACCCGTGCATAGCGACGTGATTTTTTAACGACAAATAGTTATAATTATAATATAATATTGTAGTTAATTGTTTCGTGTAATTTTTATGCATACAATATAAAATGTCTCATCTTGGCTAAGAGAACAACATTATTAATCTTATTCATCTTCTACAAAATTGTTTCTATCTTTATGATGGATGATGGAAATGGTCGAGTTATATGTATAATATAATATGTGCACTATATATGAAATTTAATCGAGTATGATGAGTGTTAAAAACCAAATCAAAATAGTGTTAGTTAAAACAAAAAATTTGTATTTAAAATAAAAAACAACATTTATTTAGTGGCAAATGAAATAATTATTTACCGACTCTAAGCATCATTCGTTGTCTTGAGAAATTTTTCTCGTTGGTCTTCAGACCTCATATGTATCATTCGAACATCCTTCCTTGCAATGCACTATCGAATAAAGTTATAACGAGTGTTGATATGCTTACTTAGATCATGGTAGACTGGATTTTTCGCTAACTCGATGACTGACTTAGTATCCATGTAGATCTCAGTCGCATCTTCTTACTCCATGTGTAGCTCATTTAGCATACTTTTGAGCCAAATTGTGTAGATCTCAGACACATACCTTTGGGTAACTAATCAGTTAGCCTTAAAATTTCTTTCTACCTTAAATCCTAGGAATCATTGGATGATCATTGCTCTTAGTTATTTTTGCTGCGCGCACGACGCATTAGTATTCTCAACCATTGTTATGGAAGCTTCTTTACAATGGTTATCGAGTTTGGTGTTTGGCGTAGCTTATTACAGTTGATAAGGTAAAATAATCAAAAAGTTACATAAATATAAAAATGTGTGATTATTAAATGTGCGTATAGAAGTCTTTTAATGTAACATCTCTTATATAAGCTTACATCTCCTCCTATAAGCCACAAAATTAAAGCTTATCAAAACCCCATCATATAAGCTCATAAACCAAACCATATAAGCTTAGCCACACACTTAATCAATCCTTTATTTGATATATAAGCTAATAAAACCATAAGCCTCTTAATATGCTTACCAAATAACCTAATAGAATACCTTTTTATTATTTCACTTTTTATTTATCGAAAGACTTAGGGCCTGTTTGTTATGAGTCTTTCGATTTGAAGGAATGGTTTTGAAGTGATACAAATCGTTTGTTTTGAGTATGGTTTGAGAGAATGGTTGTGAAACAGTGACTAATATCCATAGATAGAGTCTTTGACAAAACCCATAAAGACCCCGTGAGATTACTGACAACCCTCCATCTTTTTTTGACTATAGTACACAATATAGTACATGCAAATAAAAAAAAGAGAAAAGTACCAAAAATGCCAAAATCTTTTTTCCCTCAATCTTCAAAATGGTAATGCGCAACCACTCGACTCCGCAGCTCCACCCAAAATGCGACACGTGTCATAAGGAAAGTACACTTTTTACTTTTTATTCTACCCAAATAACCACAAAAAATGCGCAACCGACGGCTACTCAACTACTTTTACTCGACTTGCATTTATCCACGTGCAAAAAGTACAAAAAGTAAAAAAAAAAAAAAAAAAAAAAAAAAAAAAGTACAGAACTACTTTTATCCGATGTACCAGTTTTTTTCTTTTCCAATGTACATGGAAACCCGATCGAATGCAATAACCATCAGATCATACACAAGAATTGATCGATACATGATTATCAATCCAAATCTGATTATCATTCTCAAACTTAAACACAAACACAAACACAAAACAACATATATTGTCACCGATTGAGTAGATAGGATTTTTGTTTATGTCCAATGGATTCACCCTTTCATCGCGTTGATGTAAGTATCATATTTAGATGTAATAAATGTTTAATCCTTTAGTTAGGTTTGGGATTGTTACAGATCAGATTGCACTTTAATGATCAAGTCTTTTGGGTATATCAATTTTGGTTGAAAATAGTTGGTATCTTGTATTTTTTGTACCAGTAACACAATATACCCATGAAGACTCAATAATCTTGTAGCTAGTATCATGTATAAATTAGTTTTATTTTTAATATTTTGTTTTTTGTTAACCTAGGTTTATGATTCGAAGGTTAGTTTGAGAACTAAGCTACACCTTCTGAAAACAATAGCAAAGAAGTTGGCAGCTAAAGAGGAAAGGTATAACAAGTTTAAAAGTAGTGTTTTTGGTCCTTGGTTAGATATTAGAACGGAGGACCATGATAATCATGTCCTGAACTTTTTGCTTCAACACCAAATGATTATCAAAGACGTTAGTACTGATATGCCTTTTATTTTCGATATTGGTCACAATACATTAGAGTTTGGTAGGAGGGAATTTTGTTTGTTAACTGGTTTCAAATTTGAAAATCCTTCTTTAGACCATTTGAGTAACAGCGTCTCAAATTTCCATAACCGTGTGTTTCCTACTCTACCAAGAATAAAGGGTGACGATCTTGAAGCACTTCTTGAAACGGATAAGGGTTTTAAAAAGCTATCTCATGATGATTCAGTCCGTGTTTGTCTGTTGCTGGCTTTAGAGTATGTATTCATGGGTAACGAGCTTAGGCACGTTATACCAGATGAGATTTTGGCTCTAGTGGATGATTTGTCTGCTTTTGATGCTTTCCCTTGGGGACAATATATTTGGCACGAGCTTCACCTTAGGGTGTATAATATTGATTCAATACACCGTAAGGATATTTTGAAAAAATTTGCAACACACGGGAAAAAATACAAGCCTCAATATTCTTTGAACGGAGTTGTTTTCGTCTATAAGGTTTGCAAGCTTTTATCATTTATTGCTTGTCTCATGTATTGCTTGTCTCATTTATGTCATTGAAGTGTAAATGTTGACCCAACCCACCCATACCATAAATGTTGACCCAACCCAGCCTTTAGTATCTAAATGCTATGTTTGACTCCTCAAATCTACTTTTAAGTTTGGTTTTAATCAACTCTAGAGTGCAACTGCATTGTTATCAGAATATGTGGTCATATGGAATAGAATACCTCATTTATTGTGACGTTTATATGAATCTAATAACATAATGCAGTGACGTAATTTTGTCTGACTTTTGAAGTACACAGATTTGAGATGTTTTCTCATCCGAAACTCTTAGATTAGAAACAGATGCTTGACTAATAGTTGCTGAAACACAACATGTTCATATTAAGCGCAAACTTGTAGCTGAAGTTTGATATATCTTTGTTACGTTGGCATATACAACTTGTTACATTGACATATTATAATTAACTGATATTTATTTAGCCATTAAGTTAGTTTAGTTATTTAACATTAATGGTTTTAAAACCTTTACAGATCTGGTTATTGGAACTTTAGCTCCCAATTTTGAAATGGAAAATGCTTCGACCAGGAACATCCTCTCGGGATCACATCAGGGTCATTAATCCACCAACGATGTGTCTGAGATGAAGACTCTAGAATCCATATCTACAAAAAGTTAATGAATAAGTCAAATGACAAATAAAATATTAGCATAAAATAACTTGACAATGATTTGGACTAAAAATACAGACCTTGAAACACATAATAAATCCAGACAATGAATACGATGGAACAAACTTTGGGTCTTTTTCCAATGCTTTATGGTGCTCATCCTTATGATTTGAGTTAACATTTCTAATGGCAGCGTATAACTCCCGCCAGATGTGCTCTCCCCAAGCAAACTCATCCCAAGCATCCAGATTTTCTACCATCCTTAGATATACATCATCAACAACAGATCCTAACTCACGACCCATAAATATAACTTCCAAAGATAACAAAAGACAAACTCGTATTGAGTCTTCATCTGATAGTTTCGTGAAACGCTCTTCATCCTCAATAACATATACAAGATCTATGTTTTTAACATAGCGACCTATCTTCTCCGGAAATACACGATCACGAAAACTGATATCACCCTCCCTAAACTTGCGGAAACTGACCATCCCAAACTTGAATGCAGTTATGAGGCAAAATTCATGACGACCAAAGTGTAGCAAATGATTGTTAACATTATAAATGAGGGGTAAATCATAGTGATCATTATCAGAGAAGACTTGCTTCTGAAGCATAAAATGTATAAGACCCTCTTCATTGTCAACATAATCCAAATCCAGCCACCGCCCAAAACATGTCGACCTAAACAGTACAGATCGGTCCAAACCTATTATGTCTTTCATTAGTGGAAAGTAATTAAGTTTGCTTCTAACATGTACCCTCGCATGATATTCCTAAAGAGATTACAAGATACAAGAATTAGCATCGCTGGGATAAGATAACAAGATTATGCAATATGGGCTTCTCTAAACAATTCAAATATCGGCTTATATACATCAGAATACTAGGCTTATAACTAGTTTCACACTTTTCAAATATTCGACCTAAACAGTACACTTAAAAGTATAATTTGAACCAGTTTATAAACACTGTAGAATAGCATTGAGCAATGTTAACATATTTGCATGCAGACATGTATAAGCACTTAACACATAAGACACTTCAAAATTGCTTATTTTCTTAAAAATTAGCCAAAAAACACTTCAAAACAGTTGATTTTCTTAAAAAAAAAATACCAAATAAGCACTTCAAATCTGCTTAGGTTATTAGAAATGACAGAATAAGCACTTCAAAACAGCTTATTTTCTTAAAAACGGCCAAAGAATAACTTGAAACTGATTAACAAGAATAAAAGCAAGTAACCCATTTTCAGAAATACCCAAAAGACAAACACCCAGTTAGATCTAACAATGAATCAAAAAAAAAAGCTAGAAGAGTACCATCGGTTTCATGGTGGAATGAAACAATAATAGGATTGAGTGTGTGATTATTGAGTGTGTATTTGAGATCAAAACATCAAGCACAATAAAACAAAGTAATCGGATAATAATTCAAACCTAGATCGGATATCAAGAAAGTTAATCGGAAATCAAGGAAACTAAAAAAGTCAACGTACCTTTATGTCACATCATCGCCGCCGGTTGCGCAAGCTACCTGTTGAGTAGCCGGCGGTTGCTCAATAAGAGAGGTTATCTTGGAAAAGTGAGAAGATAAAAGGTGTGTTGGTAGTTGGGACACGTGTCACATTTTGGGTGGAGCTGCGGAGTCGAGTGATTGCGCATGACCATTTTGGAGATTGAGTGAAAATTTGACCACAAAGAGGACTACCAAAAAGATTTTGGCACTTTTTGATACTTTTCTTTAAAAAAAATGGTTTCTTAATGTACGTGTACATTTTCTAGCCATAGATGATCATCTATTTTATTTTATTTTAACTTTTCAAAATTTATAATAATCTATAAACTTCAAATCGAATATTTACTTTCAAATAAATTTTCTATCATATTTTCTTTCATTCTATACCAAATCCGAATCTTATTCTAAACCTATCAACAAAACAAACAGGCCCTTAAATGTTTGCTTAATCTCGTGACAAAAAATATGTGAGAGAAAACTTTTAGACTAAAAGTAATAAGACATAAAAACACCACCCTCACACCGTCACATCAGCTTTCTCTCTCCTCAAATACCACCCAAACCAAACACTCGTAGTAAGAGGACCACACACCCAATTAAAAACATACCCGAAAAATCTAAATTAAACAAAAAACTAGTCACACAAACCAAACATTTCGTTTGGTCTAGTGATGGACCGAATGAATTTGGTGTCTAGGGGGTGGCCTCGTTCGGTGAGATACAAAGTAATAAGAGAAATGCGGTTGGTTGGGGGTGGACAACAAATTTGTCTGATGATGGTTGACTCTTATTACTATCAGCCTTAGTTTATAAATAAATAACTTTTCTACTTTCAACCAACAAAATACTACTACACAAATTTATTCATAGAATTAAACATTCATCTAGATCTCTTTGTAATTTTTCCTTTTAAAAGTAAACAATTTTTGGGACAAGGTCACAAGACCCTCTTAAGAAAGCACATATCTACCTTTTAAAACCAAATATTAAGCTCAAAATATTTTTATTTTGGGCCAAAACAATTTTAAGGATGAAAATAAGCCGAGCTACTCGTGAAATGTTCATGATCGGATTGGTTAACAGCTTCATACGAGCCGAACTTAAACAAGCTCAAGCCTAAGCTGGAGCCTAAATTGCAGCTCATGTTAATCGAGCTCGAGCTTTATATATAAAGCTCGATTAGTTTCACGAGCTTAAACGACACTAGAATATTTTAAATATTAAATATATATAATATTTTATATATTATACACAAGCATATTAACGAACTCAATAACAAGTTTATTAACGAGCTCAGAATAGATGCACTACGAGCCGAGCTCGAGCCTTTATAATATACTATGAGCCGAGCTCAAGTTTAGAAAACAAGGTTCAAACTAAGTCGAACTTAGACTCGAGCTTTATAAAACTTAAACTAACCGAGCTCGGGCTCGGGCTCGGGCTCGGCTCGGCTTGTTTCCAACTTAAGAAATTTATAAATAACCTAATACATTAATACTTTCTTTCAGTCATCAAAATACTCCCCAATCTTCTGCCACCGCCGTCCTCCGGTGCCGGACGGCCGCTCCATTTCAAACCATCAAAGTGGGTAATGTACTAAACACTACTTAATATACATGTCTGAGTTTTATAATTTTTTTAGAAAAAAGAGTAATAGTTGGGGTGATTCTATATATGTAGGTTACACTAATATTACTTTTTAATAGTTATGTGAGGTTTATTTATGTTTGTTGTTTAGAAATTTTAGGAGTGGCAAATTCTCACATGACACGAAACTAGAGGTGGCAAAATAGGTTTAAATTGGTTCGTGTCTAGATGAGTTTTTTTAGAAAAACAGGTTTTAATGGGTCGTGTCTAGATGAGTTTTCTAGAAAAATGGGTTCAAAACTTCAAATGGGTCCGTGTCTAGATGAGTTTTCTAGAAAAAATGGGTTCAAATGTCTAGATGAGTTTTCTAAAAAAAATGGGTTCAAATGGGTCCGTGTCTAGATGAGTTTTCTAAAAAAATGGGTTCAAATGGGTCCGTGTCTAGATGAGTTTTCTAGAAAAACGGGTTCAAATGGGTCCATGTCTAGATGGGTTTTCTAGAAAAATGGGTTCAAAACTTCAAATGGGTCCGTGCTAGATGAGTTTTCTAGAAAAAATGGGTTCAAATGGGTCCGTGTCCAGATGAGTTTTCTAGAAAAACGGGTTCAAATGGGTCCATGTCTAGATGGGTTTTCTAGAAAAATGGGTTCAAAACTTCAAATGGGTCCGTGTCTAGATGAGTTTTCTAGAAAAAATGGGTTCACATGGGTCCGTATCTAGATGGGTTGGGTCCGGTTCTAGATGAGTTTTGGGCGGGTTGACAAAATTTCTTTTTTGTTTCTTTAAGTAAAAGATGAAAAAAAAAAAAAAAAAAAAAAAAAAAAAGATCCACTTGACCTACATAGACCCGTCGGATAATTGTTATTTTAATTTCAGTTTCTATCAAATAACCAATTAGACCCATATATAATATTAAGAGAGACCCAACTAGACCCTTATTTAACTAATAGATCTCAAATTGCCACCTCTGCACGAAACACATGACATGAGGCTGACATGAAAAAGCAAGTGAGGGTGTTTGTGAATATTTGTAACTTGCTTTTTCACATTCCATTGATTTGTAATTTTTATAGTTTGTGATATGATTTGATAAGCATCAGTGAGGGTGTTTGTGAATATTTGTTCAGTCCAGTACAAGATGTAGTTATTCTCTATAGACATGGTTTGTTTTATAGAATCAACAACAACAATATCCAATCCCGCGGGAGCGGTTTGTTACTTTTATAGAATGTTTTTCTATATTAGCTGATTCTGTATCGTGATTTGTAGGTTTTTGTGCCAACGGTTTTTTGCTACTGAAATGTGATAATGAAGATAGTTGGTGTTTAGGACATGCTCTGCGTTTGTCACTTGAACCCATGGAACCACTCACGTCACAGCTTACATATTGCTCTACGGAAAATTATTTATGTTATTCTTTATTTTTTCTTTGAAGTTACATATGTTAAGTCACTTGTCCTCTAGAAAGTATGTAATTAGCTTAACAACTATTTTGACCCGCTTGAATCCCTTGTTAAATATAAAAATGCGGAATTCGAGGAATTAAGATGATCTCGTTCATGTGTGTACAATTGTACAAAGATGTGATTTGAATGTCATGGTATAATTATTCGTTGATTTATTATCCCATTGATTTATACCTGTCTGCTTTTCTTTGTATTTGCAGTATAATGGAACCAGAAGATTACATTAGCCGCATGCCACCAGACGTGATAAGTAACATTTTAGATCGTTTGCCAACACATGATGCAGTGAGGACTGATATATTGGCGAGAAATTGGAGGTTTAATTGGACTATGATCACCCAACTCATATTTGATGCTGATTTCTTTCGGTTTATACTTGGACCGGATGAAGATAAAGAATTTAACGGGAGGAGTTTGAGTAGACTTCTCATTCATCTTAAAGGTCCCATAACAAAGTTTGTTTTTTATTGGTATCCAGATCGAGAATTCATAGATATTGAGGATATCAATCATTGGATTTTGTTCGTGTCTAGAAACGGAATTAAGGATCTCACTCTTGAAAATTTTGACCGAGATGACCCATTTAAGTTGCCAACCCAGCTTTACTCTTGTATGGAGTTGGAGCATTTGAAGCTTGAGCATTGTTGTTTTCGCCATTCACCTAGTTTTCGAGGTTTTCCAAATCTACGAAGCTTAGATTTTTCTAATGTAGGATTTCAGAGCTATACTTTTGGTGAGTTTATATCTCGGTCTCCACTACTTGAGATTCTGAAATTTAGAGAATTTGGAAGAACAAAGGAAGTGAAAATCGATGAAATTGCAAAACTTCGAAATCTGAAAACCTTATCTTTGTCGTGGTTTAGTTTTGATTGGGAGATGACAATCAAAATTTCAAGTATCTTTCAGCTTATGGGCCTTCCAAAACTTCAGGAGCTTAGTTTCGATTTTTGGATGTGCAATGTAAGACTATGTTTGCTCTGTGAAATTCACTTCCCAAAATGATATTGTTGTGATGCTTTTTGAAAAGTTTTAACTGACTAAAGGTGCCGTTCTGTATACATTTTCTTTTAGTTGATGACAGCAGATGGTGTCCAAAAGAAGGTCCCGACCGCCTTTAACTGCCTCAAGACTCTAAAATTATCCTTTATAGATTTTAGCGATGAAGTGATGGCATCATTTGTTTTTGAAATGATATGTGCCTCCCCAAATTTGCAGACACTTGAAATCCAAGTGAGTGGAATACATATGCATCAAATTAATCTTCAAAAAAATATCATAGTTGTGCATCTGAATATTTTTTTAATCTTGCAGGCTTGTGACAACTATGTCTCACCCGAGACACTTTGGTCATTAGAATTAGACCCCAAGACAGCGACGAAACTGCCGTTACTGGATGTGTCCTTTCCATCTTTTAGAGGTTCAAAGAATGAAGTATGTTTGTTAAGGTATTTGCTTGCCTGTTCCCCTTCACTAAAGAAGATTAGTATCAAGCTTGAGTTAGAGTCGCTGGTTGGTGGTGAAGGTGAAAAGTTTAAGTTATCTAAAAAGTTGAAGAAGCTCTATCGAGCATCCCCAGCAGCCGAGATGGACATCTCCGAAATTGGGATCATCCGTGAATTTGACTTTTCCCAACTTGACCCGTTTGAAATGGGCTTCTGGTAAATTTAGTAGTTTGAATCTATCTTTTGAAGTTTTATCAAATTTTGTCTTATGGCTTCAGCAGCACTTCTAAGTATGTAATCGAGTTGATGGTGACGGTTCATGTTTTATCTTATAAGTGGCTTTCTGTTTTAATTCAGAGTACTAGTAATTTGAAATGAATATGTGACTTCTGAGAGTAATGGGCATTGTGTTAAACTATCTGAGTCGATGCTCGACACACCAGCAATATGTATCAGTTTATGACAGGCTAACAGTCTCATTGAATGTCATGTACTTATGTATAATATGTATACGTACCCGGCGTTGTATTTACTGGTTGATTTATTGCTTAGATATCTGAAAATGGCGGCCAGAGTACTAATTCTTTGAAATCATGACTACGTAAACTTAGTTCCTAGTTACACTCAGTTATGTTCTTATGGTTTCTCGTACATGTATATAAGAGTCCTGCATGTTGTGACTCAACTTGTATATGTGAGTCGCCTTTATGTTGAAATTCAGTAACATCTTATTGAATTAAGGTGATTTGGCAATTTGCAGATACAAAGGCGAGTTTTGTTCTCTTTTATTTCACTTCCATGTAAATGATAACACGTAAGTAGTTGGTTCGATTTTCTTCAAATGCCTGTCCACTCTGTTGCCTTGGTCAAGCCAGTTTTGTAGGCCTTAGAGATCATTGTGGCCCCTTGCTGAAGGGAGTTCACCTTTGATTTTGTTTCAATTGTTTCATGTTGAAAGTATCTTTAGTTGTGTCTGGTGGTCAGTGTTGTAAAAATCAGTCTAGCAAACCGATTAATTGCTAAGTGGCCATATGCCGGTGATCTGAGGCGAATCAGCCAAGTGAAAGTTGGTCAAAATCAGTGCTACTTGCGTTTTTTTTATTCATGTTCAGTTGTTCTATGTTAATTTGATTTATGTTTGTGTGCCAACCGTGTAAGTAGCGTTTGTTTGTGTACAATTTTTTATTTTATTTATTTTATTTATTATTATTATTATTTTAATATATGGGTGCGGAGTAAGTGATGGTGAAGAGAGTTGGTGGTTTAAATATGTTGGTGAGGTCTGCAGTAATTTTTCTACAGTGGAGACTAAACGTGAAACCTGCATGTACCACTGGGACCAACGGTGTAATAATTGCTATTGTAAAGACGTTTCTGTCATATGGATGCGTACGTAAAGTGGAACAGCATCTGCATAGTGGTTTAACAAGTTTGGGTGTCTATCAAAGATGTAAATTACTGTTTTGAAATCATAGGCCATTTTAACCAAGATTAACATATAAAGAGGGTTTGATTCACTGGGCAGGAAAGAGTTGATCTGATTTATGATGCAGTGACCTGAAATACTAAAAAGTTAAATATCCAGTTATCCAGTTTTTCCAAATTCTGAGTCATAATTATTTTGACATATACACTGGTCTGGTCGTCTGGATAATGTTATTGCCTAAATTTACAACAAATACCTTCAAATTGATCATCCAAAACATATCAAGTGACCCTCAGATAATCCTTGTACCAAAAGTGGTCTCTGACCAATGATACCAATATGGCTCGAGCTTTTATGGATATTTCCATGCGAAACCAAACAAGCCTCTACAAGTGAGTTTGAACTTGTTAAACATCACCTAATGATTTTGTTTGCCTTTTACGCGTAAAGCAAGACTTAAACAAACAAATCGATTATGTTATCCCTAACATGCCGTACGTCAACTGCCACTCTTAGTCTCTTATCATCAAACAAAACAAACTCAGAAAAACAAGACAACGTCGTACATTGTATATAAGTTGAACATAATAATAAATACATTGATTCAAACAAGAGTGTATAGGTTTATGAGTTCAAAAAGAAAGTAACATTGCTCAATTCATGTTAAACAATAATAATATCCAAGACAAGTATACAAGCTTACATTAAACACGAAACCACTAGCAATTTTCACACGAACCAAAACCTCATCAGTTCCTACCAAGTGGCAACGCCCTACACGAATACGTTTCCTTAAAATCAGATTTCCTCGAAGAAGTAAAAATAGACGCATAAACATCTTTATTCGCATTTGGTGGAGCCATATCACCCGCCTTAAACCGCTTCGCTTCACTCTTC
This sequence comes from Chrysanthemum seticuspe, assembly GCA_019973895.1. Lineage (NCBI taxonomy): Eukaryota > Viridiplantae > Streptophyta > Magnoliopsida > Asterales > Asteraceae > Chrysanthemum > Chrysanthemum seticuspe. The sequence continues at coordinate 37,256,610 of BPTQ01000008.1, forward strand.
CCATTCACCTCCACACCCTTCACACCTTTCCCACTCGTCTCAATCTTCCCATTAACCTTCTCCGCCTTCAACTCACTCCCACGCTTCGTCCCACTCACCTTAACTCCCTCAACGCCATCACCGCCACTTTTCACTTTCTTCACCTTCTTCTCCCTCAAATTCAAACTCTCACGCAAAGCATTCACTTCCTCCTCGTTCCCATTAATCACAATCTTATCCAACTCCACAAACTCCTTACGACAAACATGACAACTATTCGTTTTAATCTCCCTCAAAGCCTTAACACTCAACACATGCCCACAGCTCTTCAACGCGTAAAACTTATACTTCCCGTTAAACTCCAACCCCGTAACCGGGCACTGAAACTTAACATCCTTATCACTCCTATCCAACCCATCACCCGACCCCGGAATAGCCTCCATCTCAACATCAATCACATCTCTCAAACGCTTAATATGCGAAAACGCTTTCGGCATTTTCTTCTCCAACAATGCACTAACTAAAATCTCCTTATTAAACAAATTCCCTAAATAATCAACCACAATAGGCTTCCTCAACGCCTCATTCGATATCGCGCAATTTAGCCATTTCGACAAACGTTGCTCATTCGGGTCAACTTTATCGGGCTTTTTATCCGCATACATATTAAGATAACAGTCACGCGACTCAGCACAAGTAGACCCTCCATCCCCTCCACCTCCACAAACTCTCAAATTTAGGGTTAGGGTTTCAAAATCTTGAATCCCGGTGGTTTTGACGGTGCCGTTGTCCGGCAAGACACGGCCGTTGAGGGTAAAGTATGAGGATGATGTTAGGGCTGATGGGTATGATTTAGTTTTGAAGAATAACTGCTTGAGATTGTGGATTGTGAAATTGGGAGCTAGGGTTAGGGTTAGGGTTTGAATTGGGATTTGGAGATCTGGGGCTTTTATGAAGATTTGTGAATTCTGGGTATTGCAATTCATTGTGTGATTGAAATGGGTTTTGAATGGATTTGATTATTATGGATTCAATTGAGAGATTGGATTAATGATTTTGTGACTACCCTGATGAAGGTTGTACTTTGATTAGAAAGCTGTAAACCGACATACAAAAGAGACGAATGTTTACTTATGCCCTTATTTTATAGATATGTTGTAAAATAACACCAAAACTGTAACCTTTTTTTTTTTTTTTTTTTTTTTTTCACGTGCAACTAAATTAGAACCCGTGTTTTACACGTGCAGTATAAGTAAATAATTAAGGTGATTGCATAAGAGACCGTATAAGTTTTATAAGTTTCGTCACGTCAGCATGTATCCTATTACACTCTCATAACATAAATACTCTTCCTAAAAAAATTCTTATAACACGTCACAAAAAATACCCGCTCACTAAAAAAAAATAGAAGAAACGCATAATGAATGTGATTGAGAGTGGCTGACACCTGGAAGTAGAACACAAAGGATGGTGCGGTATAAGAGGATTAGGTGTGGGCTCGCCATGGGTCTTCGCCGTCCGACGTGGACGTTCGCCGAGGTTCGCCGCCACACCGGCTGACCTCTCCGTGGTTTCCCTCTTCGTCTGGACAACGAGCTCCAAAATCTGACACACCCACAAACCAAACAGACATATTTACTTTTCAAAAAAATATATATCCGTTTAACAATGGATTTTTTTTTAAAAAAAACTTATACTACCCCTATAAATAACATACCATAACCACCATTTGTATAATCGTCATCTCCTCCATCTTCATCAACTTTCTATATCTTAAGTTCAAAAAAAAAATCCCACAATGTCTCAAAACCCGAATGACGGAGGGTATTTCACAAACCTACTAAATTCAAACCCACCACAATACGGGGGTTCTTCAAACCAGTCTACCGCCTCCTCGCAAAATTCCAACCCGACTCCACAAGAAATTTTTCTTAACCAACAATATGCGTTTCAACAAGGATTCGCAAGTTACCCCGTCCGATTTCCATCACCACAGTTTTTTAACCCGTCACAACATCCACAGTTTTTAAACCAATCACAACCTCAAACGTTTCCCCAAATGGAATCACAACCGTCCGGTTCACAATTCAAAGTACCAAAATCACGTGAAGCGGCCAAAGGTACCAGGAAAAAGACGAAGGCAAAAAAATAAAAACAAGCTGTGGATTTGGACGCAAACGATGACGAAGATGTGGAAGTCATAGGCCAGGCAGACAGGAGTAAGTGGAGCAAGGCTGAAGAAAGATTGCTTGCGCAATGTTGGATAGAAATTTCGCAAGATCGAGATATGGGAAATGACCGTTCCGAAGATTTCTTTTGGAACGACATTATGGACATGTTAAATAATCAGAGCACCGATGACCAGCGTACCAAAAATATGATTACGGGTAAATGGTCGAGGATTAACGGTGATTGCCAAAAATTCAACACTATTTACAAGCATCTGCAGCATCGAAGTAGTGAAAATGACCACGATCATGTCGAGAATGCGAAACTGAACTTTGAGCTACGTTATGCTGGGAAGGAGTTCGGGTATGTTCAATGTTGGGATATTTTGAAAAATTACCCGAAGTGGGATGCCGAAGAGCCGATTGACATTACATGTCTCGAGGATATATTCGGCCCGGACAAAAGACCTCGTCCTGAAAGAGATGGCGGCAGAAAGAGTCGAGTCGCAAAGAAACAAAAGTCGACTTCAACGTTGAGCGTTGCGAGCTCCGGTGGGAGTCAATCGAGTACTTTTTCGGGACATATATCCGAAAAATATGCTCAAAAAACCGACGCTCAAATGGCTTGTTACGAGGTGAGACGGGAGAAGGAAATTGTTGCGTTAGAGATGAAGGAGATGAAGTTTCTCATGCTAAATCCCAGTTTGACCGATGACCCGGCAAAAGCAGAGATCATCCTAAAAAGGCAGGAAAGAATAGTGAGGAAATATGCCGAACGAGATGTTTAGGTTTCATATTAATAGTATGTGTTGTATTTTTTTCCCCGTGTCGTTTTTTTTACGTATCGTGTTTATTTTTCTTATTATTGTGTTGTTTAATGTATTTTAGTTATTAATGAAATAAATTTAGTTTATTTGGAAATTAAAAAAAAAAAAAAAAAAAAAAAAAAATTGTAGTGGTGGGCCTTAAATGAAGAGGTTGAAGTTTGTTGTGAGTGGGGGAGGGTTAGTTGTGGAGGTTTGTTATGTTGATGTGGCAGTGACGTGGCGGTGATAAAGAGATGATGCCTCTTCACAACACCTAATCCTCTAAGAGGGAAGGGTATCGTGGCTAAGCCACTTCTCTTCATTGGGGCCCCACATGTGTCACATCCTTCAACACACTCACTTAAAAATACACCCCAATCACAACTAACCCAAACCTCTTCATTTGGGCCCCACTTGCATTGATTTTGAATGTACACTTGCATATCTTCAACGGAATGCGGGAGACGGCAAGCCATAATAATCTTGTGTAAAGAAAAGTGTGAATATTGAAGTTGAATTGTGTTTGAAAGAGAAGTGTGAATTATGTTTGAAAGAGAAGTGTGAATTTTTTGTGTAAATATGTGTATTATTTATAGAGTGGGTGTTAAATAATTAAATTTGAAAAGAAAAAAATATATATATTAAGGGTAACCGTTGGAATGGATTAACGGGTATATATTCAAAATTTGGTTTGTCGTTGGAATGGCGAAATGTTAACCGGCAAGGGGAGGTGGTGTCGTGGCGATGGCCGGCGAATGGTGGCAAGGTATCCACGTTGGAGTGGCGAGCTTGGTTCGTTACCATACCCTTCTCTCTAACATGTCATAAAGGCGCCATAGAATTAACACCTATGACATGCCATACAACAACGTGTGCTTTAATCATAACTTTGATAAAAATATGCACTTTCTTAATAGAGAAGATCACATAATAATGCACCAACAAAATAAGAAAGGGAGATGAATGCATATAAATAGTGTCATCAGCAAAAAAAATAAAACGCTTATTAGGGTTTTATCTTTGGGTGAATTTTATATATCCCCTTGAAAACACAAGTAATTTCATATATACCCAATCAAACTTCTAAATATCATATATACCCATAAAAACATTTCAAATTTCATATTTCTCCAACTTTACTTATTTAAAAAAGAAACTACTCATATTATGCCAATTATACCCTGCATGTTTTCTACCAACTCGATCCACTTTATAACCAGTTCTTTCATCGTTGAAATACACGTGACATGCAGTGACAATTTTTACATTCAATGGTAACACTAAATTAATTACTTAATTAATTAGACTAAACTCAATTACTTGCAAAGCATAGAATGATATACGAGAATAAACAACAAAATAAACCTATGGATGTCAATCACAGAACACTTACTATTCACTTTTCAAGACACAACAATTAATTCACAAGAATATTTAGTTCGCGAGGGTTAAATAAGGCTATTTGATAAAACTAGCTTCACTTAATCTCTACGTGAATTGGAGCGATGGTTTGACACTAAAAAGGGATAGAATAGTCATAAAATAAGTAATAGACAAGAATGGGTATTTTTGAAATTTAAAGAATCGATTGGGTATATTTGAAATTAGAAGGGAGATGAATGCATATATACGGTGTGATCAGCCAAAAATAAAAGCTTATTAGGGTTTTATCTTTTTCTTCATGGATACTCAATCCGTACATGCAGTTGAATACAACGACGACCTTTTGATCGAAATCTTAGTCCGGTTACCTGTAATTTCACTTCTTCTTTTCAAATCCGTATGCAAACGCTGGTTATCTCTCATCAGCAATCCTACTTTCTATTTGCGGCGGAGCCAAAATTGTAACCTTGATCCTCCTTCTGGTGTCCTTCTTCAACCACATTGGCGTTCACATGGATATTATTTTGTGTCATTTGATACCCGAATTCCATGCAAAAGCTCTTTATTAAAGAACCCCTTCAATTTTGGTTCCGAGTTACATGATCTTAAGATTTTGCAGTCTTGCAATGGTTTGCTTCTATGTTGTAGTAATACTAAGGCTAATGAGTATTACGTATACAATCCATTCACTAATCTGTTAAAGATGCTTCCACAATGCTCGATGAAAACAGCTTTTGGTACAAGAATAGCTTTTGATCCTACAAAATCACGTCACTACAAAGTCATTCACGCTGTATTAGTGAATGATGTTGATGATGATCGTAATATGTTTTCAAGGCAGATACAAACTTACTCTTCAGAGACAGACATGTGGAGTATTTGCGCCGGTCTATATCGGCGCCATAGTTTTCTTTATTTTGATGATGGCATATATTGGAACGATGCACTTTATTGGCTAAATAGGGACGGTAACCCTTTGCTCAAGCTAGATACTAATGTAGAGCATCAAGCATTAACGACCATTAAAACCCCTAGAACCTTGGATGGTAAGGTGTACTGGACGGATTGCAAGTTGTTCGAGACTTGTGGTTGTTTGCTTCTCCTTTGTAGGCAGCGTCATAATTCTCTCCTTATGGATGTTTACGAGATGAGGAAAGGGTATTCTGAATGGTTGTTGAAGTATCACCTGAATTTTAATGATGATGTTTCATGTCTGAGAAGGTCGTGGAGGTATCCGTATGTTTCGAGTATTGTCTTGGGAGAAAGGGAAAAGGATTCATTTATAGTTATTCAAGATTCTACAAAGATATTTCAATACAAACCCGTGTTGAAGACTTTTCATGACCTCTATGATTTGAAATCAGCTTACGATTTTCAAAGCTTTCAATTCATTGCATCGTTTGCTGGTGTTGGTTTGTGATTTTGCTTTCTATTTCATGTTTGATTTTCGTATCTTATATAAATTCCTGTCACCACATCGATTAAGATTTGTTATGTAACCTACTATGATAAATTTGGTAGTTATTGATATTTGAATATAGAGTTACCGATGTTAGTGAATCAATTACCTTAACAATAGCAATGTAATTAGTATCTTTCACAAGCATGTTGTTGACTAGTTATATTGTACTAGGGATACAAAGGTCATAATGACTTTCCTGGTAAGGTCCAAGCTGCCGAAATCGCACCTTAAAATGGAAAAATACAGTAAACGTAAAATTATTCCCATGTATTGTCGATTGTTCACGTATGCCTACCCAAATGCCTATAGATTACACACCGTGCCTATTGTAACAACACGAGGGAGAGAAAAATGGCTGGAATACCCTTCAAAAGTAGCCAAACAAAGATATTAAGAGGGTGTTCGATCAAGATTGCATTGGAGGAGAATATCTGATAAACAGGTTGCAAAACGTCGATAATTAGAAAATAGTTTCTGGAATTAGCAAACATTTTAAAAAGGGTGATTGTCTAAGAAAATGCATTTTTGTAAAGAAAAAAAAAGTTTAAGACCTACTATTTGAAAACATAGTTCAACAAATGCAAAATATGTCTTGCAAACGCAATCCCAAACACCCCTAAAAGTTTAATAATCCCCCTTTCTATCTATATTTATTGAGTGGTTGAATGTCGTCATAGCTAGTGTAATTTTTATTTGCTAAGGATGTAACCAGCCAAACAACGTGTCTACATCCTCCACTAAAAAACACCATTGACATGGAAAGCAACAAGTTTTTCATAAGTGTGCTCTTCCGGCCTCTAAGAACAATGTACAGAACAAGTGTGGTACTAGTGAATATCAACACACCCTCAGCAATGACACCCGTATGCATATAATTTTTAAGACAAGGCCCTCCCAGTATATGTGTATTGTAATGGTATAAATTGTTGGAAAATTTAGTGCACTTGTGGGATGGTTCACACCTTGTAATGGGTTAGGAGGTACGGAGTGTACACCCATAAGGTCCATGAACACCCTGACTCTAATAGTGGTATGTATTGGTAGTGCTTGGTGAAAGTACTGTTGTGGTTAACACTGATTATCAGTGTTTCCACTGAAGCAGTACTTCAGCAGGATCAGTGTTTCCACTGAAGTGGTATCTCACTGAAGTTGTGTTTATACTGAAGTTGTGTTTATACTGAAGCAGTGGCGTTTCCACTGAAGCAGTGTAACCACTGAAAGCACTATGAAAGTATTGAAATAAGTACTGATAAATGACAGTTACAACTGCATCATTATGACCACGTTTAATTGGTCATGTAACCACTAACGGCTATAATGGGGATGATTATGAGGCTATTAATGGGCCGATTAATACTCATAATTCCATTGGAACGGTCAAGAGTAACCTCCTATAAATAGGAGATCTGAACATGCATGAAGAAGACACAGAAAACACTAAGCACTTATAAGCGAAAGGGTTATAGAATTGTGCCTAATTCTCTAACTACATTTGGTCTTATCCCAAGTAGATATTCGTGTAACCCAGGCATTAGGGTCGAATAGTTTACTTTGGAAAGTGATCACACGATTCCAAGTGATATCCGGTAACCACCTAGTGGTATCTGTTACTGCTGACTATTTGTTGTTTCTGCTGAACAGTTATTGATTATCTTACCCTGCTTTGGGACGAATAACCACCAACAATCAAAGTAAACTATTTTTGTGATAATCAATGGCAACTGCTGCAATGAAACACATGGCTTCAAACTTTGCTAAGCTGGACAAGTTTGAAGGGGTGAACTTTAGGAGGTGGCAGAAGAAGATGCACTTCTTGCTGTCAAGCATGAGTGTGGTCTACGTGCTGACTACTCCAATTCCTGATGATGGTGATGATGCTACTGTGGAGCAGATCAGGAGGAGGAGCAAGTGGGAGAATGATGACTACATATGCAGAGGTCTTATTTTGAATGGTATGTCTGATTCTCTGTTTGATATTTATCAGAACTTTGAATCTTCCAAAGAACTGTGGGATTCCTTGGATGCCAAATATATGGCTGAGGATGCATCAAGTAAGAAGTTCCTTGTTAGTAATTTCACAAATTACAAAATGACTGATTCAAGACCAGTTATGGAACAATACAATGAACTTCTTGGAATACTTGGAAGGTTTACACAACACCAAATGAACATGGATGAGGCTATCAAAGTCTCTTGTGTCATTGACAAACTCCCTCCTTCATGGAAAGATTTCAAGCATACCTTGAAACATATGAAGGAGGAGTTAACTCTTGTTTAGTTGGGTAGTCATCTGCACATTGAGGAATCTCTCAAGGTGCAGGATAATGACAAGCCAAAGAGTAGCAATGCTACTGGACCATCTGTTGTCAATATGGTGGAGCATAACAACTCCACCAGGTACAATGATAACAAAGGCAAACGCAAATATCATGACAACACAAGGGCAGATCCTAACAAGAAGGCTACACCTACTTGCTGGAAATGTGGCAAGACTGGTCACATTAAAAGGGACTGCAAGGGTGTTAAAATTGGTGGTAAAGCCAATGGATCAGGCACTAATGGTTCAGGGAGTGGTGGTTCAGCCAACTCACTGAAAGGTCAGAATATGTTTAATAAGTCTTTTCAGATTTATTATGTTACATGTGTATCTGAATCTTTTTATGTGCAGGATGATGATGTTGCGTGGTGGGTTGACTCTGGTGCAACAATTCATGTGTGCAAAGATAGAAGCTGGTTCAAGACTTATGAGTCACTGAATGATGGTTCTATTCTTCACATGGGAAATGAGTCAACAGCCTTGGTGCATGGTCGTGGTTGTGTAGATCTTAGGTTTAGTTCAGGAAAGATTGTAACTTTGTTTGATGTTATTCATGTTCCTGATATCAGGAAGAACTTGGTTTCAAGTAGTATTTTGAATAATCATGGATATAAACAAGTTATTGAATTTGATAAATTTGTGCTTTCTAAGCATGGTGTTTTTATTGGTTTTGGTTATTTATGTAATCAAATGTTTAGGCTTAATATTTCTACTGACAATGTTAATTCAGCTTTTGTGACCACAACTGACACTGATTCTAGCCTATGGCATGCAAGACTTGGCCATGTACATTATAAAAGAATGCAAGATATGTCTAGGGATGGTTTAATCCCTGCTTTTGACATGGACACTGAAAAGTGTAAAACTTGCATGTTGACCAAGATAACCAAGAAACCCTTTCAGGGTGTTAGTCGTGAGACTAAGATCTTGGAGCTTATTCACAGTGACCTGTGTGATTTGCATGCCATTCCTTCTTTGGGGAATAAGAAGTACTTTGTGACATTTATTGATGATGCTTCTAGATTTTGTTATGTCTATCTGTTACATACCAAGGATGAAGCATTAGATAAATTCAAAGTGTTTAAAACTGAAGTTGAATTACAACTTGGGTCTTTAATCAAAAGATTAAGGACTGATAGGGGAGGTGAGTACATGGATACTCAGTACTTTCAGTCTGTTGGAATAATCCATGAAACAACTGCCCCTTATACTCCTCAGCAAAATGGTATTTCTGAAAGGAAAAACAGGGTGCTGAAGGAGATGGTTAATTCCATGTTGTCCTATTCAGGACTGAGTCAAGGGTTCTGGGGTGAAGCTATGTTAACAGCTTGCTATTTATTAAATAGGGTTCCAAATAAAAGGAACAAGGTTACCCCTTATGAACTCTGGACTAAAAAGAAACCCAACCTGAATTATCTCAAGGTTTGGGGTTGTAGGGCTGTTGTAAGACTCCCTGATCCAAAGCAAAATACTTTGGGTGAAAGAGGCATTGACTGCATCTTTGTTGGATATGCTGAGCATTCCAAGGCTTTTAGGTTCTATGTTATTGAACCTAATGAACATGTTTCAGTTAACACAATAATTGAATCAAGGGATGCAGATTTTGATGAGAATAGATTCTCATCAGTCCCTAGACCAAGTCAGAGGATTCCTAATGGAACTCATGACACTGGTGTATCAGAGGTCCCTGATGATGAACCATCAGTGGTCCCTGATGAGGTTGTGGTTCAGCAACCTGTGCTCAGGAAGAGCAAAAGGGTCAGGACTCCAAAGTCATTTGGACCTGAGTTTCAACTATACTTAGTTGAAGGTACTAGGGATGAGGTCTCAGACCAATACTCCTATTGCTTCATTGTTGAGGATGACCCCAAAACATTTGAAGAAGCAATGAAGTCCCAGGACATTGCCTTCTGGAAAGAAGCAATCAATGATGAGATGGATTCCATCATGGGCAACAACACTTGGGTGTTGGTTGATCTACCTCCTGGTTGCAAACCTCTGGGTTGCAAATGGATTTTCAAAAGGAAAATGAAGGTAGATGGAACTATTGAAAAGTTCAAGGCTAGACTAGTCATTCAGGGCTTTAAACAAAAGTCAGGAATAGACTATTTTGATACTTATGCCCCTGTGGCTCGTATCAGTACCATAAGACTGCTGATTGCTATGGCATCTATTCACAATCTGGTTATTCATCAGATGGATGTGAAAACAGCTTTCTTGAATGGTGAATTGGAAGAGGAGGTTTATATGAACCAACCTCAGGGCTTCATCATGCCAGGCAATGAAAACAAGGTGTGTAAACTGATTAAGTCTCTTTATGGACTTAAACAGGCACCTAAGCAATGGCATCAAAAGTTTGATGAAGTGTTTTTGTCTAGTGGTTATGTTCTTAACCAAGCTGACAAATGTGTATATAGCAAATTTGATGAATCTGGTAAAGGAGTCATCATTTGTCTATATGTTGATGACATGTTGATCTTTGGCACTGACCAAAATCAGGTTGACCTGACAAAGGAATTTTTGTCATCAAGGTTCTCCATGAAAGACATGGGGGAGGCTGATGTTATCCTTGGTATAAGGATTAAACATGAAAGTAATAGAATTTCTATCTCTCAGTCTCATTATATTGAGAAGGTACTGAGGAAATTCAATTACTTTGATTGTACTCCAGTGAGTACACCTATGGATACTTGTGAGAAGCTGATGCCTAATCATGGCAAGGCTGTATCTCAACTTGAGTATTCTAGGGTAATTGGCTGCCTGATGTATGCCATGACTTGTACAAGACCTGATATTGGTTTTGCAGTGGGAAAATTGAGCAGGTATACTAGTAATCCTAGTGCTCATCACTGGCAAGCAGTTCAAAGGGTACTGAAGTATTTGAAGAGAACTATGGATTATAGTCTCTCATATACTGGTTACCCATCAGTGTTGGAAGGTTACACTGATGCAAGTTGGATCAGTAACACTGAAGACAACTCGTCTACCAGTGGCTGGGTATTCCTACTTGGTGGAGGTGCAATTTCTTGGGCATCCAAGAAGCAAACTTGCATCACCAGTTCAACAATGGAATCTGAATTTGTGGCTCTTGCAGCTGCTGGTAAAGAAGCTGAATGGTTGAAAAACTTGCTTCTTGAGATTCCATTGTGGCCTAAACCTATAGCACCTATTTCTATCCGGTGTGATAGTGCAGCTACATTGGCTAAGGCTTATAGCCAGATGTACAATGGTAAGTCTAGACACTTAGGTGTCAGGCATAGCATGATTCGTGAGCTTATCATGAATGGGGTGGTATCTATAGAGTTTGTTAGATCTCAACAGAACTTAGCTGATCACTTGACGAAGGGACTGGCTAGAGACTTGGTTATAAAGTCTGCTAAAGGGATAGGTTTAAGTCCAACTTAGTCACTGAATGCTAGGACACCCAACTCCCTCCTGAGGAAACTTAGGAGCTGAGTTCAATGTGGAAAGCTGAACATTCAGTGGACTGGAGCACATGTTTATTTTACATCCCAAGGTTGTGCTCGGAACCTGCTGAAAGGAGGATGAAGTCTTTACTTCTTAATGGTTAACTTATCTTTGAAAAAGTGCTTGGCAGGAGCATGAATAAAGAGGAACCACCTATGTAAATGTTGAAGTTTTGCCGCTTCAGGAAGCTTTTGGACTTTTAGCTTTTACAACATTTATGAATTTGGATATGGACACATGGCTTGTATAGTGTCAGGAGCTTTTAAGTGTTTGAAAACTTGTGTGTAGTTATCTTCAGGTATTCAAATGGGTTGAAGGGTTCAATTCTTAGAACACCCTGATTCTCGAATATTTGAACGTGTAATTACTAAGATGGAAATTCAATCCTCAGGACATTTTCGTTTATGCACATGTTTTGCTTGATGTTTATTTTACATGCAAAGGGAGTGAACTAAATTTGGGGAGGATTGTTGGAAAATTTAGTGCACTTGTGGGATGGTTCACACCTTGTAATGGGTTAGGAGGTACGGAGTGTACACCCATAAGGTCCATGAACACCCTGACTCTAATAGTGGTATGTATTGGTAGTGCTTGGTGAAAGTACTGTTGTGGTTAACACTGATTATCAGTGTTTCCACTGAAGCAGTACTTCAGCAGGATCAGTGTTTCCACTGAAGTGGTATCTCACTGAAGTTGTGTTTATACTGAAGTTGTGTTTATACTGAAGCAGTGGCGTTTCCACTGAAGCAGTGTAACCACTGAAAGCACTATGAAAGTATTGAAATAAGTACTGATAAATGACAGTTACAACTGCATCATTATGACCACGTTTAATTGGTCATGTAACCACTAACGGCTATAATGGGGATGATTATGAGGCTATTAATGGGCCGATTAATACTCATAATTCCATTGGAACGGTCAAGAGTAACCTCCTATAAATAGGAGATCTGAACATGCATGAAGAAGACACAAAAAACACTAAGCACTTATAAGCGAAAGGGTTATAGAATTGTGCCTAATTCTCTAACTACATTTGGTCTTATCCCAAGTAGATATTCGTGTAACCCAGGCATTAGGGTCGAATAGTTTACTTTGGAAAGTGATCACACGATTCCAAGTGATATCCGGTAACCACCTAGTGGTATCTGTTACTGCTGACTATTTGTTGTTTCTGCTGAACAGTTATTGATTATCTTACCCTGCTTTGGGACGAATAACCACCAACATAAATTCAAGAACTGCCAATGCATCTCCAATAGCATCAACAGCCTGTTAAGATTATTAAGATTGACTTTTATTGTCAAACTCATTACCTCAGATTTAGTCTCTAATATAGCAGAACTTCAAAGTTTATAGATTTTTCATGTCAATTATGAGTTCAACATTGATCTGAATGACCTTTGAAGTCCACTTTTTTTTATAAAAACATGTTAACGGTTGATTGAGTTATTGAATTCGGAATTTAGACATTGGCCTTAAAAGTCAAACCCCGTTAACTCGGTTTAGATACGCGGTATAAGTAGAACCTAAAACTCGTAAAAGGGTCAACTGAGAGTTCAAGATCCTGGACTGCTAGCGGACTGAGCCGACTTCAAGCCTGTTCAAGAATGAGTTCAACCAAAGAAGATTTGAGATCTTTTAACTCAAAAATATATAGAAAATTTTTATTTGGATAAACAAACATGAGTTGAGCCGCTAGCAGTCCAGGATCTTGAACTCTCAGTTGACCCTTTTACGAGTTTTAAGTTCTACTTATGCGTATCTAAACTGAGTTAACGGGTTTGACTTTTAAGGTCAATGTCTGAATTCCGAATTCAATAACTCAATCAAGAATGAGTTTAACCAAAGAAGATTTGAGATATTTTAACTCAAAAATATATAGAAAATTTTTATTTGGATAAACAAACATGAGTTGAGCTCGAATAGCTCCTTAACATGTATATTAAAAATGCATAATACATAAGCCTAGAAAGGTCCACAATAGTTCTAGTCGAGCTATCAAAGCTCAACCTCAACTTATTATAACTTTTACTCGATATATTTTTAGTGCTCAAGTTAGAAAAGTTTGTCTTCGAAAGTGAAATAATTGATCTAGTTAATCCAAAACTTGAACTAATTTTAAATAACTAATTACTTGAGCTGAAACCGAACTGCGGCTGAGATTATAGAACCGTCACCTGTCCAACAACATAAAACTCCACAGTACGTATAAACAGGACTACTACGTACCTAGAAATATAAATGAATAGTGATCTTTACTCGAAGCTAGCTTTCGCATGAACACCAATGAATAACTTTATCGGAATAATACCGTCACCCATAGCTGCCTTGAATACACTACACCTATATCTGAATAAGTTTTTTGTGTACCACAAATTGGAAGTGTTGATACAAAAGTTGGGCGTTCCTTGTTTGAAGCTCCGGCTCTCGTCCCAATTGAGAATTGTTGCTCGAGACCTACGCACTAAGAGACAAAAGACACCGTTAGGCTTACCATGGGATTGTTTCCCACGATTATCCTCCGGCGTGAGAGTAAGTAATCGGTTTAGGGTTTAAGGAGAGTTAGGGTTTGTAGATCGTACCTTAAACGAGGGATATGATTCCCTTTATATACGCACGGAATCCTTGTTGGTTCCGTGTTCCTCAACCTTCGGCGTATCCCGCCTAAGTCGGTTGGGGAGTGATTATCTCCAAACATAGGAGATATCCAATATCTATTCCGTAAATAGATTTGGGCTTGGGTTTTCGTGAGCCCAAACATCTAGTCCGCGTAGCCCAGTTCATACCGGGCTAAGTTAGTGTTGGACTTTAGTCGGGTTCGTGACCCGAATATAGACTATACGTCATCATGTCCCCCAGTCTAGTATGCGCAGTGACGAACTGCGGATGCTAGACTAAGAACCGTAGTCAGAGAAAAACGTCACAGCGTAGCCCAGAAAAAGAATACCCGCTGATACATTGTATCTAGACAGTAGATTAAAAAATGGGCGCCTCGTAAATCGGGGGAAAGTTACTGCACCCATGTCCCATCAAGCAATCTTGACCACAGAATAAGGGTTGGTGGGATCCACGTGTCACTCATCGTGTGGATGAGTGACGTTATATAACTAGACGCCTCATTTTCACCATTTCTCCTAACAGTAAGAAGAAAAACTTTATCCGCCATTATCACAGCTACAAACATTCCCAGCCACCTTATTCGAAGATTCGCTAGGTAACCGCGCGTGCGCGTTTGTTTCTATTGAAAATAATGGTTAAGGTATTATCTGATTTCACCTCAGACATAACGGAAAGCGAGCTGCTACAATTCTCGTCGGATTACTATATTCCCAGCGCAGTACATCCGGAAGTTCCGGCTGCGGATGCGTCAATAGCAGACTTCCCCGATGGGAAGCTTGGGTTATATACACGCTTCTTTGAATTCGCAAATCAGCGTATACCCATATCTCTATTTTTGAGTGACGTTTTGAATTACTACCGCATCCACATATCCCAGCTACACTGTATAGGGGCAACGAAACTAATTAATTTTGAGGTGAACTGCCGCCTGTTGGCTATTAACCCTACCATCAACCTGTTCCGCGCCTTTTACCATACCACCTGGTCACACGGGTGGGTAACCTTCGCAAAATGTCCGGGGCGACTTCAGTGCTATACGGAGAAATTAGATGCACTCAGGAATTGGAGGGAGACATTTTTCTGGGTCGATAACGCGTGTTTTCCTTCTCGCTTCGATTTTTACTCACAGGGGACACTGCCAAAGGATGAGCGCCCCCTCCCCGGATCATACAATGCGGAAGATGCGGACACAATAAATGCCAACCGCATTCCCATTAGCTCCTACCCCGAGGAGTTCTTGGTGCACATTGGTCTGAGCCGAAACTATTTTGGAAGTCCAGAAGAAGTTCCAATCTTCATAGGCGCAGATGGTCAGGGTGGGTGCTCATTCTTGCGTACCCCGTTGAGTTATATTACTGTAAGTTTTTACTGTTTTTCCTTTGTCCCTGTCGTGAACTGTTTGTGTTTCTTTGTTGTTGTGTAGAGATGGACCTGTTCAGCGTAGTGCACTTGGCGAAGCCAATACAGGTAGAAGTGGGAACACGTCCGTTAAAGGAAGGAGAAGATCCCGTGCTTGTAGCGGCAGCAAGGCGGACTCTTAATCTGGACCTAGGAGAAACAGGGGAAAGCTCATACGTTGCTCTGGAAGCGACACCCTTACAAAGTGTGCCGAGTTCTACAGTTCCCCCCTCCCCCCCAGTGCAACCTGCGCAAGTGGTTATAGAGCAGGTGGAAGAAACGGAAGAGGGAGAAAGCCAGGGATCAATGCGCAAAAGGAGGCGCAGTGATGACGGCGCTGCTTCTTCCCGAAAGAAGCGTCCTGTGGTGTTGAATGTATAGTCGTCCTCCAGTGATGTTGCGTCGCGCCCACCATCACCGGACACTTCTATTCCTGCGTAAGTGTCATGGAATTGTTTATTCCCTTTGGGTTTTTTTTTTATTATTTTTTTTTAAACTGTGAACTTTGCGTATTGTCTGTAGGTTTGAACAATCCGCAGAGTCACCACCACCTGAGAGCCCTGTGCGTACTGAAGTTTCTGCGCCAAAGAGTTCGAATGCTGAGCCATCGACTGCTGAAGAAATGCCAATGGAGCAGCTTATTGAGGAACTGAATTTGGCCGCAGCACATCAAGCCTCATTAGCTGCACGGCTGAAGGCCAATTATTCCGGGGACAGTTCGCGCATCGCTCAACTGGAAGCCCAGCTAGCAAGTGCCAGGGTGGAAGCCGATGCCATGAGTGTGTATGCCCAAGGACTTGCTGAGGAAAAAATGCGGTTGCTGAGTCAGATAAGCCGAGAGCGTACCGCTGCTGCAGAATATAAAGCTTCCTGTATGTGGGTCTTGAAGTATCTTGAGCAAGGTAAGAAGGAGTTGGTTGCTCAGGTAGAGGATCTTGGCGCTACTGTGAGCAAGGCATTGGAGGTACAAGAGGCAAAGCTGCGCAAACTGAGCATTGAGTATGACGAGGAGTTGTATCCTCAACTGATGTCTACTATAGCTAAGCGCAGATGGCTCGTAGGGCATGGTCTTCGTTTAGCCGCTCTTCATACTCTGGAGTCGCCAGAAGTGGTTACTGCCTTTGGAGATGTAGTTCAGTGCGCTCTGGAGCGCGGCAAGGCAGAAGCCGTGGAGAAATTGCATGAATCGGAACTGCTAAAGGTACCTGTTAACGAGGTACCAAATTATGATGCTAAGACGTATGATCACCTGGTTGTTGCGATGAAAAGGATGAAGGAGTTAGAGCTCCATATGATTTCTGAACTTGAGCGTGATCAGGATTATCCTATAAACGTCATCATGAAGGGGTTGACTCTTGCGCGTCATCGTGCCGAGGGTGCAGAAGCCCAGCCGGATTACTTTTTGAAACCCCATGACTCACAGCTTCAGGTACCTGTCTTCACGCGTCCAAGAGATATTTTGAATCCTTTTGTTTTAGAGAAAGAAGTGCCTTTGAAGGAGGTACTGGAAGCGCATGCGACTAGACTTGCTCAAAAGAAAGGTATCAAAGGGAAGGCAATCTTGTGCGGGGTTGGCGCAGCGCACCAGCCAAGGTCTGATGGGGTGCCGGTGAGTGTTGCTACTGTGTCTCGGCAAGATTCAGATATGTTGAAGAAGCTTGACGAGGCAAAAGATACCTCGAACCGCGTGGGTGGCTCATCTATTGAGCGTTGTAATAGTTGGTAGGTGTAGGTGTTGTAAAGTAGCAACCCTTTTTGTAATAACTCGTAGTTATTTAATAAAATCATCTTTTATCGTTGCTATACGTACTTGTCTATTTGTCTTTGCCCAAAATTACTTGTGTTGTCTACAGGTTAAATGTACACAAGCGCCAATAATATAAAAGATTCATAATCATGTATGAAGAGCAAAAGAAAAAATATTAAGTATTTTCCATCATAGTCGCGTATGTTATGATATGCAGCGTACTGTAAATATCACATGAAGAAATCAAGTGTCTCGGTTTCTAAGTTGTTAAACATGCATCATGTGCGATGTTGCGCACCCATCATGAGATGCGCATAAACTTATTCCAACGTCTTGAGAACAAGGTGTTTAACAAGGATACGTGATCCGGTGTTGATAGGTTTGCAACCCTCTTACTCAACATGTTGTTTAGTAGGTGAACTTATCCTTTTACCATCGTGGGTTTATTTTATTGCATGCATGCCATGTAGGCAAAAAAAAAATAAGAAATTGTTAAGACATACAGTATATGGAAATAACAAATTGAAATGTGTCACGGAGTTAGCTAGAAACCGCAACGTTTTATTAATGTTTGAGAAAATAAGACATTATACTAAGGGAATAAAAAATAAATACATAGATGGTTATTTGGTACTCTAGTAAAGTGTATGAGCGTCTGCACATTGGGCCGTAGCCTCTCCTAAAGGTAGCATCTCTTGAGGTTGCAGATGTTCCATGTGCGCGACAGCTGTTTACCATCCAAGCCTCGTAACTTATACGACCCCGTTCCTGATGCTTCAGTAACCTCGTAGGGTCCTTCCCACTTTGGTCCGAGCTTGCCCGTATCTTCTGCGTGGCTCGCATCATTAGCGCGGTAGACGAAATCACCTGGTCTGAAGGAGACACTGCGTACTTTGGCGTCATAATATCCTTTCATCCTTGACTTTGATTTTTCCTCCCTTATAGATGCGCGTTCGCGCCTTTCTTCCAGCAGGTCCAAATCAATACGTCGTTCGTCGTCATTAGTTGCCACGTTAATTTCAGCGGTGCGAATAGTTGGCATTCCAATTTCGGCCGGTATGACGGCTTCTGTCCCATAGACTAGTGAAAAGGGAGTGTCGCCCGTGCTAGTTTTTATGGAGGTGCGATGCGCCCACAAAACATGCGAGAGCTCTTCCACCCATCTTCCTTTGTGCCTGTCCAGGCGCGCTTTAATTCCTTCACCCAGGCTGTGATTTGCGCGCTCTACTAAGCCATTGGTTTGTGGGTGTTTAACTGATGCGAAGTGCTGTGTGATGTTCAACTTCTCGCACCAATCCTTGAAAGGATTTTCACAGAATTGTTTCCCGTTGTCCGAGATGATTTCGCCAGGTAAACCGAAGCGGCATACAATGTTTTCCCAGACGAAGCGTTTCACCTGGTTGCCAGTGATTGTTACCACTGCTTTTGCTTCGATCCACTTATTGAAGTAGTCTATGGCGACTATGAGGAGTTTTAATCCTCCCGCTGCGACTGGAAAAGGTCCTGCAATGTCGATACCCCACTTGTAGAATGGCCATGGGGATGTGATTGGTGTTAGTTCGTGTTGTGGTTGGCGCGGGACGGGTCGATGAACTTGGCAATCGTTGCATTTCCTTATTAAGTCTCGTGCATCGCGGTGCATGGTTGGCCAGTAGTACCCCGATCTCATGGCGCGCGCCACAACGGACCGTGGTCCTGAGTGCATGCTGCACGAACCTTCATGGATTTCTCGCAGCACGTAATTTGCTTGTAGTGGACCTACACAGCGGAGCCATGGTTGAAGGAAGGAACGTCGATACAGTATGTTGTCTCGAAGTTCGAATCTTTGTGCTGTGCGCCGTATCCTGCGAGCTTCCTTCTGCTCTTGGGGTAACATTCCTTTGTTTAGGAATTCCGTTATCGGTGTCATCCATGTAGGACCTTCCTCCTCTATTACTGTGGAGACTTCCATCTCCAATATGGATTTGCTCTTCAGTTTTTCCACCAGCACTTGCTTTGACAGGTGTGCGAAGCTTGTCGAGGCAATCTTGCTTAGTGCGTCTGCCTTGCGGTTCTCTCCTCTAGGAACTTGCTTGATGGTGAATCTATCAAAGCCTTTGATCAGTGTCTTGGTCTTGTCGAGATACTGAATCATATTTTCTTCTTTAGCCACGTATTCGCCCAACACGTGGTTGGCTACTAGCCGAGAATCCACATTTGCTTCCAGGTTACGTACACCCATTCGAGCTGCAATGCGTAGTCCGACGATTAGAGCTTCATATTCTGCCTCATTGTTTGTTGCTGTAAATTCAAAACGCAGTGTGTAAGTGAATTCCATTCCCTCTGGATTTGTGAGAATGATGCCAGCTCCTGACCCATCCACGCATGAGGATCCATCTGTAAACAAGATCCATGGATCTGGTAGTACCTTCTTACTTGGTGCGGGTACCTCGTCGGCGTCTGGCTTCTCGATGATGAAGTCTGCCAGAATCTGTCCTTTGATTGCGGTACGCGGTCTGTAAAAGATGTTGTGTTCACCTAGCAATACACTCCACTTCTGGAGTCGGCCTGACGCATCAGGTTTGGAGATGATCTGCTTGATCGGTTGGTCAGTGATTACTGCTATTGGGTGCGCTTGGAAGTACCTGCGTAGTCGCTTGGCAGCAAACACCAATGCCAGAACTAATTTTTCCATGGCGCTGTAGTTCATCTCCGTCTTCTTGAGCGCTTTGCTTACAAAATAGATAGGGGTTTGTACCGAATCCCTATCTGTTAGTAGCACTGCGCTCACTGCTCCATGAGTTGCTGATAAATACATGATCAGCTCTTCCCCTGGTCGGGGTGCGACAAGTGTTGGGAGCGTTGCTAGATGCTGTTTGAGCTGAGTGAAGGCTTCTTCCGCCTCCGTGGTCCACCGGAAATCACCCTTTTTTATACACTTCTTGAGTGTTTTGAAAAGAGGTAAGGATTTTTCTACTGACTTGGATAGGAACCTATTTAGGCCGGCCAGCTTTCCGTTGAGAGATTGGACTTCCTTCAGCGTGCGCGGTGAAGGAAGTTCGATGACCGCTTTTGTCTTTTCTGGACAAGGTTTTATGCCGTCAGGCTCTATCAGGTATCCTAGGAACATGCCTTCAGTAGCGCCGAATGTGCACTTCTTCGGATTTAGCTTCATGTTAATCTCTCGTAGAGTCTTGAACGTTTCCTCTATGTTGCGCACAAGCTCATCTTCAGTATGGCTCTTTATAACCAGGTCGTCCACATAGACTTCTAGGTTGCGGCCCACCTGTTTTTTGAAAGCATTATCCACTAATCGCTGATAGGTAGCGCCCGCATTTTTCAAGCCAAAGGGCATTTTTGTGTAACAGTAAACGCCTTGGCTTGTATGAAAGGCTGTTTTTTCCTCGTCTTCTTTAGCCATCTGTATTTGGTGATATCCCTTGTATGCGTCGAGGAAGCATTTTAAGGGATATCCGCACAAGGACTCTATTTTCCAGTCTATCTCTGGTAACGGATAGCAGTCTTGTGGGCATGCTTTATTAAGGTCGGTGAAGTCTACGCACATTCGCCAGCTGCCGTCGCTCTTTTTGACCAATACTGGGTTAGAAAGCCAGTCATGGTAGTAAACTTCACGCATGATTCCCGTATCCACCAGTTTATGTATCTCTGCCAGAATTTCTTGCGCACGCTCTGGGGCTTGGCCGCGCTTCTTCTGGCGTATTGGTGAGTACCCTTGTCGGATTCTCAATTTATGCTCTGTGATTGAGCGTGGCACCCCTGTCATGTGTTTTGGCTCCCATGCAAAAATGTCCAAGTTCTTTTGCAAGAGGGCCCACACGGCTGCTTTGCCGGTGTCCGACAATGACCCTCCGATGGCTATTTCCTGTTCCGGGTATTCTGGGTGAATTGCAACCTTTAGGTTTGGGACTTTGGTTGCGCTCTGTTCTGGGATCGGTGCCGTTTCGCATGTAACCGTGTTACATTCTCTATTCGGTACCGTGGCATTGTAAGGAGTAACAATGCCCCCTTTCACTGGGAATTTAAGCATCCCGTGCGCTGTTGATGGCACTGCGCGCATGGCTGATATCCCGGGTCTCCCGATAATGCCATTGTATGGCGAAGGGGATTTGATCACCATAAATTCCATCCAAGCTGTCGCAGAGTGTTCCGCATTGCCAATGCTGACTGGTAATCGTAGTTGCCCCATGGGCCATATATTTTCACCCGTAAAACCAGTTAGAGCCGTTCTGACTGGGCTTAACTGGCTGCGTATTTCAGGCCGCAGTCGTTTGAAGCAGTGCTCATACATGATGTCCGCCGATGCTCCACCATCGACGTACATGCGGTGGATGTCGTGACCCCCCGCACTGATCTCAATTGTGAGTGGCTCTACTACTGCGTTGTCCGCAGTTAGAGTAGGGAAAGAGATTTCGCTTCTTCGGGAAAATTCCTGGCTGACCTTCTGTCTAGTGATCCGCTGCCATGATTGTATCATATAGATCGTGTCGGCCTTGTCTTTGGGTGTCTCCTTCTTGTTTCCACTCTTTTGTCTATCCTTTCCCTCTTTAATGTTTTTGACCAAGTGGTCCAATCTACCTTCTTTAACCATCTTGTCGATGAGCTGGCGCAGTTGGACACATTCGTTAGTGGTATGGCCCTTCTGTGCATGGTAATCACAGTATCCATTCCCAGTGCGCCGATCCTCTGGAGTGCGCATCTGCGGCGGTCTTGGAAAATTCGCACCTTCCGTTGCGAGTATTTCCTTTGGGGTCTTGATCAACGGGGTGTATTTGTCATTATCCCTCCCGCTCCCCTGGCTGTGATAGCTCCTATTACGGTTACTACCCCGGTCATTGGATTGTCTCCCAGGTTGTTCCTGTTACCGGTAGTTCGAGTAGTTCCTTTTGCTATCCGCCGCGGCGGCTTCTCCCTGGACGAAGGACCGAGAGCGTTTCATGAGTTCATCAAAGGTTTCAGGAATCTTGTCATTCAACCTCTTGATGAGTTCTGGATTATTAATCCCGTTCATGAAACCAGAGATCTTCAATACTTCTGGGCATGCTTTAACTTGCATGCATTCATCTTTGAAGCGTTCCATGAATGCGCTTGTAGATTCTCCTTGGCGCTGTTTTACCCTGGCAAGTTCGACAGGATTTTTAGCGCACTTCTTCCTCTGAGTAAAATTTAGGCGAAACGCCTTTCTCAATTCCTCAAAGCCATTGATGCTTCTGCGCGGAAGCTTGCTAAACCAGTTCCGCGCGTTTCCCACTAGTGTGGAGTTGAACATATGGCACCACACAGGCTGTGGCCAGTTTTCAATTGTCGCGGCTGATTCAAAAATTTTGAGGTGATCATCAGGGTCACCTGTTCCATCATAGGTTTTTACGTTGGCAGGCATGCGCCTTCTTTTGCTTTCTGAGAAGTCACTGATGCGCCGAGTAAACGCATCCACCTTTTGACGGCGCCAAGGGAGGGATATATCTTCGTCCTCCTGGTCATTATATCTGCTTCTGGACTTCCAGTGTCCAGTTTTGCTATCCTCGTTGTCCGAGGAATTTTCAAAGGACGAATTTTCCTTCTTTCGGCGCTTGCGCCGACTGTCCTCTGAGTTTGTACTCGGAGGACTTTCACTTGGGGAATAGCGTCGTCCCAGTCTGTCTTGGATTCTGCGGCTACCAAGTCTGGTGTGGACATTGGTACGCTTTTCATCTTCATCACTCTCACTCAGATGATGCGAGTGAGATGTCTCCTCATCCTCGATTCTCCTCCCGATTCTGTTGAATACTGGAAGTCGGCGGCTGTCTCTCCCGCGCTTCTCTTTCTGACGGCGCAGTGGAGAAGTCTCGTATTCAGAATCGAAATTGAGTCGGGCTTTCAAGTTCCGACCTGATCTCTTCTTCTCTTCCTCTTGCATGAGGGCAGTTAATGTTTCGTAGTTTTGGGATACAAAGTCTTCTGGTGCTAGCTCTGGTGCGACCCCCTCAAGAGCGAGTGTGTTTGTTTCTATCACTACACCCTTATTTCGGTCAGGTGCATCTGGTGCCTTTGTCAGATCAGTTTCTAGCACCGATTGAAAGGGAGTAGTAAGGACGGTGCGCAGTGGATCTACTCCACTCGTGGTGGTTGTAGTGGCTTGGGTTGTTCCCGAGCGCAGTTCCACCAGAGGGAAGACCAAGTCTTGGACTGATCCCTTGTTTTTAGCAGCGCTGGTTGTCCCAGAGGTCTGCTTAAGAGTTAGTCCGCTTTGCGACTTCTTTCCCATAAGGTCTGACTGCGATCGCTGATTTCCATGCTTCGTCATTCTAGTCTTGGTTCTTAGTGTATGGTCCCACGGATGGCGCCACTTGTTGATACAAAAGTTGGGCGTTCCTTGTTTGAAGCTCCGGCTCTCGTACCAATTGAGAATTGTTGCTCGAGACCTGCGCACTAAGAGACAAAAGACACCGTTAGGCTTACCGTGGGATTGTTTCCCACGATTATCCTCCGGCGTGAGAGTAAGTAATCGGTTTAGGGTTTAAGGAGAGTTAGGGTTTGTAGATCGTACCTTAAACGAGGGATATGATTCCCTTTATATACGCACGGAATCCTTGTTGGTTCCGTGTTCCTCAACCTTCGGCGTATCCCGCCTAAGTCGGTTGGGGAGTGATTATCTCCAAACATAGGAAATATCCAATATCTATTCCGTAAATAGATTTGGGCTTGGGCTTTCGTGAGCCCAAACATCTAGTCCGCGTAGCCCAGTTCATACCGGGCTAAGTTAGTGTTGGACTTTAGTCGGGTTCGTGACCCGAATATAGACTATACGTCATCAGGAAGTGTTTGCATGAGTTAAGTTGGATTTGGAATATCTTTTTTTGCACGAATGGGATGGTAGTTATATACTGTACGTGCAATGTGTTTTATCCACTTTGAATCCGCTACTTCTACTTTAGTATAAAGGCATTTACATCCAAGAAGCTTTACAATTGCGTAGCGTCTTTTAAATTAAAAAAAAAAAAAAAAAAAAAAAAAAGTTACTATAAGGATAAGTTACGTTGACAGATTATCCATCGCTTCATAGACAACACGTAAAATAAAATGCTCACATAAAATAATCAGCTTAAAATGGTGTATGACTAGACTAGAAATCGTGCCCGCATTCACAAAGTCTTTCATTCTCAAGCCAAATAAGCTACACAAATGAAGCATGACCTCAAACATGTAGCTTGTGAGATTGAACTTGAGTTTACACATAGTATCTAATTAGGTCACACTTGTGTTTGTCCTTATAAGGCGAATGTTTTAACTACTATGGATACAATTTTGTAGCCGTGTTTTATAACATTATTGATTTATGTTTTCAATTCTAACATCACGATAATCCTTGATCCGTAAAACATGATGTATTAGGCTTTTTCTTTTAGTCGGATGGTATCTATACACATTTTCTGTTAAGCCACTTTTCTTGTTAGGCTTTTATTCACAAATGATACAATACCAAAACTAGCCAAATTTTCAATTGGGGGTTCACTTTATAGTTAAGATAAAAAATGGTTTTCAAATTTAGTCTTATGCGACCGCTATATCTTGTGGCTCCAATTCCATAAATTTCTCGACACATGTCCAAAAGTTAGTGAGATATTTTTTGCTAAACTGAAGTGACATTTTGTAAGACCAAAATTTTTTTCTCGCTATACTGACATCACTTTTTTTTGTCTTATTAGAAAAGTGTCAACTTGTGACCCAGTTTTCTAATAAGAGAAAACACATTTTTTCAAAAATGAAAAAAAAAAAAGTTCAAAGGTGAGTCTTTGTTTTCTAATAAGACAAAATGTCATGTCGGTTTAGCAAACAAAAGCAATTTTGTTGGGTTTTAGGTTCCTTGGATCAAGAATTACTCTAAGTGCTGGAATCACGGACAAGGTTGATATAACCACGGACAGAAGAATGTAACCGCTGATGAAGACAAACCGCGGCTAGTAGTATTGTGTAATCACTGATAATGTATTGTAATCCCTGCTAGTCTTGAATAGTCGGTTTAGTTTATTGTATTAGATAAATATGGAAAAGATATTTATCTTGTAGGTTACGTATTGTATAATGTAAAGGACTCCTTAGCCTATAAAAGGAGGTCCTAGGTTAGGTTAGATAAACATATGTTTTATATCTAAGGTCGATACACTTCAAGGTTGTAAAACCCTAATACTGGTTAGAGTATTCGCATTAATAATAATATTGAGGTGTTGAATGTTTACTGTTCTTCTTCTTAAGATTAAGTGTTAAATTCCGCGTACTACTTAATAAGCTTTTATTCTAAGTCAGTTTCTATATTAGATCGTTTGCTCAACTGGGATCAACAAGTGGTATCAGAGCTTGTGATCTAGAAACTGTAACCAAGAAGAAGTTCTGTTAAGCTTTATTCAAGTAAGTAAAGATGTCTGACGAAACTCACATGGTGACTGCTTCAAAGGTACCCATGCTCAAGCATGGTGAGTATCAAATCTGGAGAATGTGAATGAGGCAATACATTCGTATGATTAATTATGCTCTCTGGGATGTCTTTGAAAAGGGAGACACTCTTCCTAAGAAGGGTGAGGATGGTCAAGAGATAGCTATTGTTAGTGAAATTGATAAAGCTAAAAGGAAAATGGAGATCAAATCTCACAGTATTCTCTCCATGGGAATACCTAATGAGTATGCTTTGGAATTTGAACAATATGAGTCTGCTAAAGATTTATTGGATGCTCTTGAAATAAGGTTTGCTGGTAATGAAGCTACAAAGAAGTCAAGGATGAATATGCTCAAGCATCAATTTGAAACCTTCACTGCTCTTAGTGGAGAAAAACTTGATGGCACATATAATAGACTTCAAAAACTTATCAGCCAACTGAAGTCTGTGGATTACAAGGTTCTTCAAGAAGATATTAATTTGAAGTTCATTAGAAGTTTATCATCTGAATGGGCTATTCATACAATTGTGTGGAGAAATAAGGTGGACTTTGATAAGATGACTCTGGACAATCTCTTCAACAACTTGAAGGTTTATGAGTCTGAAAATAACTTTGCTAATGCATCTTCTGCTAATCAAAACATTGCTTTTGTATCCACTAATCACAAGATCCCACAAGATGTATCCACTGCTGCCTATGGTATAACCACGGCTATTGCAAACAATACCACTGTTAGTGATAATGTCAGTGATGGTGCAATTTGTGCTTTTCTGGCTGATTTAACTACCAGTGTTACTATGTTGAATCAAGATCTGGATCAAATTGATCTTGATGATTTTGAAGAGATTAATCGTCAATGGCAAATGGCAATGTTGACTCTCCAAGCAAGGAAGTTTCTGAGGAGGACTGGAAGACAAGTTAAGTATGATGGTTAAAGGAGAGTTGGGTTCGACAAAAGCAAGATGGAGTGCTTTAACTGCAAGAAGAAAGGGCACTTTGCTAGGGAATGTCGAGCTCCTAAAAGAATTGAAGGCATAAAGAAGACTACAGAAGAGCCTGCTGCTTCTTCAGCTTTGGTTGCTCAGGATGGGATTGGTGATTATGATTGGAGTGATCAGATTGAAGAAGGTCCCAATGCAGCTTTTCTTGCTAGTGAAGCTTCAAAACAGCATAACTTTGCTCTAATGGCCTATGCTTCATCTTCTGGTTCAGATTCTAAGGTATCTAATGATTCTACTTGTTCTTTTAAATCATGTCATGATAACTTAGAATCTCAAAAAGCTATCACTGAGAGTATGAGGAAAGAAGTAGAAAGACTGACTATGGACAACTTAGGTTATAGAGTTGGTCTAGAGAGTGTGGAAGAAAAGCTTAAATACTGTATTAAATGTGAGTTTGAGTATGTAGATAAGATCAATATACTAGGTGGTGAAATTGATCTTAAGAAAAGAGAGATTAAAATGCTTAAAGAGAAACTTGAATTGGCAGAGAGTGTAAAACAAAAGGCCCTAGAAGAAAAAGAAAAACATGTTGTTAGGGTAGATAATGTAACACCCCCAAAATACCGCAGCGGAAGATTGTGTCATTGGGGTGCTACTTCATAATACAAAGTACAAGTTATAGAAAACGACCTCTAAATGAGACGTTTTGAAAAGTTACCATTCGATTAATGAAATCAGAGTTACAAACAATGAGGTCCCAAAGTATAATATATAAATGTTTACAAAATGTTTCGAATGGTAAATGATAAAAGCGTAAGTCTTCAAAATATGTCGTGCGACTCTATGTTCCGTGCAATAGCTATCGTCTTATGTCCTGAGATAAACATGCTAAAGTGTCAACACAATGGTTGGTGAGTTCATAGAGTTTGTTTTGAATAAGTTGAAAAGCCTTAAAAGAATGTTTACACAGCAAAGGCATTGTAAATCCACTCAGTTCCAAGTTCCGCCATAAAGAACTTGCAACCTGTGTGTTCACAACCCACTGCCAAAATATAGTTTGCACAATACACCGGATTATATTCACCCATGGTCAAGAATCCGTACACATGGGCGGGGGCACCTTCCCAAATAGTACTATATTAATCCCATGGTCATGAATCGGGTACCATGGGCGGGGGCATATACCCGACTTATAGTACTATCAATACCTCTCCGACAGCATAGAGTATTGTCGCACGTTTGTAAATACAATTCATGTATTTAGGCAAGTATTTCCAAGCATGTAAAACGAAATCAAGTGTAACGTAATCAAGTATAATGCAACCAAGTATAATGTGATCAAGTATAATGCAATCACGTATAATACAATCAAGTATAATGTTTTGAGTATTTGTAAAAGTAAAAGAAATAGTTGAGCATGTATCTCCCCCAAAGAGTTTGTAAAACAAGTATTAAAAGAGTAGGGGCTATGACTCACGATAATTAGTAAAAGTTTAGAGTACTTGTGAAAGTAAAAGCAAGTATTTGAGCATGTATCTCCCCCAAAGAGTTTGTAAAACAATTAAACGAGTAAAAGTGGGGCTACGAACTCACGGAAATCCTTAAAAGTTTAGAGTACTTATAAAAGTAAATGAAAATAGTTGAGCATGTATCTCCCCCAAAGAGTTTGTAAAACAATTAAGTAATAGAAAGTGGGGCTATGAAACTCACCTTAAAATAATATCACGACGTATAACGGAATCGATGGATAATCCTGGAAGTCTCTACGTATAACCTAGAATATGATGTCAACTCTTAGGTTCAGAATAATGCCTAAGAAAACATGAACGAGCCTATATATGTAGCATTTGTATGTTTGTTAATAGAAATTGTTTTAGTTTGTATATCTCGTACTACCGTTCGGGCCATCATAATTCAGAGGTCATGCAGTAAACGTTCGAGGAGCTAGGACACTTTAAATCGTAAATCCAGCAACTCGTCGATCCGTTTACCCAAATGAACCCCTCACATGAAGTTCCCTAGTGTTGTAGTGCTCAATACGTAAAACATGTATTTTAATTATTTGATTATATGATATATTAAGAGTTTATAAATACAATAATTAAACTAACAAAGTTTATAATTATTTAAATAAGTTTGAGTTTTATAAATACTTACCTTAATATAGAATGCTTGAGTATTATGAAAAAAAAGAATATAAGCGGAGCTTCGACGTAGAATTTGTAATTTCCGAAAACCCGAGGCTATTAGAAGATTATAACAACGCCTTCTTGAGAACCCGAAGAAGAAATGAAGATTATAACAACGTCTTTTTGGAGACTTGAAAATATTTGAAGATTATAACGACTATTTCTTGAAAACTTCCAAGAACGAAGATCAAACGCTAGTTTTCTTCAAGAACACATGAATGTTCTTACAAGATCTATAAGAAATGCTTTAGGGTTTAGGACTTTAGATGATAAGAAAGGGTGGTGCAAGAATAAATGAAGTGATTATGCTTGGTATTTATAGGCTAGTGGTTTTGGTTAACTACATATTGGGTTAAAAACTAACCATGGTTAAATTTACACATGTAAATGATCTAAATGAAGTATGCTTAGGATTTTGACACCAAGGCGATGACTCCCCTCCCTAATTTCGTTCATGATAAGATAGGATGACTTTGGTGGATAGTTTTGGTATTATCTCGATTACGGAGTGAGTTTTGGTTCCGTTAAATGCTAACCGAAGCCATAAAAGGTAAAACCGGGTATTGTAAAAATATGAAACTTGCAGGAATGATGAAACTCATCATTATACTCCATCTAAAAATATAAAATGGGTGATAAGTCTTATTGGGTGCAAAAACGCTGCTTAAAACTGGAAATACGGGTAAAAAAACGCGTAATTCGCAGTTTATCAGAAAAGAACAAAATTTCAGGGAAACGACCGTGAATTTATTTAGAGTAGACTAAAATTAGTCTAAAAGTGATATGAGATGTCAAACTTTGGTTTTCGTCGTACGCGGGATAACTTAACAGTTATTCGTGAAGTTTAAAAATTACGCGATTTAAGAAAAAGGTAGAACGTACAAGGTTAATTTTTTATGGTCAAAGGAGGAGGGTAATATATTTGACTTTTCCAAAAATATAAAAGTTTCCAAACATTTTAGAAAATACCGTGCAGGAATCGTTAAGTCTGGATGTAAGTAGAATTGTTTAAAACGTAAGTTTAGTTTTGTTCTGCGTTAGGCTTATTTGGTAACATAAAAATAATAAATCTTAAAAATTCTCAAATTAATCATGAGTGATCTAAAAATTTATCTGATGCGAGGAAAATTGTCAGAGTTGATTTTCGTTATGCGCGTGATGTTTAAACGGTGGACCGTCTAAAACGAAACTTTAAAACGATGTTTTCTTAATAACTTTTGCGAAAATGATCTAACGATGGTCGAATTCTCAGGTCATTACTAAAATAATTTATCTTACGTTAATGTGAAATAAAAATTTCGGGAGTGAATAGTACGGTGAATAGTAAAAATGAATAGTGACCCGAAAAGGCGAATTGTTACAGTCTCTACCCCTTAAAAGGAACTTCGTCCCGAAGTTCTGTTTGATGTTCACTACTTACAGTGTGCATAGTCTAAGGGATTACGTCAAAGCTCATGTATATGGGTTTCTTATCTACTTAGGTACGTTCTTGTGACTATCGCGACTATTGCCCGTTCTAAAGACATACTCTCTTATGGCTAGGTTTGATGAGGCAAACTTTCCCATTCTCGAGCAAAACCCTCAAAAGACTTTTAGGTAACCGATTTTTACTTAATCCCACAACTCATCAAACAAGAACTGTCATACAATTAGGCTAAATCGGTTTAAGTAACAACTTGTTTCTAGCTTGATCTTTGCAACTCATCAAACAAGAACTGTCACTCGGATCAAACTGGAAACAAGTGGTTTTGAAGAAAGTCTTTTGAAAATTTGGCTCAATAATGGAATTGCTTACACACATGAGACTACTACTCCTTTCATTGCATGATTCTTCCTGAATTAGACATAGGTGATCAGGCTATGTATAATTTAGGAGTAACTATGCATTGCTTGGACTAATCGACTCATATGATGTTCGGTGTTTCAGTCAGTTCATAGAAATCTCACTTAGGTGCTCAAATTACGAAAAAGTCTAAAGTGTGCAAGGCGATAGGGAGGAAGGTAACGTATGTAGTAGTTATAGTCTAGGCTCTAAATGCAACCTAGTTCTCTATAACCAAGTCTCTGATACCAATCTGTAACACCCCCAAAATACCGCAGCGAAAGATTGTGTCATTGGGGTGCTACTTCATAATACAAAGTACAAGTTATAGAAAACGACCTCTAAATGAGACGTTTTGAAAAGTTACCATTCGATTAATGAAATCAGAGTTACAAACAATGAGGTCCCAAAGTATAATATATAAATGTTTACAAAATGTTTCGAATGGTAAATGATAAAAGCGTAAGTCTTCAAAATATGTCGTGCGACTCTATGTTCCGTGCAATAGCTATCGTCTTATGTCCTGAGATAAACATGCTAAAGTGTCAACACAATGGTTGGTGAGTTCATAGAGTTTGTTTTGAATAAGTTGAAAAGCCTTAAAAGAATGTTTACACAGCAAAGGCATTGTAAATCCACTCAGTTCCAAGTTCCGCCATAAAGAACTTGCAACCTGTGTGTTCACAACCCACTGCCAAAATATAGTTTGCACAATACACCGGATTATATTCACCCATGGTCAAGAATCCGTACACATGGGCGGGGGCACCTTCCCAAATAGTACTATATTAATCCCATGGTCATGAATCGGGTACCATGGGCGGGGGCATATACCCGACTTATAGTACTATCAATACCTCTCCGACAGCATAGAGTATTGTCGCACGTTTGTAAATACAATTCATGTATTTAGGCAAGTATTTCCAAGCATGTAAAACGAAATCAAGTGTAACGTAATCAAGTATAATGCAACCAAGTATAATGTGATCAAGTATAATGCAATCACGTATAATACAATCAAGTATAATGTTTTGAGTATTTGTAAAAGTAAAAGAAATAGTTGAGCATGTATCTCCCCCAAAGAGTTTGTAAAACAAGTATTAAAAGAGTAGGGGCTATGACTCACGATAATTAGTAAAAGTTTAGAGTACTTGTGAAAGTAAAAGCAAGTATTTGAGCATGTATCTCCCCCAAAGAGTTTGTAAAACAATTAAACGAGTAAAAGTGGGGCTACGAACTCACGGAAATCCTTAAAAGTTTAGAGTACTTATAAAAGTAAATGAAAATAGTTGAGCATGTATCTCCCCCAAAGAGTTTGTAAAACAATTAAGTAATAGAAAGTGGGGCTATGAAACTCACCTTAAAATAATATCACGACGTATAACGGAATCGATGGATAATCCTGGAAGTCTCTACGTATAACCTAGAATATGATGTCAACTCTTAGGTTCAGAATAATGCCTAAGAAAACATGAACGAGCCTATATATGTAGCATTTGTATGTTTGTTAATAGAAATTGTTTTAGTTTGTATATCTCGTACTACCGTTCGGGCCATCATAATTCAGAGGTCATGCAGTAAACGTTCGAGGAGCTAGGACACTTTAAATCGTAAATCCAGCAACTCGTCGATCCGTTTACCCAAATGAACCCCTCACATGAAGTTCCCTAGTGTTGTAGTGCTCAATACGTAAAACATGTATTTTAATTATTTGATTATATGATATATTAAGAGTTTATAAATACAATAATTAAACTAACAAAGTTTATAATTATTTAAATAAGTTTGAGTTTTATAAATACTTACCTTAATATAGAATGCTTGAGTATTATGAAAAAAAAGAATATAAGCGGAGCTTCGACGTAGAATTTGTAATTTCCGAAAACCCGAGGCTATTAGAAGATTATAACAACGCCTTCTTGAGAACCCGAAGAAGAAATGAAGATTATAACAACGTCTTTTTGGAGACTTGAAAATATTTGAAGATTATAACGACTATTTCTTGAAAACTTCCAAGAACGAAGATCAAACGCTAGTTTTCTTCAAGAACACATGAATGTTCTTACAAGATCTATAAGAAATGCTTTAGGGTTTAGGACTTTAGATGATAAGAAAGGGTGGTGCAAGAATAAATGAAGTGATTATGCTTGGTATTTATAGGCTAGTGGTTTTGGTTAACTATATATTGGGTTAAAAACTAACCATGGTTAAATTTACACATGTAAATGATCTAAATGAAGTATGCTTAGGATTTTGACACCAAGGCGATGACTCCCCTCCCTAATTTCGTTCATGATAAGATAGGATGACTTTGGTGGATAGTTTTGGTATTATCTCGATTACGGAGTGAGTTTTGGTTCCGTTAAATGCTAACCGAAGCCATAAAAGGTAAAACCGGGTATTGTAAAAATATGAAACTTGCAGGAATGATGAAACTCATCATTATACTCCATCTAAAAATATAAAATGGGTGATAAGTCTTATTGGGTGCAAAAACGCTGCTTAAAACTGGAAATACGGGTAAAAAAACGCGTAATTCGCAGTTTATCAGAAAAGAACGAAATTTCAGGGAAACGACCGTGAATTTATTTAGAGTAGACTAAAATTAGTCTAAAAGTGATATGAGATGTCAAACTTTGGTTTTCGTCGTACGCGGGATAACTTAACAGTTATTCGTGAAGTTTAAAAATTACGCGATTTAAGAAAAAGGTAGAACGTACAAGGTTAATTTTTTATGGTCAAAGGAGGAGGGAAATATATTTGACTTTTCCAAAAATATAAAAGTTTCCAAACATTTTAGAAAATACCGTGCAGGAATCGTTAAGTCTGGATGTAAGTAGAATTGTTTAAAACGTAAGTTTAGTTTTGTTCTGCGTTAGGCTTATTTGGTAACATAAAAATAATAAATCTTAAAAATTCTCAAATTAATCATGAGTGATCTAAAAATTTATCTGATGCGAGGAAAATTGTCAGAGTTGATTTTCGTTATGCGCGTGATGTTTAAACGGTGGACCGTCTAAAACGAAACTTTAAAACGATGTTTTCTTAATAACTTTTGCGAAAATGATCTAACGATGGTCGAATTCTCAGGTCATTACTAAAATAATTTATCTTACGATAATGTGAAATAAAAATTTCGGGAGTGAATAGTAAAAAGTGAATAGTACGGTGAATAGTAAAAATGAATAGTGACCCGAAAAGGCGAATTGTTACAGCTAAAACACAATTTGCTTCTGATCTGGTTCATAAATCTATAGAGAGTCATTTAATGAAAAAGGTTTATGGGATAGGATACAATAATATGCCACCACCCACTCTTATGCAACATGCACCACCTGCTAAAGAACTGTCTTTTAGTAGTGAATTCAGTTTTAACAAACCTGTAGAAGGGATAAGTAAGACTGAAACACCTAAGATAAGTTCTGATAAGTCATCTGATGCTCCCACAATTGAAGATTGGGAATCAGATTCTGAGGAAGATAGATCTGAATCAACTAAGCCTGAAGAGATAGAGAAAGTTAAGAAAGTTGATTCTCAGCAAGTCAACCTTGTACCTAGATTTGGAGCTCAAATTGCTAAGAAAGTAGTTGAGTACAAGGAAGTGCCTAGGGAACAAATGAAAAGATACATACCTAGGGGAAACCAGAGAAACTTTAATGGTCTAATTTCTAACAGGTTAGGAGATGAGTTTCAATGTGTTAAAAAGACTTGTTTTAAATGTGGTAGTTTTGAACACTTACAGAGAAATTGTTATAAAAACAAACCACAAGTATGGAATCATTGGAAGAGGGTAAATCATCAAAACTTTTCAAAGAACACAAACCCTCATCCAAACAAAAACATGATTCCTAGAGCAGTGTTGATGAGGAATGGGAATACAAAATCTATAGTCACTGCTGTACCTAAATGGGTTCCAACCACTGCTAAGCAAAACGTAAACACGGCTAAGCAGAATCAAACCACTGTTAAGCAAAATATCACCACTGATTCAAAAGAAGTTTTAAAAATTCCAAAGGTGATAACTAACACAGTGGTTGGAAATCATTTTTATGCTGTTAAGGCCTCAGCAAGTTGGCAATGGAAGCCTAAGACCAAGGTTTTACCACATGTCAACTGTGCATCAATGGACCTAAAGAAATTTGAATATTTTGATGCACAGGGCAGACCCAAGTCAGTATTGGCTTGGGTCCACAAAAGGAACTAATTTGTTTAATTTCATGTGCAGGGCAATCTTCAAACTGAGCTAAAAGATAAAGGAGTTTTTTATAGTGGTTGCTCTGGGCACATGACTTGGGATGGAAGCAACCTGGAAGATTTTGAAGCTTTTGATGGAGGATATGTGGAATTTGGCAATGATCCAAAGGGAGGAAAGATACTTGGCAGAGGCACAATTAGAACAGGGAATTTAGACTTTGAAAAAGTCTATCTGGTACAGGGACTTAAGTATAATCTATTCAGTGTTTCTCAAATGTGTGATAAGAAAAACTGGGTACTTTTTGGGGAAACTGAGTGTGTGGTGTTGTCTCCTGAGTTTAAGATGCATAATGAGAAGTTTATACAACTTAGGGTACCTAGGAAGGAAAATATATATTGTTTTGATCTTAAAGATGTTCTTCCTAATAGGTCCTTATGTTTGTTTGCTAAAGCATCTGTAGATGAGTCAAAATTGTGGCATAGAAGGCTAGGTCATCTCAATTTCAAAACAATCAATAAACTGGTAAAAGGAAACTTAGTGAGAGGGTTGCCTTCTAAGGTTTTTGAGTGTAAGGAACTGTGTATGGCCTGTCAAAAAGGAAAACAACATAGAGCTTCTTGTAAGACCAAAACAGTAAACACCATAACACAACCACTGTTTATGCTTCATATAGACTTATTTGGACCTACCTTTGTTAAAAGTTTGAACCATAAGTAGTATTGCCTAGTTATCACTGATGATTATAGTAGATTTTCTTGGGTATACTTTTTGGCTGCTAAGAGTGAGACTAGTGAGATCCTCAAGAGTTTCATTACTAAGATAGAAAATCTAGTAAACCATAAGGTCAAGGTAATCAGATGTGATAATGGAACTGAGTTTAAGAATGATGTGATGAATCAGTTCTGTGTAGCTAAAGCCTAAAGGTATAGAAAGACAGTTTAGTGTTGCTAGAACACCACAACAGAATGGTGTAGCTGAAAGGAAAAATAGAACACTAATTAAGGCTGCTAGGACCATGTTGTCAGAGTCTAAGTTACCAACTACCTTTTGGGCTGAAGCTGTAGGAATTGCATGTTATGTGCAAAACAGAAGTAAGGTAGTGAAGCCTCATAACAAGACCCCCTATGAGCTGTTACATGATAGGAAGCCAATGATTGCATTCCTAAAACCTTTTGAGTGTCCTGTTACCATCTTGAATACCATAGACTACCTAGGCAAGTTTCAAGAAAAAGCAGATGATGGATACTTTTTAGGCTATTCTACTAATAGCAAAGCCTTTAGAGTATACAATAGGAGGACTAGAATTGTTGAAGAGAACTTACATGTTCAATTCAATGAAAAGACTCCTAGTGTTGAGACCAAAGGACCAGACTGGCTGTTTAACATTGATATGCTAACCAAATCTATGAATTATGAGCCTATCATTGCAGGAACTTCCACTAATGTTTATGCAGGTACACAAAAGGATTCTGAGGCAGAGACACCTTCCAAGGAAGCTGATTCTCCAACGGAGTTCTATTTGGTTAAAAAGTGGAAAGCTGGTTCTGTTCCTTCCATCATTCACAAGCAAGGTCTCACTGATGATGATGTACTGAATACTGGAGCCAATGTTGATCATCATCAAGATAAGGATGAGTTGTTAAAAGATAACTCAGTATCGGTAAAAGAAATTGAAAAGAAGAAAAGGCATTTTGCAAGCACTGCTAAGCCAACTGAAAGCACTGCTAAGCCTACGAAAACCACTGATAAGTCATTTTCTACCACTGATAGGTCAAGTGAAACCCCGGATACAAGTACTAGTGATAGTACTTTCTTTGGACCACATGCAAAGCCATTATTTGGTGATGAGGAGTATCCACATGATCCTAATATGCCTGCTTTGATTGAGATTGATACTCCTACGGATGATGAAGACATGGATGATTTCTTCAATGCTGATTTGTCTAATTTGGAAACTGTCATTCATGAAAGTCCAATCACCACTACAAGGATTCACAAGATTCATCCCAAGGAACAAATACTTGAAAACTTGAATACTCCAGTTCAAACAAGAAGCAGGGTTAAGAACACTGAACCCTTTCCTGAACATGGGTTCTTTGCAAGATCACTTCACAAAAGAAACAGTCATAAAGATCTGCAAAATTGCCTGTTTGCTTGTTTTCTGTCTCAAAAGGAGCCCAAGAGAGTGGAAGAAGCTTTATCAGAAGAAGGCTGGGTAGAATCAATGCAAGAGGAGCTTTTACAGTTTAAGCTTCAAGAGGTTTGGACATTGGTTGATCTTCCTAATGGTAAAAGGGCAATTGGAACTAAATGGGTGTTCAGAAACAAAAGGGATGAAAGAGGAATTGTTGTAAGAAACAAATCAAGGTTGGTTGCTCAAGGATATACACAAACTGAAGGTTTGGATTATGATGAAGTGTTTGCTCCAGTTGCAAGAATAGAGGCTATTAGATTGTTTTTGGCTTATGCTTCATTCAAGAATTTTGTTGTGTATCAGATGGATGTTAAAAGTGCATTTTTATATGGCACAATTGATGAAGAGGTTTATGTTTGTTAACCTCCTGGTTTTGAAGATCCTGATCATCCTGACAAGGTTTATAGGGTGAGAAAGGCTATGTATGGGTTGCATCAAGCTTCTAGGGCATGGTATGAGTGTCTGTCTACTTATTTAATGGACAATGGGTTTAAAAGAGGGCTGATTGATAAAACTTTGTTCATTAGAAAGCACAAAGATGATATTTTATTGGTTCAGGTTTATGTAGATGACATCATCTTTGGCTCTACAAACAAGGAGCTATGCAGAGATTTTGAGAAACTTATGCATGATAAGTTTCAGATGAGTTCTATGGGAGAACTCACTTTCTTTTTGGGGCTACAGGTTCAACAAAGGACTGATGGTATCTTCATTAGTCAAGACAAGTATGTAGCAGATGTTTTAAAGAAGTTTGGGTTTCAAGATGTAAAGAGTGCAAGTACACCTATGGAGACTCAGAAACCTCTGCTACCAGATGATGGAAGTCCCAAAGTTGATTTGAAGTTGTACAGGTCCATGATTGGATCTTTGATGTATCTCACTGCATCTAGGCCAGATATTATGTTCTCCGTATGTGTGTGTGCAAGATTTCAAGTCACACCAAATACCTCACACATGAATGCTGTTAAGAGGATCTTTAGATATTTGAAAGGTCATCCTAAATTAGGCCTTTGGTACTCTAAGGATTCCCCTTTTGATTTGGTGGCCTACACAGATAGTGACTATGCTGGTGCTAGTTTGGATAGGAAGTCTACTACTGGAGGATGTCAGTTCTTGGGAAGCATATTAATTTCTTGGCAGTGTAAAAAGCAAACCAATTGTATAATCCTTCATATTTTTGTAAGATCTCTCTTCTTATGACACAGATTAACTTGCTATAACTCTTGGACATTTGGTTGAAGTGCTATCATGTATTCACTGATGGTGTGTTTCTACCCACGGATAGCAGTTCTGAAACCTCGGATAGCTTGTTGCTTTGTTTTGCATACTACAGGGGTTGTTCGGTAACTTTGGCAAAAGTATATTATCTCCCCAAATCACGGATGGATCATTTATTTGATCTTCAAACCACTTCCAATTGGCGCTCCACATTAACCCTAATCACTCTCCTTTGCATACATCATCTACATCCTTAATCACAATGGCGGAAAATTATTCCACTACACATAACCTTGTTGCTATTCTCACCAAGAACGATCGATATGCAGAGTTTCATCAAATGATTGATTTCCTTGTTCACAGTCCTATTCACTATGCCTTAACTGTCACACCAACCATTCTTAAAGCCTACATACATCAGTTCTGGAGGAATGCTAAACTTGAAGAGGTTGATGAAGTAGAAGTGTTTAGCACTGTTGTGGATGAAAATGCTATTTCAGTTGATGAGGAGATCATTAGGAGAGTTTTAAAGTTTGATGATGCTGATGGTATTGCTAATCTTTCAGATGCTGAGATTGTAGTTGGTTTAGAAAGGTTAGGATAACACACAGGGGTGATAAGGTACAATTTTTTAAGAGTTTGTTTTCACCACAATGGAAGTTTCTTATTCATACTTTGTTGATGTGTATGAGTAATAAGACCATTGGCTTTAATGACTTTCCTTCCAAAATTGCTACTGCTGTTATTTGTTTATCTAATGGAAGAAAGTTCAATTGGTCTAGGATGATTTATGAGGGGTTAGTACAAAACATTAGGAAGAAGGGTAAATACTATTTGTATCCTAGGTTTGTTCAACTTATTGTGAAAAGCCAAATCAATGACCCTGTTGAGCATTCTAGAGAATATGAAATTCATCATATGCTTCCTAAGGTTTTTGCACATATGAGGAACCAGAAGCCAAATGTGCAGATAAGAGATGTTCCTTTGTTTCCCCATATGCTTATTTTGCCTACTGATCCTGAGTTTGATGAAGGTCTTGAATCCCAACCTATTGTAACTGAAACCACTGCTAGTACACCTCAAACCACTGTTAGTCAAACCCAAACCACTGTTACACCTATTGTATGGACTAGGAGACAGAAGGGCACTAAGCTACCTCAGGCTGGTGTTAGTGGTGTTGTAAATGAGGCTGTCACATGGAGTGGAGGTGACATGATTGGAAGGGCTTCCACTACTGATTCATGCTTAGATGCTGGTCAAGATAGTGGAAACATTAATAAGACCCAACCATTGGCAACTCCTAATATGGAGAGTTCTTTGGAACTTAACACAGGTGGAGGAATCCCTAGCCACCTGGCTACTAAAGGGTGCATAGATGATCAGGCTAGGTCTGATGTTATGTTTACTATATCCAAGGATTCACCTCTTGGAGCAGTTAACACAGCTCGAAGTGATGAGGATAGTTTGGAATATGAAACTGAATTGACGGATCCTAAGCTGGTACATGATGACTTTTCCAATGAACCACCTCTCGGACCAGTTCACACAGGTCGAAGTGGGGAGGATATTCTTGAACGTTTTAATGAATTGACGGATAAGTGTGCCAAAATGGATGATACAATTTCAGGTCTACAGGAGTTGGCTGTGTTTCAGGAAAAGGATATTAGGAGATTGAAGCACATAGTGTTGGTTTTGGAAAAAGTAAGAAGACCTGGGATTGCTGTTTTGAAAGCTATGAGAAGAAATAAAAAGAAGGTGGACTCATCTCCTGCTCTAAATATGGAGGATGTATCTAAACAGGGGAGGAGTGAAGGCATAAATTCAGGGGAGGCTGCTGATGGATCTATGGAAGAAGATAGTGGAGATCAAGAATTTTTGGTATCTGATAAAGATGGGAATGAGGCAGTTCTTGAAAATGTGAAGAATGTTGTAGAAGATGAAGTAGTGCAGGATACAACCACTGATAGTAGGTTTGCAACCACGGTTAGTACTTTGGTAACCACTGCTGCAGTTTCAGACTTAGCAATTATACCCACTACTGTCATACCCACTGCTATTATAACCACTTCCACTGTTGTCACAACTCTCTCTGTATCACCACCTAAATCTAAAGAAATTGAGAAAGAAGCTGCAAGTACATTGATAAATCTAAGCAAAACCTCATCTATTTCTACATCTATCATTGCACCTGTTTTATCTGTTCAATCTACTGCAACTAAACCCAAAGGAAAAAGTTTAGTTATTGGTGAACCTTTAAAGAAGAAAGTGGTTCAATCTGATATTGGAAAAGGTAAAGGGGTTGCAGTACCAGAGCTGAAGTTTAAAATAAAGCAGAACAAGAAGCTTATGATGCAGAGTATGCAAAAAGTATTATAGCTGATGAACAAGCAACTTTAGAGAAAAGGAAGCAAGACGAAGAAGAAGCTAGTCAGAGATGGTTAGCTACATGGTATGAATCACAAAATTATCTTCAAGCTTCTGAATTAATAAATGATGAGTATACTTCACAAGAATGGGCTTTGTTGGATGATGAGGAAAAAGCTAGACTTTTGGGTGAATGGGAAAGGAAGGTTGGTAAAGAAAGGAAGCAAGTTATAAGAAAGAAACCTCCTTCAATTGCACAGATGAGGAATGTATTGATGAAGATTATTAAGAATTCAGGTATACATGTTCCTGATAATATTAATAAGTGTTCTTTTGAAAGAATTTATGAGCTTTATGAGAGATGTATGAGGATTAATAAAGATGATTTCTGTCCAATAAATTCTAAAAATGAA
This sequence comes from Chrysanthemum seticuspe, assembly GCA_019973895.1. NCBI lineage: Eukaryota > Viridiplantae > Streptophyta > Magnoliopsida > Asterales > Asteraceae > Chrysanthemum > Chrysanthemum seticuspe. The sequence continues at coordinate 37,297,704 of BPTQ01000008.1, forward strand.
GAAGAATGGATTAAAAAGGATGAAGAGTGGATTCAAAGCAAAAGAAAGAGAAAATCTGAGGTTCAGGAGACATCTGATTCTAAAAGACTAAAAGTAGTTGAAGATGTTAATCAAATTATTTCTTATGAGTTTAAGCTTAAAGTTGGAAGTGAAGGAGTTTGGAAAATTCAAAGACTCAACAATGAAGTTTATGAGTATAATAAATTTTCACAGATGCTTCAGTATTTTGATAGAGATGATTTGATGAATCTTTGGATATTTTACAAGAATAAGTTTGGTGAAGTACATCCAAATGATTATCATGAGAGACTGGTTTATCATCATTTGAAGATTCTATTTGAACCTACTTATGATGAACCTGAATGGCAAGGACTCTACAATGGTCATGTTACAAGATGGTTTTTATATCAAACTTGTGGAGTTCATGTTTTAACTGTTTCTGGAAAGGTTATTCATATGCTTGTACAAGGTGATTATCCTCAACTGAATAAGCATCCAGGAATTATTGCTCAGATGTTGAAGCCTGGTTGTATCAAGATGTTAGTACCTTATGATGGTCAAGCTTACAATTTGTTGCTGAAGTATGAGAACATTCTTAAGGCTAGTAAGTGTTTGGCTACATCCTCCAATCCAGATGTTTTGAGCTTAAAGGAAACTTGAGAATTCTGTTGGAATGTATCAAGTTTAGGGGAGGATTGTTGGGTTTTAGGTTCCTTGGATCAAGAATTACTCTAAGTGCTGGAACCACGGACAAGGTTGATATAACCACGGACAGAAGAATGTAACCGCTGATGAAGACAAACCGCGGCTAGTAGTATTGTGTAATCACTGATAATGTATTGTAATCCCTGCTAGTCTTGAATAGTTGGTTTAGTTTATTGTATTAGATAAATATGGAAAAAATATTTATCTTGTAGGTTACGTATTGTATAATGTAAAGGACTCCTTAGCCTATAAAAGGAGGTCCTAGGTTAGGTTAGATAAACATATGTTTTATATCTAAGGTCGATACACTTCAAGGTTGTAAAACCCTAATACTGGTTAGAGTATTCGTATTAATAATAATATTGAGGTGTTGAATGTTTACTGTTCTTCTTCTTAAGATTAAGTGTTAAATTCCGCGTAATACTTAATAAGCTTTTATTCTAAGTCAGTGTCTATATTAGATCGTTTGCTCAACTGGGATCAACACAAAACGTCACTCCGGCCTAGCAAAAAACATCCTACCAACTTTTGGACACGTGTCAAGATTTATATAGAGTCGCACAGTCTAGCGGTCACACAAAAATAAATTTAAAAACTATTTTTTTACTTAAATGTTTTTTCTTTTTTTTAACACTTACAAATTCAAAATTCAAATTTAAATTTAGATACTACAGTGTAACGAATTCAAATGTAGTTTCCTTTCTTTCTATAATGAATAAAAGTTTGTCCACTCAATGCACCCGAATTATATTTAGTTGTTTTAATCTATGTCTTTTATTTTATGTATCACGGTTTAATTTCATATACAATGTAGTCTTCTTTCTTTCTGTAATGAATAAAAGTTTGTCCACTTAATACACCAATGCACCATAACAAATATCATCATCACATAATATACAAACTATACACACTTTGAAAAAAAATAAAATAAAATAAAATAAAAATAAGCCGATTGAAAACAAATTGCACACAAATCAAGTAGGTGACTCATTCACTTTAAGTTGTGTTGGTTTGCTTAAGTCACGTGTGAGTCGAGGGAGTGTGCAAGGAACTCACGAGTGAGTGGTGAGTTAAGGTGAGTGCAATGTTTGCCTTGCCTGCTAGCCTTAGGGGTTTCTTAGTCATTAGAAGTTAGCATGAGTGGTATGTGGAAAAGAAAAGCAAGTAACAAGCTTAAAAGTATCGAGTCACAAGTCACAACACACAGCTCCCTCCAAAACTTCACATCTCAAACAAAAGTCATTCAAAAACCTCAACTCTCTCTTAAGCATTTTCACAAACACCTGATATGCCTCCCTCTGACTAAAATCAACTCCATACCATATTCCTGCGTAAACCCTAATCATTAAAAATGTTAAGCTTCAGAGCAAAACTAACCCAAACACTATTATCACTCCCAAAAACCCCCAAATTCACTTCAAGAACTTATAAAACCCTAGCTCAAACTCATATTACTAACCCACCAAAACCCTCAAATTTTTATATAAATAAACCCCATTTCATTCCAAGAACACCCTTTTCATCAACACCCATATTTCATACTAACTCAGATTCCAACTCAGATTCTGATGATAATCATACAAGAGATAAAGAATATAATGAAAATAATGATGAAACCCTAAAAAAATCTGAACTTGATGTCGAAACAGGACTAATAATGGATATAATGAAATACCCGCATGGCGAAAACGCTTTAAATGTAAAAAGAACCAATCTTTATAACTGTAATGCGACTGTGACAGCGGATTTAGTTAGCGAGGTTTTAGCGCGTGTGAGGAACGATTGGGAGGCTGCGTTTATGTTTTTTAAGTGGGCGGGGGAGCAAAGGGGTTACGCGCATTCGTTGAGACAGTATAACTGTATGATTGCGATATTGGGTAAAATGGGTCGGTTTGAGAAATGTTGGAGTTTGATTGACGAGATGGAAAAAGGCGGGAAAGATGGTTTAGGTGAGTCAATGGTGACGAGTCAGACGTTGTTGATAATGGTTAGGAGATATGCTGCGGTTCATGATGTTGAGAGTGTTGTTAAGACGTTTTATGGGTATGAGCGGTTTGGGTTTAAGGTTGGTGTTGATGTGTTTCATGATGTTTTGTCTGCGCTTTGTCGGTATAAGAACGTTAACGAGGCGGAAAAGTTTATGTTTCGTAATGAAAAGGTTTTTCCGTTATGTACTAAAAGTTTTAATATCGTTTTGAATGGATGGTGTAATGTTGTGTGTAGTCCGCGTGAGGGGAAGAGGGTATGGTTGGAGATGTGTAATAGAGGTATACATCGTGATGTTGTGTCGTATTCGAGTATTATATCTTGTTATTCGAAACGTTGTGAGGTGAATGAAGTGATCAAGGTTTTTAATGAGTTGTTAGCGAGTGATGTTAGTCCCGATAGGAAGCTTTATAATAGTGTGATTCATGCTTTAGCTAAATCCGGGCGTGTTGAAAAAGCTCGTGATGTTATGAAATCGATGGAAGAAAAAGGGATTCGGCCAAATGTGGTTAGTTATAACTCGTTGATAATGCCTCTTTGTAAAAAGGGCAACTCAGTGAACGCACGCCAAGTGTTTGACGAAATGCTGCAAAGAGGGCTGTTACCTACGGTTAAAACATATCATGCTTTTTTTCGTGTGTCGAGAACAAGTGAGGAAGTATTTTCCATCATGCGTAAGATGAGTAAACTGGGTTGTTGTTTGAGTCAAGATACATATGTCATGTTGATTATGAAGTTTTGCCGTTGGGGAGAAGTGGAGAATGTGTGGAAACTGTGGGACGAGATGATTAGCAACGGGTTAGACCCTGATCGGAGTTCGTATGTGGCGCTGGTACACGGGCTTTTTTTGAATGGGATGTTGGATGAAGCTTATAAGTATCATGTCGAAATGAAGGCAAAAGGTCTATTGCCTGAGCCCGAGATTGAAAAGAGGATGGAAGCTTGGATGGCTGGTATGAAGGACTCGAAGACCAAATGTGGCGACTTGTAACATGTTCCTTGAGGTCAAATCTTTTCAATGATTTTTTGTATGATTATTTATTTGAACTTTATATATACCATGTGATGACTTACTGCTACCTTAAAAGTTTTCATAAGATATACAGTATAAATCTTCCTAGGATATAATACTCCTGAACTCTAAACATGTAGTAGTATAATACAACACTCATCAAATTTTTTATACAAATTTTCATATAATCTCTTAAGTTTCTTATTATATACTTATCTTAACCCCACTGGAGTATATAAAATATGTTTACAGAATTTGAGTTTTATGAGTTTGAAAATTTACAAAAATTTACAGTCTTGAGTCTTACCTAGCAAGATTAGGACCACTCTTCTAGATAGCTTAGACTTGAGTTTTTTTTATTTAAAACGTGGAAGGAGACATGTGGTTTGATTACGATCTTTGATCGACCCCACTTTATCAATTATGACCCAACTGCACTCTGCCACATCTATTATAAAAACCAATATAAAATGTTATCTTATTGATTAAGGATTAAGTAGAAAGGTTGTAGCAATGGTATTTGAAGATTGCCGACTTCAAAATTTTGTAAGGTAGTACTTGTTCCATGATACGTGTGTGGTGCTGTTAAGTTTGATTACGTGTGAAATCAAACTGATCAGTTAAAACATATTACTTTTTCATGGAATAATACTCAAGGAAGTATACTTTCATTTGAAAAGAATGTAAAACACTTAAGTTATCATATAAGCTATCTTGTATTATCTGTCGAAAATAAGGTAAACAGAAGAAACCCATAATATATCGGTTTATAGCAATGCTTATAAAGGGAGTAAAAGAAATCTGGGTAAAACTTTATCACATAAAGCCATACATTTTCAAAAAGACAAACCTAAAAAAGAAAAAAAGCATCAATCAATTGTTATTTTCACACGTTGTACGTGTCCCAAAAACATTCATTTAGTCATGGGCACAATTATATGATTTAAGTCGACCGGCCAAAATCCAAAAATCAAGATCTTCCAACTACCCCTATCCATCTATATAACTAACTCCTTGCAACTTTCAACACACAAACATAAGCACTTAAACTAATTTTCAAACAAACACTTCAACTACATTTTACAATATGGATCGCCACCACCACAATGCCCCAAGCCACCACAATGCTCCGCAACCTGCTGCTGTTCCAGTCCAGCATGTTTCTCACCAGACCACTCACGGTACCACTCACCAGACCAGTCACCATACACCAAAGTACACTGATAATAAACCAACTGTAAGGGTTTATACCAAGGCTAAAAGAGATTATTCGCTTACTATCCGTGATGGAAAAGTTGTTCTCGCGCCTACTAATTCTTCTGATCAGCATCAGGTACGCGATCTAGTTGACCTTTTTTTTTCCTACAAAAGGTTTAAATCAGTTGACCTTTACGCACTTTTTGAGTTTTTGGGTGCCGACTAACCTTTCCCCAAAGACCTAGCCCCACTGACCTTTAGCTAAGAGTTGGATATTTGACTTTTATAATTCTGCACTTTTATATATTTAAATGTTTAAGTAGATATCATTGGATGTGGTAATATCGACGAAATGATTATTTTTAAATATGTGCAAAATGGCTTTTTTATATAGTATGTTTGTCCTTAAATGAGTGTTGTATCTTCAAAATGTGTGGATTATAATAAGGTAAATTTGACTTTTACTTAGTATAAAGTGTAATTATCGCTTTTTTGGTAAAACTGTGCGACTATTATCTAGTGTTACTTAGCCGTGTTGCATCTTCCTTATTATCAATTATCAAAAATTATACTATTCATTTCATATTTATAATTTGACCCTTTTAACTTTTTCTAATCTTCTACTTGGTATTCAACCTTGTGTAAATATAATTTTTTACCCTAATATTATTACCAAAAGTTTTACTTTCTAAAAATTATCTTAAACTTTCTATTTTCTATACCTGGTCAATTTACGTTGTCTTATGTTTCAAAAGAGAATTTTACACGTATATATTTTTACACTAATGAGAACCATCACGCCGCAACGCGCGGGCAACGAAAATCCTTGTTTAAATAATAGAGTGATTAACATAGTTGAAAAGTAAAAGGGTAGATGTAATACAGTTAAATTGCTATTTTGGAAACATTTTTTTATATGATTTCAATTTGGTTGACATTTTGTTGGAACTTTTATGCAGCATTGGATAAAAGATGAAACTTTTAGCACAAGAGTGAAGGATGAAGAGGGTTTCCCCTCTTTTGCTTTGGTCAACAAAGCTACTGGACAGGCAATTAAGCACTCAACCGGTTCTGGTCAGCCGGTATGAATTCATCTACAATAGTTCTACTTTTACGTTTGAATCTGAACTTGAGTTTGATTCATAAGCGATTTTTGAGTTTGTATATAATATATTATATGAGGTGTTGTCATCTCGTTCTGAAAGTGGTTATATGATCAGTGTTCAAGTTGCAGTTAGTTAGTTTCTAGTGTTTGCCGATAGAAGCTGATCAGATTATTTTGGTTTTGAAAGATCAGATTATTAGTTTTGCAGTAGCCGCAACAAAACTGATTCTTATTATCTGATTATTTAGGTGTTAGATAATGGGGTTAAGGGAGTGGTAATATTCTTGGAAATTGATTGAATAGTGTATATTTCACTCACATAAAGTATTTTGACCCTTTATTGCCTTCGGTATCATGACATCTTTACTCGAACCTTTATTTCGACCCAAATGAAGTATTTTGACCCCCCGCCCGCCCACTCACTCGAGAGCAGGACCGCAACTAGGGGTCTCGGCCCCCTAGCCCCCCTCTATTTGTTGTGGCGGTATCAAGTTAGCTGAAACGAATGTGCACTCCTCACCTCCTAACTCGTGATTGAGCTTAACTTAATAAAGCCTAATGGTCTCGTGTAAATCACAATTAACTAAAACAGTTGATGACACTAAAATCACCACTATTAGGTGGATAATTCTATATGGAAATCATTAAATTGTCAAATCAAATCGTGTCAAACAGTTATTTAGCTCATTATCTTACACAAATCAAAAACTTTATTTTGTAACCGTTTTGTTACATCTAATTATCTGATTATTCCATTTCTCATAATTACTTCAAGATGTCACATACCCCCTTATAAGTTTTAAAATTCTTACTAGCCCCTCTTTATATACTCTCTATTTCGCAAGAAATCCTCATGTGTTCTTTGAAACTCGACTAAAAATGGTACCTTGATAATTATCTGTTGTCCTATAGACGACCAATTGATCAATAACAGCATAGAGCTTCCAACAATTTCAATAGCAACTAACCAAATATCTTACTTGGTTTAGACAATATATGCTTATGGTGGTATTTACTGATCTTTGTTCGTAGTAAAAAACCAGATTAACTGATTATTTAGGACAATGAATCGTTAGACGTATAAATATGACCATTTTTTTTGTGAATGGTTCTGCAGGTTCAGCTGGTCGAATTCAATCCAGATAAGCTTGATGAGTCCGTTCTTTGGACTCAGAGTAAGGACTTGGGAGATGGTTTCCATGCCGTGAGGATGGTGAATAAGATTAAGCTTAATCTAGATGCATGGAATGGTGATAAAGATCATGGTGGTGTTAAAGATGGTACCACAGTTGCTCTTTGGGATTGGACTAAGGAAGATAATCAGAGGTGGACGACCGCCCCTTTTTGTAAGTTTCTCGACCAATGATGATCATCCTTTATCATGTTACCAGTTGCTATAAACAGTAACTAAATTAAAGAATGTAGTTATCCTGTGGTAGAAAAACTAATTATTGCTAAATCAGAAAGCGCATTCTGTTTGCTAGAACGATTTGTTTAAAGCAAGAACAATAGCCAAATATTTCAAAACGTTAATTCATTTTACAGACTAAAAAGAACCAATATTTTTGCGGTACACCTAGTTGACACCAAACCATAAGCACCAGCCATTAAAGAAAAAAGGCATGGTATAGCAAATTTTGACTTTGGCCGATTCGGGGTATGTTTGAAACTGGTAATTCAAAATAGATTATGATTAACTAAAGTGAGACAAGTCGAATAAAAAGAAAGTCACCTAAAGTGTATTTGTAACACACAAATTCTCCTATTGATTTATTTCAAAACCAGATTATTGGCGCAATATGGTTTTCTACTTTTCTTGTAATCATAAACAGAATAATAAAACACTGAACAAAAATGTTTCGGGTCAACCTGGCTCGTTTTGACAATGGTTACACCTTGTCGTACACATGTATTTGAACATCTTAAATTAACCTTAGCAGCTGCGAGAATCAAAGTTGTAATCCAATATCTGCCATTTGTGTGCAGGATTATCATCGTGTGGAGATCTCGTGACATGAACCTATTATGCTTTTATGTGTGTTCTTATGGCCTATGAGTCTGTATTCATGGTCACGGTGAAGCTAATATGTATGTTTGAATGTTATGATGGTGTAATAAGAATAGCATGATAGTTGCAGCGTTACAACGCTCAATACTACGGCTAGTACATGATTGAGACACTGTCAATGTCTTATGTCTATGTTGCTTTTTATATGTAGATATATGAATGAGAATAATTTTGTGGATGATTAGGTTATCTTCTTTTTTTCTTACCCTCAGTTGGGTTTTCTAGTGTCTTTTTTCTTGTATTCCGATCGAGTGCGCCCCTGGTATAAGAATAGCTCTTTGTTATTATACATGTGATGTGAAGGTGTATTACAATGTAACAAGACTTGTTCAATTAGTTGGAACTTCATAAAATTTGCAGTTTTAAAACTTATATATCAAGTCCTTGTTAATGGTTCTCCCACCTTCGAGTTTCAATGCCATAAGGGGATGAGACAAGGAGATCCTATCTCCCCTTTCTTATTTTTGATCGTGATGTAGGCGTTCTCTTGTATGATGAAAAAAGCAAAAGACAGTGGAACCTTTCTTGGTCTTCAACTTCCCAATAATGGGCCCTCAGTTTCGCACCTGCTGTACGCTGATGATTGCTCATTGTTGGGCGAGTGGTCTATCCAGAACATTAATAAGGTAACTCGTATTCTCAGATGCTTCTATCTCGTTTCGGGCTTGGAAATAAATGTTGGGAAATCGCTAATTTTTGGAGTGGAAGAGGAGGAGGTGAGAAGGGTGGCGGGGGATGTTAAATGTAGGTCGGGGTCAGTTCCTTTCGATTACCTTGGTATTCGAATTGGTGGGAATATGAACCGAGTTTCTAGTTGGGATTTCATGTTCGAAATATTTAAAGCAAGGCTCTCTAAGTGGAAAGCATCAAGTCTGTCGATTGGAGGCAGGGTGATTCTCATTAAATCCGTTCTCGAGAGTCTCCCCACTTACTATCTTTCATTGTTTAAAGCCCCGTCTAAAGTTTTAGAGGATCTCGAAGGGATCATAAAAAGATTTTTATGGGGAGGATCGGATGAAGTCAGGAAAATACATTGGGTGGCTTGGGATCGTGTGTCCTCTCCCGTCAAGGTGGGTGGCCTCGGTTTAGGAAGATTATGGGAATCCAATAACGCTCTCCTGTCTAAATGGATTTGGAGATATAAATTGGAACCTGAGAGTTTGTGGCGTCTAGTGGTGGATGCAATTCACGGGACGAAAAGATGTTGCCTGCCTCTCCCTATTTGCAACAAATTTGCGGGGGTGTGGGCGACATTAGTGAAAACAATTTCTAAGGTTAATGTGGCGGGGGTCAAGCTTGATCAGCTTTTTAAAGGTGACGTGGGTAAGGGGAACAACATTCGCTTTTGGATCGACCCATGGGTTTGTGACAAACCTCTTAAAGATGAGTTCCCATGTTTGTTCCGAAAAGATAAAAACAAGAAGTGCCTTATTAGTGATAAGTTTAACGTGGAGTCGGGAGTTTTTGATGACTATTGGGGAGACACTAGAACTGGTCTATTGACGGAGGAAGACGAGGAGAGGCAGAGATTGGGGAGTTTGCTGATGAGGGTCTCGATGAGTAATAGAGATGATAAGTGGCAATGGCTCGGAAATAATCAGAATGGGTTTAGTGTTCAAGCCGTTAAAAAGTTCCTGAGGAGTAGTTTGGATTTTAGCGATAGATTTAAGTGTGAATGGGTGAAATGGCTTCCAAACAAATGCAATATTCTTATGTGGAGGATAGGTTTGGATCGCATTCCAACGTTGGAGGCTCTTAGGGTTCGTAAATGTGTTTTCGACTCTACGGCTTGCATTCTATGTGGCACGGCTGATGAAACCATTGAGCACCTTTTCTGCTCATGTGAGGTGGTCATGGATATATGGCATATGGTGGGAAGATGGTGCAAGATGCCTCCTCTTTACTTATTCTCTCGATTCGATTTATTTGAGCTTCACAATATTGCAGGTTTGGATAGAAAGAAAAAGGAGATTATAAAAGGTATCATCTACACTTCCTGCTGGTGCATTTGGAACTCAAGGAACAATTGTCGGTTTGCTAATACTAGAGTCGAAGCGCTTAGGATTTTCCTTGATATCAAGTCTCTTAGTTTCCTTTGGTTTAGAAATAGATTTAGAGGCTGTATAGTTGATTGGAAAGATTGGTACTCTTTCAACATTTTGTAATGCTCGGTTTTTTGTTCCCTCCATCAGTTTTTTGATGTGAGTGTGTTTTTGTGAATAAAAGTAAACTTTCAAAAAAAAAATATATATCAAGTTTACACAATAGATTAGAAACTCAAATCCTTACCCATCTGCTACATTTTTTCGTAAGAACTCTCGGCGTGGTTGCGTTATATGTTGAATGGTGGTCTATAACTTAGCCCTATAACACCAGCCCCACCCTACTCCTAAGTTATCCGTCCTCGCGCAAAACTTAACAGCCGACGTTATACGTTTTTTTTCCTTTTTCCTTTGCGTGTGTTGTATTTGTGTTTTATTAGGTTATGTGTAGGTCAGGGGTGTCTTATAACTTTAGTTATGGAAAGAGAGTTTTATGTTTAATTTATATGTTCTGAATTAAAAAATAAAATAAAATTGAAATGACAATACTTTTTGTTATAAGAGCACAAGGTATGCAAGGACCTAATAACCTGTAGGTCCCGCAAAATACCCCACCAAATATATCACTCACTCACTCACAATAAAAAAACACACGCACACAAAAGCTGCATTTGGCTTGAGCTAGTGGAGTGGCTTAAAACACAAAAGAGTGCATTTGACACAAGTTTGTCATGTTGGCCGGTAAAGTTGGCACACCAATGACTCACCAATGGCACCCCATACCTTGTGGTCTAAGTTATAAGGCAAGTCCTATAGCTCTTGCACACCTGGTGGTCCAAGGATTATCTTTGGAGTCTTACTTTTAATTAGAGTTGGTGGTTTTTGTCAGTGGTCCTTATATTTGATGTTAACATGTCAAATAATGATTTTGAAGCAAATTTGGCCCACTAATGACCCACACGACATAATAATGAGTATGAGATTAAATATTCGATAAAATGTTTGCTTGATAATGTGTAAATGCTTAAAGATGGTAAGTATGGGATATTAAACATCTGATATAAAGTTCTGCAAATTATAGTCCTAGTTAACCGGGCGAGACTCAAATTCCCCTTTGATGCCTAGAGTTAGAACAGCTCTGCAACACATGTATAGCTGCTTCTATTTCTCGAGAAAGAGAAATATGCACGAGAGTGGTTCGAATTTATTTATTTAAAAAAAATAAAAATAAAATAAAAATAACCTCTTATACATCTTAACTATAGTGTCTATAAATCTCATAACACTAGTTTATGTATCTCTGGTGTATAAGTTTTACGATTACACTAGCTTGTAAAACTCTTCGATCTAGTCTTGCTATCATGTTGATCAGCTAGTTATTAATGTTGTTATCCTAGAGTCATTTTTGTGTTTCTTCTTATTCTTGCAATATTTGATTCTTCTAACTAACTAGAAGTCTAACCTTGCTATATTTATATAAACGATATAGATAATTTCATTTGTCCATCTAAATAGAAGTCTAACCTTGCTATATTCAAAGAGTTATCCACTAGATTAGAAATGATAACCAAAAATGGCCAAGCCTATACGACCTAAGATTGATCAAGCTAGATACGATGAACATCACGATTGTCAAAAGCCTAAAATGAAGAAATGGTAGCTATACAAATATCCTAGTTTAAGGGGGGGATACATTTACGTCATCCGGATAAGAAGAATACTTTCCAACTTTCCATGTGTGTTTGAGCTATAAAACTGAAGGTGGAAATGAAACTGGAGATAGAGTTAGAACTGTAATATAATTGTGTTAAGTTTCGATGATATATTTGCACAAATGCTCGCATCATATTGCCGTTAATAGTTTTTTTTTATCATTCTACCCTGTGTTAAGAACGACTAGCAGGGTACCTACGCGTTGTGGCGACGGGTACCTTGTAATTGAAATTTTTGATGAATAATGTTTTTCTATTATATACAACGTAGTACGAGTATTTATTTATGGTGATATTTACTTTACAAATGTCGAAATATTTTTTGCAAACATGATAAATTATTGAAGTTTTGAGGTAGATGATAATATTTTATTGGGGGATTTTCATATATCCCCACATACACACCTATATTTACATATTTCCTCAAACACAAGTTTTTTATGCATGATGTACAAGCCTGTTAAAGCACTGTTTGGGGAAATATGTAAATATGGGTGTGTATGTGGGGATATATGTAAATGCCCCTTTTTTATTTGATGTCACTTCCAACTCTTTTTATTTTGAAAGTTCGAACATAAGAAATCATATATTTTGGAGGTAGTTTTGTGATTTTGGGGGACCTCTCGAGATATATGAATCTGTTACTTTTTGTGTTTCATAAGTTTCTTGGCTCTTTGTTTTCTGTGCGCTTTGTTGTTGGCTTCTTTGTGTGTGCTTGTGCGCGGTTTTCTTTCTCCCCTTTATGCTTTGTTTGCTTGTTCGGTGTGCTTTCTTTGGCTGCGTTTTCGCATATTGTTTTATGTCATTTGCTCTTATTTCTTTACTTTCTCACCAGCACACATGCACTTGCCGGAGGTCTCGTTGGAAGCAGTCTCTCTACCCACGGGTTTACCCTGGTGTAGGGGTAGGATCTGTCTACATTTTACCTCCCCCATACCCTGCCTCGGCGGGATTGGGTTTGTTGTTGTTGTTGTATACAATATGTAAAAAAAGGTTGTATTATTTAAAAATTATTCATGAAATGTCTTGCAAATTTTTGGAAGAGAGTGTTTAGTATCTTGCTTTGTTTGTACATTGTGTTTTACTAATGATACTTTTTATTAAAACGGCGTTTTAAAAATAAAATTAATTACAAATGCTTACCAATCAATATGTGTAGATGTTGATGCATAACTTAACTGTATATATATCTTAACTAATTTTATTTGCTTAAAATATGTATATAAAAATCTTAAAAATTAAACAAAAGAAGGTCAAAAATGCATTATAGATTTTTTAGATATCACCAACTACTAAGAGTGTTGATTGGCACACTTACCTTTTTTATTTGCACACTTCAATGTATAAACTGAAAAAGCAGTATATAACAAATGTACAAATCTTTAAAACACAATATGGAGTATGCAAATGTTATTTGAACCCTTAGTCATTCAATTCTAAATTTTAACTAATTTTAGAAATGTACATACATAAACAACCTTTATTATTAGATTAAACAATGCTTTTCTGTAGGATCGTGAATATTATGTTGTTTGATGATTCGGGTGATCTAGGACAATGATTAAATAAGAAATCCATTAGAGAGATGAAGAGAGTAGAGAGGAGGTTCTTGAAAGAGAGTTGCTTTACAAAATGAAAGGTTAGATTCAAAGAAGCCACACCCCTTCCATGGATGGAAGGGGTATTTATAGTTACAAAGCATATGTCCTCCTGTCAGACTGTGGATCAGGCATACAGTGGGTAAAGACCCGTCCTTCCTCCACGGTGTTACACTAAACTAAACTACGCTAATAACTAACTAATAAACTAATAAATAACGTAACAAACGACATGTCTACGAGCTAACTTATGCTAGATAATATTTGGGGTGACCGACTCTTCACCATGGAATTTTCTAATTCCTAACAATCTCCCCCTAATGGAGGTCACCCCATGTTTTACATTTCGAATCCTAGCATTCTAATTAATCTTCAGTCTTGAGCTCGTAGACATTAATTCTTCAACATCTGCATCTTTGTGCTTTAGCAATGATTCTTTAAAGTCCGCACAGTTTTGTACGTTTAGTGGAGGCCTTTAACTAATCTACATCTTTGATGATCTTCGATCTTTCATTCAGATCATCAGCCACAGTTAATCTCTGGATCACCCTTGGTTGTGTTGCCATCATGTGATGTTGTGACTTTTGGACCGACATGCTCACACTTTCTGGATCATGACATCTTTTCATCAGAGTAACGGAAGCTTTACTGGCTCATGATATTTGCAGCAGCGTAGCGGAAACATAATATAAAAATATCAGAGCCAGGTTCTGTAGATATGCACAAGTCATGATTTCTTCAATTAAGTGTGGATGCTGTGAGCATGCGGCTTTGGATTGACTTCTCAATTCTGATCAGCTGCAACCGTCCAAATGTACCTGCAAACAACAGTTAGCAATAAAACACACGAAAGTGTGTTTGATCACTTTCGTTGAATTGAGGTACACGGCCCACGGTTCCCCGTTGATCAGTACAAGTACTGCCTGTAATCAGGTAGAATTCCGAGGAATCTCCTTGACAGGGTTTCGCAGTTGCTCTAGCTGTTCTCAAACCGGAACGTCTCAAAGAAGACAAAACGGAGTGAGTGAACCAGCGAATTGAGATTCACTGATTGATGAAAATTTGATTTGAAAACAATCGCGTACTGTTTAGAAGAAAGAGTTTTGCAATACGACGAAGGTTTTATGAGAAAGATCAATTTTCAATCATAAATACTTTTTGTATTTGAAAAGAGTACACATTCGATGCGCTAGAGAAAAGAAGAAATTTGCACATCGAACGGTTTTTCCAAAAGCATTTTTTCAATCAGAGATACTTTTTGTGTTTGAAAACATAAGTACACATTCGATGTGCTAGAGAAAAGAAGATTTGCACATCGAACGGTTTTTCCAAAAGTATTCGTCAATTCATTTCCTGGACCAAGGTTGATTCAAGAGTGAATCGCCCCATTGTTTCTGTCCAGTTGTCACAAGCTTGATCTTTAGAAAAGATTTCACATGTCACCCACCAAGAGCTTGTTTGATGTTGGCTCTAGAAGGATTTCCATCTTCATCGTGAATACTTTTTACATATCACTTGGATGTTCTGGCAATACCACAAGGATAATGCGTAGGACTCTTAAAATATATTCTTACTTTCCACATTGTGTGAAACAACAAGTCTTCATTATTTTTGTGTCCTAATGAGATATTGTGGATGATCTCTTGGCTCTAGACTCAATAGTGCACATTTGGTTCCTATGCCGGAGACTAGGGAGAGGGTCTCCTTCTTCTATATCAACAATCTCTAAGAGAAAGTCGATAGATTAGTGCAGTGCGTGAGAATGAAACAAGCCCTTTTAAGAGGAACTTGAGTAGCTTGGGAAGTTTAGTGCAGTGCGTCACTGGGTCCATGACGTATTGTCTTCAATACTAGTGTTACCTTAGTAACAACCAGTAGCATATGTATTGAACCCGGTTTCTGCCCTAAGGTTGAATTATTGGAGGGCTATTTCTTTTCACCCTTTCACATTCATTTATTTTTCATTCTTCAACCCCTTCAGTGCTTACCGAGACTTAATAACTAGAACCTTGTTGGGTTTATTCCAGTTTTAGCTCTATCTTAGTCCGCACTCTTCCCATATCTCACTTTTCTCCTTTTTTTTTCATCATACCTAAGGACTTCTACACTAACTAGTGGATTGTCCCTGGGTAGATCCCTCCGGCTCTGGCGGGATCGTGGGAACGAATACCTAACATAACCATCCTTATAACACCATGCATAAAGTAAATTGGTCGGTCTTTTGGTATTGTTCTTTCCTTCATGAAACCAATTGAAAAATCATTTGGAAAATCAATCAAGGTACTTGTGATATAAAATCAAAACATTTTGTACCTTAATTGTTTTGATCATTTAGAAATGCTCCCCCTCAACACGTGCATATGATTTTTGTAACATATTGGATTTCACAAACACATCAAACCATAAACAAAGGTGGCGTACAAGATGAGTTTTAGAGAGAGAAAGTTAGAGGTTTAGGGAACTTTAGTGAGAGAAAGAAAAATATTATTATGAGCTCCAACTCTCTACCTTGGAAGGTAGAGAGTATTTATAGTCATTACATAAATCGCCACCTTACGGGCTGTGGATCAGGCATACAGTGGGTAAAGACCCGTCCGTCCTCCACGGTGTTACTTAAACTAAATACTACTTAATATATAATAATCTACGACTACGAGCTTTCTAACGATTACATATACTTGAGGTGACCGACTCTTCAATAACTGGATTTACTAAATCCTAACAATCTCCGCCTAAGGGAGGTCACCTCAGACACACATTAAACATACATTGAATACAAACAGATATTACAAAAAAAATTGTTCTTGCATTCTTGATGTAGTACTTTGCTCTGAAGCTCGCAGTCATTGATTCTTCACATTGCATGTTTGATTAATACAAGTGGAGGTCTTTTTACTGATCCACGTGATAATGAGTTTTGAGCCAGTTTTGAGATCATCAGCAAACATCAATCTCTGACTCATCCATTGTGGTGTTGGTATTATGTGATGTTGTGACATACGGACCGACATGCTCACATTCTAGATCATGATGTATTTTCATCAGAGTAGCGGAAGCTTTTATTGATTCATGATATTGGCAGCAGCGTAGCAGAAGCATGGAGTGAAAATATCAGAGTCATTGATGCACTAATCATGATTTCTTTAGAAGTGAATGTGTAGTGTGAGCATGCGGCTATGGATTGACCGCATCATTCAGATCAGCTGCAAACGTTGGGCGTACCTGCATACAACAGTTAGCAATAAAGCGCACGAAAGTGTCTTTGATCACTTTCGTTGAATTGAGGTACACGGCCCACGGTTCCCCGTTGATCAGTACATGTACTGCCTGTGATCAGGTATAATTCCTAAGAATTTCCTTGACAGGGTTTCGCAACTGTTCTAGCTGTTCTCAAACCGGAACGTCTCAAAGAAGACAACACGGAGTGAGTGAACCAGCGAATTGAGATTCACTGATTGATAAAAATATATTTGAAAAACAATCGTGTATTGCCCAATAGAAATTGTTTTTGCAATACAACGAAGGTTTTAATGAAAATCAATTATCAATCATAAACACCTTTTGATTTGAAATATAAGTACACAGTCGATGTGCTAAAGAAAAGAGTTTTTAAGCACAACGACCGGTTTTTCAAAGGTATCCGTCAATCCATATCCTGAACCAGGATTGATTCAAAAGATTGAATCGCCCCATTGTTTCTGTTCAGTTGTCACATGGTTGATCTATTGAATAAATCTCACATGCCACCTACCAGGAGCTTGTTTGATGTTGGCTCCAGAAGGCTTTCCATCTTCATTGTGAATATGTTTACATATCACTCGGATGTTCTGGCAATACCACAAGGATAATGCGTATGACTCAAGATATAATCTCTCTTTCCACATTGTGTGAAACAGAGAGTCTTCATTGAAAGTGTCCTAATGAGATTTATTGATGATCTCGTGGCTCTAGACTCAATTTGTGCATGTTTGGATCCTATATCGGAGACTAGGGAGAGGTAATTACAAAACCAATTATAAAAGAAGTTGTGTAGTATGTGGGGTAACTCAAACGTGTTAGGTTTGAGCACCGAGATCGTTCCGAACGAGGGTTGAATGGAATTTCCAACTCACGTCTCGATTATCGTGATTTGAATAAGAGGAGGGGATAATATGATGTTTTCTAAACTACGGGATAAGGAAAGTAAATGGGAATAAAATCTATGGGGAAAAACTAATAATATGGCAAACTACGCAATTCTACACTAAAACGCAAAAACGGGATTAAAACGAAACGCGAATAAAATGCAATTACGTCTAATCTAGATCCTAAAAATAACCTAAAATTACTTTTACTCTAAAAATGATATTTGAAAACTATTTATGAATTAAAACTATTTTTTAGGAATTTTCTTGATTTTTTTAAAATTAAAAACTAATTATTAACTATTAAAATTAAATAAAATACTAAAAATTATGAAAATGAAAGGAAAATTATGGAATTACTTTTCAAAAATCTAAAATAACACAAAAGACTTTTCAAAACTAATTTTTTATTTTTCTGATTATTTTTCTATTTTCTACTAATTTAAAACTAGTTTAATCTAATTTAAATTGTGAAAAATACCAAATAAAAGGGGAAAAAATAAGGAAAAATATTTTTTATGCTTTTTATATTTTTCTTAAACTGGGAAAATTGAAAAATTATTTTTTGGAACTTTTTCTTAATTATTTGCAATAAAAGCTATTTAAAAAGGATTAAAAACTATTTTTAAATAAGAAAAATACTAAACAGTAGCTAAAAATTATGAAAAATTCAGGGAAATTCTAAAATATTAATCTAAATCTATGAAAAATATCAAATACTATGCTTATGTGGAGAATATGAGGGCTGCAATGCAAACTGTTAAGAAATAAGCACTTTGAAATAAGCTAATAAGCACTATGAAACACCAACTGATAACAGAAGCTAATTTATACTATAACTACTTTAAATCAACTAATTGCAACTACTCCTAACACCTAAACAACAGATTACAAAGTTTTAAGCAAACTGCCACTTAAGCTAATAAGCTACTTGACCCCACTGTTTGAGCTTATGCATCAGCTTATTAATAAGCTCAAAGGAAAAAACAAAAGTGGATATCAGTAGACCACCAACCAGAGATCACCTATCTAAATTTTCAGCTACTTTGGACTTAAGGTGAAGAAGCTAGAGATCAAAACAAAAGGCTATGTGGACAGGAGGCTGCTGATGCAGAAATGAAAATGGCAATTAGCAGGCTTAAAAGGGCTCAGAATAAGCTTCTAGATATCCTGATAAGCTATTAGGGAAGAGGGACAACTAACTAAACTACATCTAAACCTAAATAAGCAATATGGACCATCTAAATAAGTAGAATTAAAGGTGAATAAGCACCTAACTGATGCAGCAGACAGCAAATATGACTTGAGGAAAGGATGAAACCATTTTGACTTTTCTATTTTTAACAAACTTTGACTTTTATGGATTTTGAATTGATTCTAAATGACTGAAAATGGAACATTAAGCTATTCTAAGACTACATTAAGCTAACTTAACAGCTTCTAATCCTAACTCTAAACTGATGTAGCCTAAATCATCCTAAACTAACTGTGATAAATTTTAGAGAGCAACTTTGACTTTTGATGTAAAACTAATGCAATTTATGATCAAACTAACCTACATGGATCTATAGTGGTCTAACACAACTAAAGGCACCACCTAAAACATCTTCTAACATTGAAATCCGACTTAAACCAAACACCCCTTTTATGAATAAAATGCATTTTAAATTTTGAAAACCATGATGAAATCTTCTTTTAACTGAAGTGGAATTGCTAAACAACTAACAACTAAATCAAACACCAACTCAAAAACAGATTTTAAACTAAAGCTTGATTGACTTTTAAATTTGACCCGATTTGACTTTTTGAGGAAAATGAGATTAAGAACAAGTGAATATAGAAATAACCTCACATAAGCTCACACAAGCTTATGTGAGCTTAATGAGTAACAAACAAAGCTTCAAAACAGTTATGAAAAGAAATTGAACAGAAATTCAATTCGACAAGAACTTAAATGAGAACTTGACTTGCATTAATAAAGAAGAATTACAGAATTGAAGTGAAAAGGACTGGATTACACTATTAAAACAATATAAATGACAAGTAAATAAATGGTCAAAATTTCTTTAAGACATAAGAAATTGGACAAGTTAAATCTGTGGATGTGAGGGGTCTTATATAGCCTTCATTGAGCTTGGGATTCTTCACAAGAAGAGCCTAGAAGCCATTTGCAGCCACTCATTCTAATCCTTGTCACCTTAACCAATCACAAAGCTCTAATTCATCCTATGATGTGTTTCGGCCAATGAGAGAGCTACAATTGTCCACGTGGCATTCTATCTGACAAGTCAGCTGTGTCTAGAAGCTTGGAAAGATCCTTAGTACGAGGTGAGGTGTTTGGGATTGGTGGTAAAATGGGCGTTTGGATTGGGGAAGACAGGGAGGGGATAAAGGCGCGTTTGGAATTGTTTATTATTAATCAAAGTTGTTGACCGGGTCTAGGGAGTTTGACTTGGGTTAAATCCGGGTATACGGGTAGCAGGGTTGGGATTTTGGACCGGGTAGGTATAGGTTTTGATATTGGGCCAGGTTTGAGTATATTTGGGCCGTGGCTTGTTTGTGAAATGGATAATGGACATATATTAAGTATTGGATTTGGACTAGCATTGTGATTGTTTAGTGATCCAAGGACCAAACTTGTAAAAGCTGAAACTCCAAGGGTCAAACATGTAAATCTGAATTTATCTTCCAAGGACTGATTTTGTCAATCTTCAAATGAACCAAGGGCCAATTTGCACTTTTTGAATCTTCAAGGGCCACTTTTGCCAAATGTTGAAACTTGAGGGGCCAAATTTGACATTTCTTCAAACTTGGTCATTTCTTCCAAAAATCATCCTCGGAGAATAAAATCTTCATAATTGCTCAATTTTGATCTTCCGGCTCGGCTTAAGCTCTCTTAATCTCCCGTGCTCGGATTTATGTCTGATTTGGTTCCTTTTTGCGTGTTTTTACATATCCATACCTGCACAGGCACAAACTCAAGAAAACCACAAATATTAGCAATAAACGGCTCTTTCTTGGTTATTTTGGGTCAGTTTTGATGATGAAAAGGTATGTGTTTTAGCACATACCAGTCTCCTTCTTCAATATCAACAATCTCTAAGAGAAAGTCGATAGATAATGTCGGTTCCCCGTGAGAATGAAACAAGTCCTTTTAAGAGGAACTTGAGTGGTTTGGGAAGTTGAAGTGCAGTGCGTCACTGGGTCCATGACGTCTTGTCTTCAATACCGAAGTTACCTTGGTAACCACCAGTAGCATATGAATTGAACCCGGTTTCTGCCCTAAGGTTGAATAATTGGAGGGCTATTTGTTTTCACCCTTTTCTCATTCAATTCTTTTTCATTCTTCAACCCCTTCAGTGCTTACCGAGACTTCATAACTAGAACCTTGTTGGGTTTATTCTAGTACTAGCTCAGTCTCAGTCCGCACTCTTCCCATATCTCACTTTTCTCCTTTTTTTCAATATACCTAAGGACTTCTACACTATCTAGTGGATTGTCCCTGGGTAGATCCCTCCGGTTCTGGCGGATTATGGGAACAAATACCTAGCCTTATCATCCTTATATCACCATACATAAAGTAAAGTTGGTCGGTCTATTTGGTATTGTTCATCTGCCATTGGAACCAATTGAAAACCATTTGAAAATCAATCCAGATGCTTGTGATATATTATCCAAGCATTTTGTACCTGAATTGATTTTGATATTTTTAGAACAAGAGCTCCCCCTCAACATGTGCATCATGTATTTGAAATTGTTTTGCACACGGAGGCAAGAGGAAGAATTAACTTCTTTGGTTACCATTTTCAAAAAAATATCAACATCACTTCCCTGATTAAATCAAGTAGGTAAAGCATATTGGGGAAGGATGAGGTTTTCAAAAATTTGCTCCCCCTCAATATGTGCATCGAGGTTTGAAAGAGTTTTGCACATACTAGAAGGAACCTGCACTTAGAGACAAATCAATCACGTTTCAAATCTTTGTGGTTTAAGATAGATGCTCCCCCTCAACATGTGCATGGAAAATTTGAAATCGTTTGGCACATGTGGGAAGGAGAGCTTGTACATCCTTATAAAACCATTTACCGAATTATCAGTATAAATCTAATTTAAATCACAAATTCTCCCCCGATCACAATTATCAAATCATTTGAGATTTGTGATCTCTGTAGATTTAAATTGATTTGGAAAGCATTTAAGGAGAATTGTGACTTGATTATGAAAAATGTTTTAACTGATAAGGATCGGATTTTAAGACTTTAAACTCCATTTAATAAACATGCATGATTATCTTTTGAAAACAATTGAATGACAAATAACCTTTTAATTTAATTGAAATCATTCTTCCCCTCAATCAATGACATAAGTTGTTGATTGAGAGATAGATATTTTTGACAAATGTTAAGTCCAGATGATTTACAAAAATAGAGTCCGAGTTATTTTTCAAAACAATTAGTTTTCATTAGATAGTAAGTAATAGTTTATAGAATCAGAGCATGAGATTTGAAAACCAAGATAAAGCATGGCTCTGTTCTTTCTTTGAAAAGCGGGTTACTGCCTGAAATGACAATAAACCATGTTTTTCTCTTTCTCCAATTTTATTATTTATTTTTTTTTTTTTTTTTTTATTTTTTTTTTTATGAAAATTCGAACAACATCTAAAGTCCCGTGTCATTCTTTGAATGACAGCATCAAGACCGTAGATATTATCGAATCGAGAAAACCATGAAAAAATGACAATATATTTTTTTATTTTATTTTTTTTTGAATATTTTTTGAATTTTTCAAATTTTTATGGATTTTGAAAGTTTTATAGTTTTCTATTTGATTTTTTTTTTTTTTTTTTTAATTTTATTTTTATTTTTTTTGTTTTATAATTTTGTATTTTGATTTTCGAATAAATATTTACAAGAGATAGATGAAGGAAACCTTTTACTCCTCTTCTTCCTCTTGAAGACGTTTGAGTGTTTCCGGTTGTAGGCTCTTAAGACCAAGTCGTGGAAGAATAAACTCAAAACGTTCTCTAGGAAGAGCTTTGTTGAAGATGTCTGCTAACTGGTATTCAGTCCTCACAAAGTAAAGTTCCACCACACCGTTTTCGACTTGCTCCCTGATGAAATGATGTCGAATGTCGATGTGCTTTGCTCATGAGTGTTGTACGTTGTTGCATGAGAGAGCAATAGCACTTTTATTATCACAGTACAGAGGAATTTTGTTGAATTCAAAGCCATAGTCAGATAGTTGGGATCTCATCCATAGGATTTGAGCACAACAAGATGACATGGCTATGTATTCAGCCTCTGTAGAGGAAATAGAAGTACTCATTTGCTTCTTTGAAGACCAGCTCACAAGCTTATCACCCAAAAACTGAGCACCTCCAGACGTACTTCGACGAGTATCTTGACATCCTGCATGATCAGCATCTGCATAGGCTGTTAGTGACATACCGGTGTCCTTCGGGTACCAAAGTCCCATATTGATGGTTCCTTGGAGATACCAAAAGACCCGTTTAACCGCTTCAAGGTGCTTTTTAGTAGGCTTAGCCTGGTATCTAGCACACATGCAAACAGCGAACAAGATGTCTGGTCTACTAGCTGTGAGGTACATCACGGATCCAATCATACTACGATATTTCGTTTGGTCTACCATGATCCCTGAGTGGTCCTCATCTAGTTTAGTGCGTTCAATCATGGGAGTGTCAACAGGGTCACTAGAATCGAATTCAAATTTCTTTAAAATCTCATTAGCATATTTAGATTGATTTATAAAAATGCCTCCGGGACTTTGTGAAATTTGTAATCCCAAGAAAAATGACATTTGTCCCATCATTGACATTTGAAATTTTGAACCCATTTCTTTTGAAAAACGGTCACACTCATTGGGGTCAGTCAAGGCAAAGATGATATCATCAACATAAATTTGAACGTGAATTAAATGTTTGCCTGACTTCCTGGTGAACAATGTAGAATCAACTGCTCCTTTGCTGAATCCAGTAGATAGAAGAAACTTTGATAGCGTATCATACCATGCCCTTGAAGCTTGCTTTAAACCGTAAAGAGCCTTCTTCAAACGATAAACGTGAGTAGGATGCTCTGGATTCACAAAGCCTTCAGGTTGGCTGACGTAGACGACTTCTTTAAGATCTCCATTAAGAAACGCTGTCTTTACATCCATTTGATAGACTATCATGTTCTTACTTGCAGCATTGGCCAAGAATATTCTGATTGCCTCGATACGAGCAACAGGAGCAAATGATTCTTCAAATTCAATACCCTCCTCTTGACGGTATCCTTTTGCAACCAATCGAGCCTTGTTCTTTAACACATCACCATGCTCATCAAGTTTCACTTTGAAGATCCATTTTAGAGCAATGATCATAGCACAATCTGGAGCAGGTACTAATTCCCATACATCAAGTCGATCAAACTCATGAATTTCTTCTTGCATAGCATTGAACCAACTGTCTTCATTCATGGCGGTTTTAACATCTTTTGGTTCGATCTTAGAGAGTACGAAGTTGAAGAAGCACCATAAGGCATCGGTTGCAAGTTGTTTCCGTGTGGATACTGGACGAGAGGGATTTCCAATGATGTTGTCTAATGGATGATCATGAGTCCATTTTCTGAGGTGTTCATGTGGCTGTTGTTGAGGGACTGAAGTAGCAGAGTCGATGTCTCCTGATGAAGATGGTTCAGATGATAATTCAGGAGCAAATATATTTTCAAATGGAGCATCTTCGGGAGTAGCAAAGGGATTAACTTCATCCTGTGAATCAGAAGCAATTCCATGATGTATACTCGGTGATTGAAGGTTTGTTGATGAGACAAATTGATCAGCTGTAGGTGCTTCCTGACTTAATGACATAGAAACTGAAGGATTGACTTCATTGACAGGGACATAAGCAGCCTCTGTTAATGGAATTGACATATCAATAGCACTTGGCTGAAAGTGTTCATCAAACATAGGATCAAACAATTTCTTCACATCATCTTCAGAGGGAGGTACATAAAGAGTTGCTGGTGACTGATTAGAGATAAGAGTAGAACTGATAGGACTACTAGATGAAAATTGAGTTGCGGGTCCAGAACTGGTTTTTCCTGGAGCCATTTGACCGGTCAACTCATCGAACGTAACGTGAATTGTTTCCATGATATTTCGTGTTCTCTTGTTGTAGATTATGTAACCCTTCTTGTTTGGTGCATAACCAACAAAAACTCCAATATCTACCTTTGCTCTTAATTTTCCTAAGTCTTGACCGTCATTCGTTGGATAACACAAGGCACCAAACACACGAAGGTAGGAGAGATCAGGTTTTCGTTTATGAACAAGTTCATATGGAGTTTTTCCATGAGAGGTGTGTATAAGGGAACGATTTTGGGTGTAGCAAGCAGTGGCAATGGCTTCAGCCCATAGAAACATTGGAACCTTTGAATAAATTAGCATTGTCCTAAAGAAGATGGTTCTGATGATGACTCAGGAGCAAATATGTTTTCAAAGGGTTCATCTTCTGGAGGAGCAAAAGGGTTTTCATCATCTGTAACAGCAGCAACATTTCCATTGTGTACACTCGATGATTGATGATTTGTTGATGAGACAGAGTGATCAGCAGAAGGCGCTTCTTGACTTAATGACATTGAAACTGAAGAGTTAACTTCATTGACAGGGATAGAGGCAGCCTCTGATGATGGAATTGACATATCATTAGCACTTGGCTCATAGTGTTCATCAAACATTGGATCAAATAATTTCTTCAAATCATCTTCTGAAGGAGGTACATAAGGAGTTGCTGGCGAGGGATTAGAAACAAGAGTAGAACTGATAGGACTACTGGATAAAGGTTGAAATGAGGGTCCAGAACTGGATTGTCCTGGAGCCATTTGACAGGTCAGCTCATCGAACGTAACGTGAATTGTTTCCATGATATTTCGGGTTCTCTTGTTGTAGATTCGGTATCCTTTTCTGTTTGGTGCATAACCTACAAATACTCTAATGTCCGCTTTAGCTTTTAGTTTACCTAAATCTTGACCGTCATTAGTTGGGTAACATAAAGCACCAAGCACACGAAGGTAGGATAGATCAGGTTTTCGTTTATAGACAAGTTCATATGGAGTTTTTCCATGAGAGGTGTGAATAAGGGAACGATTTTGGGTGTAGCAAGCAGTGGCAATGGCTTCAGCCCATAGAAACATTGGAACCTTTGAATAAATTAGCATTGTTCTTGCAGCTTCCACAAGAGTTCGATTTCGTCTTTCAACTACACCGTTCTGTTGAGGAGTTCGTGGAACACTTCTTTGATGACTGATTCCAACACTTTCATAAAACTGAATTAAGTCTTTGTTAACAAACTCTGTGCCATTGTCTGTTCGAACAATTCTGACTGTATTGTTGAGTCGAACCTGAAGCTGTTTGATTAGTTTGATGATGACATCTGGAGTTTCATCCTTTGTCCTCAAAAACTTTACCCAAGTAAATCGAGAGTAGTCATCAACAACTACTAGAATGTATTTCTTCCCATTTATCGTTTGCACTCTCATTGGTCCGAACAGATCCATATGAAGGGTATGAAGAACTTCCATTACAGAGTTTGTGGGTTTTGGTTTGTGGGCATATTTCGTGCTTTTTCCCAATTGGCAAGCTGAACAAAGATGATCTTTTTCATATTTTAATCTGGGTAAGCCTCTGACAAGATCCTTTCTGGAAAGATTGTTTATGGTGCCGAAGTTCAAGTGATTGAGACGACGATGCCATAACCAAGACTTTGTTTTAGAAGCCTTTGACAGCAAGCAAATTGGAGAAGACTTCATCATGTCATCGATAGAGATGGTGTATAGGTTTGAACCTCGAGCACCTCTTAATAATTCCACACCATCAAGTTCTCTAACGAAACAAGCATGTTTTCTAAAACCACTTCTAGATCGGAATCACATAATTGACCAACAGAGAACAAATTATGACCAAGACCTTCCACATAATATACCCTGGAAATTACACTTTTACCAACCACATAATCTCCATAACCCATAATAGCTCCAAAATGGTCGTTCCCGAATCTAACTGTCCCGATGAATTTACTCACGAAGTTCATGAGCCGCGACCGGTCTCCAGTCATATGCTTGGAACAGCCTGAGTCCAGGTACCACAGAACGATTTGAACGATCTGCAGTTGAACACAGACAAGAATGGATAACTGGATAATTGGGATCCCCATGCAAGAATGGGTTCCATTTGGTTAGTAACAGTGATTGGAACTCCCACATCATAAATAGAAACACCCATATTAGAAATAGAAGCAATGGAAACATTAGAAATAGATGCAGTGCTAGTATCCGTATTTGACCTATTCAAAGTATGTTCACTTCTTAAGGGAATAATTCTACCAGTAGGCATCCATTTTCTAGTGGGCATTGCCTGATTAACCTTATGGCTAAAAGGTATCCATTGATAACCTATCTTACTAAATGTTCTTCCTGTGGGTTTTCACTGTTTTCTAACTTTCTTTTGCTTTTGCCTTTTAGCCTTCTTAGCTTGATTTTTAACATTAACAATTTTAACTGAGCATTTGACAGCTTTAGACAAATCATTCATACCACATTCAAGATTAGTAACAGAAACCATGCAATCATCATTACATATTTTGCCAAAAGTAGTAGAATTCGCATTAATTACAGTATGGTTAGAGCTAACACTAGAATCAACACAATTCGTTTTATTCAAATTCTCCCTACGGTGATCTTCTACTTTCTTCCAATGCACATTCTTAGCTTGCGAGGTCCTATCATTCCTTGTATTGCCTTGAGACTTTGACTTGCTCGCTTTAATGTCACTGATTACTCCTGTAGAGGGAACGGGAACATTAGTTGGTTTTGCTACTTTTTGCCTTTCCTGTTTTGATGTGCTGGGATGTGAACTATTCGAAGGCACACTGAGGTTCACTTTCTTAACACTGGAGGTGCTGGGATCTGAACTATTTGAAGGCCTACTAAAGTTCACATTCATAACATTGGGCATTGAATGACTTGTATACTTGGCATTAGGCATAGAATAGGGTATCAAGGGATTGACTTGCTCACCTAGGGATTTAGAGCATATTGTAATTAAGCATTCTAGAAGTTCTTGAGATCGTTTGGCATATAAGCATGCATGGCCAATTGCATTATCAAGTGGTTTCTCTAACTTATCCTCTTCTACAATCTCACGGAGCCATTCTAGACTATCCTTAAGGTATGAGAAATATGTTTGAATGGCAAGTTTGTTATTCCTAAGATGAGGAGGAACATATTTCACAGACAAAGCATATTTATTACAACCATGCAACTTTGATGCACCATTCTCCCCATTGGTCATTGGCATTTTCCCTTTTACCTGACTCTTCAGATTTTCAATTTCCTTTTGCAACGAAGTTATTTGTTCATTATTTTTATTACGAGCAAGGTTGCAAAAATCGTGAATCGGTAGTCAGGCGGTCGACCTCCCTGTAGCTCGTAATCGGTCTAGGCGGGATTAATCGGTGATTAATCAGATTGGCATTTTTGGCAAGTTTTGGGTATTTCTTGGTAGTTTTGGGTATTCCCGAAAAGATTTTCCTTAAAAAAATCTTGTAATAGATATAAACAGTGACTATAAGTGATTACATTTATTCAGGGTTGCAAAAATAGCGAATCGGTGATTAATTGTTTTGGAATTTTGGCAAGTTTCAGGTATTTCCGTCAAGTGTTGGTATTTTCGGCAAGATTTTCCTTGAAAAACATCTTTTAATAGATATAAACACTGATTATAACTAATTTACGGCGAGTTATTTCCATGTTTTTTGGAAGTTTGACCATCGTTAACTGTCGTTGACCATGGTTGACCGATTTGTTTGAACGATTTACACAAATCGGAAAGGTCGGTGGCCCAGTAGCACCTAATCGTTGATTAATCGGCCTTGTAGACCTTTTTTTGCAACACTGATTACGAGTGACTTTTATTGACTCAAATAACTCATTGAAATGACGTTTAACCTTTTCATTTTCTTCTAGAAAACTCTTATTTTCCTTTTGTAAAGCATTGACCAAGTTTTGAAGATGAAAATTTTGAGAATTCTGAGAATCTAAAGGAGGAGGCATTTGGGAGCCAGTCACATTGTTCATTTCACCCTTTAATTGAGAAATTTGGGCTTTCAACTTTCTGATCGTGTTACAATGAGCTCAAATCTATTCATCACGTTTGCTAATTTCAAAAACTGCATCAAATTCAGGTACATCCAAGGATGTCTTGATATTTGAGGTTTTAACATTTTCTTTCAGATGTTGATATTTTAATTGCAAAGCAAGATGCTCAACTTCCAATTTAGAAAACTGTTTTACCAGGTTATCATGATCATCCTGTTCAACCTTATTATGCAGTTTAGAGTTAGTTTTTTCAAGCTCAATGACACGATCATGGGAGACTTTCAGAGCAACAGATAATTCATGAAATTGAGAAGCATTAATGGAACAATTTGTAGCAGTGTAAAACACATCTTGAGCAATACATTCAGAAATAAGATTCGCATTCAAGGTATGCAAGTTCTTCCTCTCAATCTCATTATATTTTAGTTCTCGCTCATAGTCACTAACCTCAACAATCATCGCATCAAATTCCTTTTCCATTTCTTTAATATCTAAGTCCATCCCCTTTTTAAGACTCTCAAATTGACCTTTTAATTGTTTAAAGAAATGCATGACCTCAGTTAAATAGCATTCTTTAGTTTGCTCAAAACCCCTTTCCCCTTTAGTTATCCCAGTGGGTGTGATCCTTTTCTTACAAGTTTTCTCAAAATCAACAAATAATTGAAATATGACATATTGACTGATTAAGGTCTTGCTTTTAGTGGCAATGGTTCTAGGAACTAGATGCATTGGTGTATTTGGAGGATACACAGTCGCTGAAGGCATTTTCCTAAGGGGAGGGTTTGTAACAACAAGATTCTCTGCTTTTTGCTTATCTAAATCCTTTTTCCAGAACACTTGTTCGGGAGTTAACAACGTTTGAGGCTTAAACATGTTCAAGGAAATTCAATTCTCCTTTTTGTAATCATGGGGTATGATAGATATTTTCTTCTCTTTACATTTAGGATCATCTAGTTTCTTGTTCATCTTCTCCCTAGTGACTTCATCTGATTTTTTATCTTCCTCAGTGCACTCAGCGCAACTAGGTTTCTGTCTAGGATTAAGGATTTCATTGCCATCATAAATTACCTTATGAGCACTTCTAGCCTTTTTAATGACCTCTGGATTTGGTTCCTCAACAAGGGGAATGCTATGCTTATCGCTTAAGACTCTATGCTTAGTGATCAAGTGAGCAGTCTGAATGGTATTTCCTTGTACGTACAACTTATTTTCAAGCTTGTTTTTCAAGGTTTTTAGATTAGAAAAATCATTCAAAAGTTTTGATTCCTTAGCACTGAATTCTTGCTTAAGCATTTTAACATTTTCTTGAAGTTCTTGTTTTTGCTTAGCAGTTTTAGAAAGCTTTTCTTGTAAGGAGTTTAACTCTTGTTTTAATACTTCTTCTCTAAACTTACTTTGTCTAATAGTTGTACGCATTTGGTCATCCATCTCCTGCTCACGAGTGGTTAACTCAAACTTAGCTCGTTGTTCATAAATAGCAACACGTTCTTTATAGGCATTAAGTTCAGAGATAACTGACTCATCAGGGGCACATGCAGTGTATTCGTCAAAAGCATAGTCATCATTGACTGCATAAGATACATCACTTGGTACAATCTCACTTTCACTTTGTTTCACATATTGATCATATGGGACAACATTGACATTACCCATATTAACAATATATGACTCAATAATTACAGTTGATTGTACTTCATAATGTATCTTTTGCTCATCAACTTCATCGTATAGTTTTAGTACCTCAGAAATGATTTTGTCTTTGGATGGACCAGTTTGTTGTGGTGGAGAGACCTTTGGAGAAACCATGGGTGAGATGCTAGCCATGAAGATTGTTTGAGCAGTAGGTTCATCATCGACATCAGAGTCAAATGCATCACAATCAGCTACTTGAAAGGCATTCTGATGATTATGACATATCTCCTGAATTGGCTGTTCATCAACATTAGCATCATAAGTCTTGGCATTCCCTTCAGCAAGAAACACTAACTCCTCTTCATCCAATGCTGCTCCATTATCCTGAGCTTGAACAAGTAACATCTTATCCCTGAAGTACTCTGCATTCTGAGGGCGCTTTGGTGATGTGCAGTTCCTTGCAATATGTCCCTCACCACCACAGTTGTAACACTTGGTCGGCTTTGCTTGTCCCTGATTTCCATTCCTTCCCCTATTCTGATTTGCCACATACCCTCTATCAACTATACCTCTTCCTTGTTCATACTGCCTTTCTTGAACTGGTTGTACCATAACCTTCCCATCTCTGACAGTGGCCTGATTGTGTGGATTAGATGCTGTTCTGAGGTTGTTGTTGGTGTGTGGGAGAGAGTTCATGTTTTGGCTGATCATGAGAGCCAGTTGATTAATGAATTTTCCCACGTGTGCATCAGCATCAGCTTTTTTGAACATTGGGTCGGGAATGAGTTTCTGATTACCATTACCCATAGGTATAACTTGAGATGCTTTGGTGGTAATACCAATGTTTGATTAGAAGGCAGTTGAATCATTTGATGAGCTTATCTCTCCCTGGT
This sequence comes from Chrysanthemum seticuspe, assembly GCA_019973895.1. Classification (NCBI taxonomy): domain Eukaryota; kingdom Viridiplantae; phylum Streptophyta; class Magnoliopsida; order Asterales; family Asteraceae; genus Chrysanthemum; species Chrysanthemum seticuspe. The sequence goes on from BPTQ01000008.1 coordinate 37,328,928, forward strand.
TGGTTTTGAACTGATTAAGAATCATTTTTTCAAACATAGCATGTCTCTCATTCTGAATAAGGAAGGCATAGAGTTGCTCATAGTTTGTATTCTTCAATCCTTTGGTTAGCTTCACAGAGGTGACAAACTTGTGCCATTCGGGATTCATGTTGTTCACAAACTTTGAGTTCAACTGAATGTTTGGCATAGTCATTCTGATGTTTCTCATATCATTCACAAGCTTGTGGAATCTCACGTAATACTCATAGACACTCTCATCTGGTTTCATCTTGAAGTGCTCAAATTCGTCATAGAGTTGTGATTCTCTGTCTTCCATAGTTAATTCAGAACCTGAGAGAAGCATCTTGACATTATCCCACACTGCCTTGGCTTCGGTGTTGTGATTGATCAGCTTGTAGATATCTTTTGGAAGACCTTGAAGTATGATGTTAGAAGCCCTAATATCAGCATCGAACCTCTTTTTCTCCTTATCATCAAGCTCATCATATGTCTTTGGTCTGTCTATTCCATAGATCATTGTTCCATCTGCAGCTGTATCAATTAAGTCTCTTGTAGTCTCAATCTGATAAGGTCCTTCATCAATCGATTTGAGAATGTTGACCCCATTTTCCTTTCCAAGACAGTACAATCTGATTCTTTGAGCCCAAGAGTCGTAGTCAGTTCTGTCAAGCATGGTGGACGAGTATCTGAACCAGCTGCTTGAACATCCTCGGCAACAGTGGAGATGATTGTAGGTACGTTTGTGAGTGACATGTTTAAAGATTTCACGGGATTTTATAACTCAATGATTAAACCGGGAAATAGATTCTTTCACGGGATTTTACTAAATCAAGAGAAAACCGTAGTATAAGCAAAAATCACCCAAGTCGCTAAGAAACCTTGAACCAAGTCGCTAAGAACCAAATTGCTAACCATCATGTTGCTATAATGCCAAGTCGCTAAGACACAGGCAAGTCGCTAAAGAACAACTCGCTAAGCACCAAATCGCTAAGTTATCAAGTCGCTAAATAGCAACTCGCTAGGCACCAAATCGCTAACACCAAGTCGCTAACAAACTTAAGTACAAGTCGCTAACTTTCACCAAGTCGCTACCCGTAGTGGAGAATCCACTAAGTGTACTGTTTGTCGGCTTGTCTCAATAGACAAGTCGCTAGGATCAAGTCGCTAAGAACTTCAACTACAACTCGCTAACAACTTACAAAGCAAGTCGCTAGCTAGAAAAACAATCCGTGGCTCAAGTCGCTAGCTAGAAAATCTCACAAACACCACTTTTCAATCCAAAAACAACCCAACCACGATGATTCAAGCTTACCAAATCAAAACCCAAGCACATACAATGATTCTAAACACAAAAATACACCCAAGATTCAAACTTTAACACTAGAAATGATCCAAATGATGCAAAAACCACTAAACTTTTTCAAACTCTAAAACCATCTAAAAACCACTAGAAATCCAAGAATATGTAAGAGATGATCAAACCATGGCTCTTGATACCATTTGTAACATATTGGATTTCACAAACACATCAAACCATAAACAAAGGTGGCGTACAAGATGAGTTTTAGAGAGAGAAAGTTAGAGGTTTAGGGAACTTTAGTGAGAAAGAAAAATCGTATTATGAGCTCCAACTCTCTACCTTGGAAGGTAGAGAGTATTTATAGTCATTACATAAATCGCCACCTTACGGGCTGTGGATCAGGCATACAGTGGGTAAAGACCCGTCCGTCTTCCACAGTGTTACTTAAACTAAGTACTACTTAATATATAATAATCTACGACTACGAGCTTTCTAACGATTACATATACTTGAGGTGACCGACTCTTCAATAACTGGATTTACTAAATCCTAAAAATTTTGAAATTGTTGCGCACATGGAGGCAAGAGTTCTTTGAAATATATTCTTGATCACAATTTCCATGGAAAAAGCCATTTGATTTTCTTTGGTAAATTCTCCCCCTCAATATGTGCATATGATATTTGAAATCATTTTATCACATAGAGGAAAGAGTTCTTTTGAAGCACATCCACGATCACAAAAGCCATTAAGAAACCTTTAGAAAACAATCAAGGTACTTTATGTTGAAACATAAAAATCTTTGTACCTTGAAATTTTTATTTTCTTTTGAAATGCTCCCCCTCAATATGTGCTTCGAAATTCGAAAGCGTTTAGCACATATGGGAGAGCAGTATGGACACTTGAATCAAAACAATGATTGTTTATTTTCTTTTGAAATGCTCCCTCTCAATATGTGCTTCGAAATTCGAAAGCGTTTAGCACATATGGGAGAGCAGTATGCACACTTGAATCAAAACAATCATCTTTTATCAAATTTTATTATTAAATCACAAATTCTCCTCCGATCAAAAATATCAAACCCTTTGAGATTTTTGATCCCAAGTGATTTAATAAGGTTTGGAAAACATGGGAGAATATGTGCCTGATTTAAAAGCTCTTCTGGTTTATGGTTAAATGTTCCTCCACAATCATGTGCATTATGTATTTCAAAATCGTTTGGCACATGAAGGAAGGAGTGCTTTTGAAACAATCACCCTTTGAAACCGATTTGAGATTTAAATCACGATCTCTCCTTCGATCAAAAATTTCAAACCAATTGAGATATTGGATCCCGATTGATTTGAATCATTTAGAAAGTTTTGAGGGAAAGACGTGGCAAGATTTAATTTTTTGAAAAATGACGGATAAGGACCAATTATAGACATTAAAGATTGTTAGTGTCAGGTATGATAGTTTTAAGAGATCCTTAAGTAAAATAAAACAATTTCACAATCAAGCAAGAACAAAAAAAAAATCATTTTGAAAGATCTTTGAGTTTTAAAGAGAATCATACCATGACATAACATTAAATCTTTAGATCACCACTTTGTTTCGTACAAATCGGAGCTTTTTATGAAGAAATATCGTTTGAAATATTTTATTTTATATCACTTTCCCCCTCAATCGATGACCGTAGTCGATGATTGAGTGACTTAAGTTTTGATAAAATGAAGTCCGGTGATTTTCAAAATAAGATCAGTTTATTTTCAAAACAATATTTTTCCATTTTCAAGACAATATTTTTCAAAAATTGTTTAAAAATGGTATCATCACAATTATCCTGCACAAAGATACGTTAGGTGGTTGAGCTGCTTTTGTTGTTGTTGCTGGAGGTTTGGAAGAAAACCATCTGCTGAAGCAGTGAGACTTCTTACGTTGCATTTTTTCATGCCAACTGAGGTCAAATTAAGCTCCGTTTCTTCATTTGATGATGAAGAAAACCATCTGCTGATGCAGTGAGACCTCTTACGTTGCATTATGCCAACTCTCCATAGAAGTCAAATTAAGCTCCGTTTTTTCATTTGTCAACCCAAGATATAGTTACCCTTTCCTTTCGGTATCCAATCGTCTTCATTTGTGGGATCCGGATCGGGAACATTCTTATGAACCATGATATCTGTATACGTTAGTGGACACACAAACAAATATATGGTGGTCGACATCACCCAAACAACAATCGACTAATAAAAGTCAATCCAACATATCAATCAGATCATATAAAGCATGGGAATAATGTGTTTATCAAACTCTAATCATCTAATCCTAACAATCATATCCTAGGCACCTAGTCCTTCAACATAGGTTAACATGTTTTTCATTTAAGCATTTAGGATAATTAGATAAGCTCGTTAGATGATGCAGATTTGAAAAAAACATTCCCCCCCTCAATCAATGACTCTTTCTTTGAAAAGTTTTAAAATCGCTGAAGTCATTGATTGAGTTTTCAATTTATACGAAAACTCTGAATCTGATTGATTTACAAGCAACTTATTTACCACCATTTAGTTAAAACAAATATTTTTCTGAAGAATTTTAGAAGGAAAAATATTTGAGTAGGAACATCAGTCTTTTTGACGACATGCTTTCCTTGTTTTTGTTTTAGGATAAGTGCACGAAATATTTGAAAAATGGTTTAGCGCAGCACTTTCCTTCTTTGAAGAGCGGGTTGCTATCTGAAATAATAGCAAACCATAGTTTTAAGCACGGGTTACAGTCTGAAGTAACTGCAAGCCATAATTTTAGACATGTTTTGAAAATGAATATTTACACCTCCTGCTCGAACTTCATCTATGGTCCCGTGCCATTATTGAATGACATTTCTAAGACCGCATATGTTATCGATACCAGAAGACATGTCTTGAGAAAACATATTTTTGGTATTTTTCAAATTTTCTGATTTTTATGGGTTTTTGATGATTTTATATTTTTCTATTTTCTTTTTGCTGGTTTTATATTTTTGTATTTGGTTTTTGAAAAATATTTACAGATAGATTAGATGATATGGTTTAAGAAGATGATGATACGAGTACCATGATAAGGATATCGAGCAGCCCCGTTGTAGAAGATTGAAGTCATCATCTCTTAAACATTCACCACCAAAGCTTCCAAGGCTCTTGTACAGAATAAAGAAATTGAACCATTTGAAAGTGAGACTTTGGCAGCTTCCCCCCAAACCGAAAATCCTTTAGCTGAGCAGATTCAAAGCTTTCTTTCAAGCTTCCCTTAGCCAGGTGTACAAAGAAGCACACCATTATCATCGATCTTGCTGCTCCTTTTAAGAATGATCATTGATTCTTCGTTCGGGGTTATATCATCAACAAGAACAGCAACGTATCATCCCACTCATAAATAATCTTCTCACATTTCATAACCACTGAAGTCTGAAGCAATCCATTCCAAAAGGTGTCAAGAGACCACTTCCCCCAAGTAGTTAAAATGATTCAGTCAGTCTCTTTCAAAAACTCTCCCGAATACACATCATGAGGGGAATGAAAACACCTCCCCAATGTTCACATTTTTCTTCCCTGATGATCGTGTATGAAGCTTAAGAACCCGAAATACACCAATACCCAAGAACTCTTCCGAATACACATCATGAGGGGAATGAAAACACCTCCACAATGTTCACATTTTTCTTCCCTGATGATCGTGTATGAAGCTCAAGAATCCGAAGTACACACATTCCCAAAGAGAGAATAACTGATAACACCTCCCTCATGTTACACATTTATCTCCCCTGAATATGTCATACTTGTGTACCTCTTTTATCTTCATAAACTTTCTCTTACATCACTTCCCCCACATAGTTGGAATAATAACACTAAAATCCTTGATGAGTAAAACCTTGAGTTTCTCTGCGGTCATGACATTTTTCTTCCCGGGATATATTCAATCACTTAGAAGAATTAAGTTCATCAAGTTTACTCGCGTTTAGATGTGTGTCTCCTTCCCCATTGCCGGTTTTGATGCTTCAGAGTTAGCAATACATAATAAGCCCGTATACTAGAAATCTGTTGAGAAGAACATCATAAGCTCAGATGTATCTGTGAGAATCAACTTGCTGAAGAATATGAGCAAGTCTAATTGGGGATTAAATTTTGGCTTTTCAATCTCCCCCAATTAGTTCTTTCCCCTAAACTGACGAAGATTTTAAAGTGTTCTTCTCAGCCCGGATTAAGAAGAAGTCTTTAGATCATCAAATGCAATTCGTCTTTAGCCTTCTAACATGTAGTAGAAAATGTAGAACAGACTGTAGACTCGACCTTCTTCAAGATTGTCCGAATGGGGAAATAGACAGTTAACATCTTCTTCACACCAAAGGCATTCCCGTTAACTTGTAAATAGCAAATCCCCTTAAGTAAAATCCCTCCCAATCAAAAAAGAACAGAAAGATGTTCATAAAAGAAATCAGCCCAGCAACTAGAAGCACTTTGTCATTTAATCATATCAGCCCGTGTGAAGATGTCAACCAACGGCTCTAGAAGAAACTACATGTGAAGATGATCCGATAAGAAGAAGCTCGGTTCTTACATGAGTTAGGAGCCGTTTGACCATATATTCTCAAATATCAATCAACCATGCAAAAAATTCACACTTCTTCTCTCCCTCAAGAATTGCATACGGAGATGCCATTCTTGATTAAACAAGTGATTATCATCCAAATGTATTCTATTCACACTTTTCCCCTTCAAAGGTAGCATATGATGTCGCCATCGTCATTATGATTGAGCAAGTGGAATAAGAAAACAACCAACGGTATTCCGGTTCACTTGATAATTGAAAGTGCATGGAAAAAGCATGAAGCATGTTGATGAGAATGGTCATAATAGAGAAGATTTCTCTTCTTCAGAAGATAAAGCGCACTGACTCGTACACTTTTATTTTCTTTAGAGAACGAGGCTTGAACTGTTGTGTTCAAACGTCATAAGAAGATTTCTCTTCTTTCGAAGATAAAGCGCACTGAAACGTACACTTTTCTTTTCTTCAGAGAACGAGGTTTGAACTGAAGTATTCAAACGTCATAATCTCTCTCTTTTCTACCTCTCTTAGCAAACTTGTAATCAACCCCATTATCATTCAGTAGGCTCTTTGTCGTGACAGCTGATGGAGAAAACCCAGTATGATGAATTTGACCCTGAAGTAAACTAACCCGAACTCGTGACTTAAACTTGCACATATGTAACAAAGAGCGGTGCCGATTTCCATTAGCATCTCTAAGTACTCTCTAAGTACTCTATACTCTTCAACCAACCAACCATCAAGTATCAGATGTACATCACCTTTTGAAAATCCACAATTGAATGTGACACTGAGCACTACAACGTAACTCCTTAAAGTGATAGTTATTTTGTGGTGGTACGAGCACAATTCCCCCAAGTGGTAAAAGAAAAGGAAAAAGTCACCCAACAATAACTAGATTTCCAAGTCTTCGTTTTTGATAATAAGCTCGAACAAGGATCATGAAGAATCTTCATCCAACCATCCCCGATATCTTCCGATACTAAGTACACTCGCCCGTGATATTTCACTTCAACCTCAAATAAATAATAATGAATTAACCACGTTGTCACATCTTCTGGTTAAAAGCTCAAATCTAGCCTCCTTTGAAGTTTTAAGTGAACTATGATAATGGTTTCACCCCGTTGTCACATCTTCTGGTTAAAAGCACATAACCCCGTAAAACCATGTAATACCCAAGCTGCCATGAGGACAATCCAAACACACACCCAATTCATGAAGTACACCTTTTTTTCCCTTCTTCGAAGCAGAAACCGTAGCACCAGCATCAAATAAGATCCCTGTTGATCCCAGTTGAGCAAACGATCCTTTAAAGAAACTGACTTAACAAAGACTTATTAAGTATCACGCGGAATTTAATACTTAATCTTAAGAAGAAGAACAATAAACATTCAACACCTCAATATTATTGTTAATACGAATACTCTAATCAGTATTAGGGTTTTACAACCTTGAAGTGTATCGACCTTAGATATAAAACATACGTATATCTAATCTAACCTAGGACCTCCTTTTATAGGCTAAGGAGTCCTTTACATAATACAATACGTAACCTACAAGATAAATATCTTTTCCATATTTATCTAATACAAAATATTAAACCAACTATACAAACTAGCAGTGGTTACAATACAATATCAGTGGTTTCACATTACTACTAGCCGCGGTTTATCTTCAGCAGTGGATTCATTCTTCAGTCCGTTGTTTCACCAATTCTATCCATGGTTCCAACACTTAGAATAATTCATGATCCAAGGAACCTAAAACCCAACAATCCTCCCCTAAACTTGATACATTCAAATAGAATTCTCAAGTTTCTTTTAAGCTCAAAACACCTGAATTGGAGGATGTATCCAAACACTTACTAGTTTTAAGAATGGTCTCATACTTCAACAACAACTGTAAGCTTGATCATCATAGGGCATCAACATCTTTAAACCACCAGGCTTCACCATCTGAGTAATAACTTCTGGATAACTATTCAATTTAGGATAATCACCTTCTACAAGCATATGAATAACTTCTCCAGACACAGTTAGCACATGAACTCCACAAGTTTGATATAAAAACCATCTTGTAACTTGACCATTGTAGAGTCCTTTCCATTCAGGTTCATCATGAGTAGGCTCAAACAAAATCTTCAAGTTATCATAAACCATTCTCTCATGATAATCATCTGGATGTACATCACCAAACTTATTCTTATAAAGCTTCCAAAGATTTATCAAATCATCCCTATCCAGATATTGAAGCATCTGTGAAAATTTATTAAATTCAAAAACTTCATTATTGAGTCTTTGAATTTTCCAACATCCTGCACTTCCATCAAGCTCAAATTCATAAGAGATAATTTGATTACTATCTTCAATCACTTTCAGTCTTTTAGAACCAGATGTCTCCTGAATCTCAGATTTTCTCTTTTGTCTACTTTGAATCCACTCTTCTTCTTTTTCAGAATTCATTGGAAAGAAATCATCATTATTAATCCTCATACACATCAGATAAAGCTCATGAATTCTCTCAAATGAACATTTACTAAGATTTTAAGAAATATGTATGCCTGAATTCTTAATAATCTTCATCAGTACATTCCTCATCTCACCTTTTGTAGGAGGTTTCTTTCTTTTAACTTGCTTCTTTTCCTTACTGATCCTCCTTGCCCATTCACCCAAGATTCTAGCTCTTTCATCAACATCTAACAATGCCCATTCTTGAGTAGTATACTCATCCTGTATTTGATTAGAAGCTTGAAGATAGTTTTGTGTTTCATACCATTTAGCTAACCATTTCTGAGTAGCCTCCTCTTCTTCTTGCTTTTGTTTCTCCCAAGCTGCTTCCTCTTCAGCTAGCATGTTTCTTGTATACTCTTCATCATAAGCAATCTGTTCTTCTCTACTTTTAAACTTCAAAACTGGTGCTGCAATATCTTTACCCTTACCAATGTCTGATTGAGCCACCTTCTTCTTCAAAGGCTCACCAATAACCAAACTTTTACCTTTGGGTTTGGTTGCAATAGATTTAAGAGATAAAACAGGTGCAATGATGGGTGTAAGGTTAGTTGAGGTTTTGCTTAGATTGATCAATGTACTTGCAACTTCTTTCTCTACTTCTTTTGATTTAGGTGGTGATACAGAGGTGGTTGTAACAATTGTAGAAGTGGTTATGATAGCAGTGGGTATGATTACCTTATCTGAAACTGCAGCAGTGGTTGTGTCCTGCATCACCTCATCTTCTACCACAGTCTTCAAACTTTCAAGAACAACTTCATTCCCATTTTATCAGATACCAAAAATTGTGCTGCTTGATCTCCACTATCAGCATCTTCTTCCATATGCACATCTACAGCCTCCCCTGAATTCATGCCTTCACTTCTCCCCTGTTTGGGTACATTTTCCATATTCAGAGCTGGAGAGAAGTCCACCATCTTTTTCATCTTCCTCATATGCCTTAAAACAGCAACCCCAGGTCTTCTCACTTTCTCCAAAATAAACATCCTATGCTTCAGCCTCCTAATTTCTTTACCCTGAAACACAGCCAACTCTTGAAGACTTAAGATTGTATCCTTCATTTTATTACATTTAGCCGTCAGTTCATTAAAACGTTCAAGTATATCCTCCCCACTTCGACCTGTGTTAACTGGTCCGAGAGGTGGTTCATTGGAAAAGTCATCATGTACCAGCTTAGGATCCGTCAATTCAGTTTCATGTTCCAAACTACCCTCATCACTTCGAGCTGTGTTAACTGCTCCGAGAGGTAAATCCTTGGATAAAGTAAACATAGCACCAGACCATTCCTGATCATCTATGCACCCTAAGTGAGCCAGTTGGATAGGGATTCCTCCACCTGTGTTAAGTTCCAAGGAACTCTCCACATTAGGAGTTGCCAAAGGTTGGGTCTTAATGATGTTTCCACTATCCTGACCAGCATCTAAGCATGAATCAGTAGTGCGAGCCCTTCCAATTATGTCACCTCCACACCTTGTGACAGCCTCATGAACAACACCACTAACAACAGCCTGAGGTAGCTTAGTGCCCTTCTTTCTCCTAGTCCATAAGATTGGTTTAACAGTGGTTTGGGGTTGACTAGAAGTGAGTTGAGATTCACTAACAGTGAGAACAAGTGAACTATCAGTGAGTTGAGATGTACTAGCAGTGGGTTCAGGTTCTATGGGTTGGGATTCAAGACCTTCATCAAACTCAGGAATAGCAGGCAAAGTAATCATATGAGGGAATAAAGGAACATCTGTTATTTGAAAATTTGGTTTCTGATTCCTCATATGTGCAAAAACCTTAGGAAGCATATAATGCAATTCATACTCCCTAGAATACTCAACAGGTTCTTCTATTTGACTTTCCACAATCAGTTGCACAAACCTATGATATAAGAAATATTTTCCATTCATCCTAATATTCTGCACAAACCCTTCAAAAATCATCCTATACCAATTAAACTTCCTCCCATCAGACAAACAAATAATAGCAGTAGCAATTTTGGAAGGGAATTCATCAAATCCAGTGGTCTTATTACTTATACACATCAACAAGGTATGAATCAAAAACTTCCATTGTTGTGAAAACATGCTCTTAAAATTTTTTACCTTGTCTCCCCTGTGAGTATATCCTAACCTTTCTAAACCATCAAAAATCTCAGCATCAGAAAGATTAACAACACCATCAGCATCATCTAACTTCAAACCCGTCTAATAATCTCCTCATTAACCAAAATATCATTCTCATCCACAACAGTACTAAAAACTTCTACTCCATCGACCTCCTCAAGCTTAGCATTCCCCCAGAATTGATGTATATAGGCTTTAAGGATGGTTGGTGCGACGGTTAAGGCAAAGTGAATAGGACTGTGAATAAGGAAATCAATCATTTGATGAAAACCTTCAGATCGATTGTTCTTGATCAAATTAGCAACTAGGTTATGAGTGTTGAAGTATTGATTCGGCATGATGATTGATGATGTGTGTGATGTGGGATTTGTGAATTGAACAGATAGAAGTGGTTTGGGTTTATGTAAAGCGCCAATTGAAAGAGATTTGGAGATCAATTAAATGAACTATCAGTGATTTGGGGATATAAACGTGTTTTCTCCAAAGTTACCAAACAGCCCCTCAAGTATCCAAACAACAGCAACATGCTAGCAGTGGTTTGAGAACCTCTATCAGTGGTTTGAAAAACACCAGTAGTGGATACAAAATTTCACTCCAACCAGTTGACCAAGAGATACATCAAGCAAATCCATGTCAAAAATAGTGAGGTCATACAAAAATATGAAGGATTACACAAGATTTTTTTTAACACTAATCAGCAGAATCACCAAAAGCTCTAATGTACAACAATCCTTCATACCTGCAAATCACAAACATAAACCAAACACAGAGAAGATGATTAAGGTTAGCAGTGGTTAGAGAAAGCTTAGAAGTGGTTCCATATACTTAGCAGTGGTTAGCCAAGTGAGCTTAATTCTAAGTCAATATGGTCAACTTTTGTCATTAATTCGCTTCCCAAAGTCAAAAGACTTCATTTACTCCTCAACCACTTATACCTTCCCCTTATTTACTTACTTATTCCATCTTAACCATTCACTCTGCCTATATAAGAATCCCAAGGCACAATAAACACATATCAATTACCCTAATTAACTTCCAAACCCTAATTTCTCAACAATTCCTCTTATCAGCAGCAACCATTATGTCTAGCATACCAGAAATCATCAACCTAACCTCCTCCTCCTCCTCCTCATCATCATCATCAAGTGATGATTCACACCCATTATTTCGTTACCCTCATCAAGATGAACCTCGACCTTTAAAATCCCTCTTTCTCCCTTCATCTGAAGATGATAGTGTAGTGGATCCAAGTGATTCATCTAGGGGTTCTGATAACTCCACAGAGCGTCTTGAGCCAATCTTCAATAGATTGGTGAGAGAGGAAGCAGAGAGAACAACACAACCTTCACCATCCCAACCCCAACCAAGGCCACGTGCCAGAAATCCACCACTCTCAAAGAACAGAGAGGTGGTGATTGGTCTTCCTGCTCCAGGAGCTGATTCTTCAAACCATGGAAGAAAGGGCAAGGAAGCAGAGGTGAAGGAAAAGGGAAGATGGAGTGATGCTTTATGGTGGAACGAGTAGATGGAACAACTAAAGATTTCATCAATCCATCTTGCCATTTACATCTTTAGCTTCTTCTTTGTACTAGTTATGTAGAGTCACCAGCTTTTGTAATAGATGATAGGAATGGTCTTTTATGTCATTTGAAGTTGATTGTCTGCTGTACATTGTTTATTGACTTAATGAACAACTTCTTAATGTACTTCTCTTGCATCATATTAACAGTAACTTCCATATGTCTGCAAAATGGTTAGTGGGAACACAAAGCAACAAACAGTGGTTTGAACATAATTATCAGTGGTTAGAAACAAAAATAGCAACACTAAGATCACCTAATAACAGTACAATACTTATACAATCTTTTACAAAACAAGTTGAGATTTAGAGATTAATCATTCCAATACTAACTACAAGGTATTGAAACCTCCCCACATCAAAAGCTTTAGTGAGAAGATCAACAACATTGAAATCAGTATGAATTTTTACCATTTGAATCAACCTTTTCTCATTACAATCTCTAATAAAATGATGCCTTATCTCAATATGTTTAGTTCGAGAATGTAAAACAGGATTTTTAATGATGCAAATTGTACTGTTATTATCAATGTAAATCTTAGTATGCATAAAGTTGTACCCAAAATCCAGCAATTGATTCTGAATCCAAAGAACTTGACCACAGCAACTAGCAGCAGCCACATATTCAGCTTCAGTTGTAGAATTTGCCAATATTGTTTGCTTTTTACACTGCCATGAAATTAGTCTGCTTCCCAAAAACTGACATCCTCCAGTTGTAGATTTCCTATCCAAACTAGCACCAGCATAATCACTATATGTATAGGCCACCAAATCAAAAGAGGAATCCTTAGAATACCAAAGGCCCAAATTAGGATGACCTTTAAGGTATCTAAAGATTCTCTTAACAGCATTCATGTGTGAGGTATTGGGTGTGACTTGATATCTTGCACACACACATACTAAGAACATTATATCTGGCCTAGATGCAGTGAGATACATCAAAGATCCAATCATGGACCTATACAACTTCAAATCAACTTTGGGACTTCCATCATCTGGTAGCATTGGTTTCTGAGTCTCCATAGGTGTACTAGCACTCTTCACATCCTGAAACCCAAACTTCTTCAAAATATCTGCTACATACTTGTCTTGACTAATGAAGATACCATCAGTCCTTTGTTGAACATGTAGCCCCAAAAAGAAAGTGAGTTCTCCCATAGAACTCATCTGAAACTTATCATGCATAAGTTTCTCAAAATCCTTGCATAGCTCCTTATTAGTTGAGCCAAAGATGATGTCATCTACATAGACCTGAACCAGTAAAATATCATCCTTGTGCTTCCTAATGAACAAATTTTTATCAATCAACCCTATTTTAAATCCATTGTCCATCAAATAAGTAGACATGCACTCATACCATGCCCTAGGAGCTTGATGCAACCCATACATAGCCTTCCTCACCCTGTAAACCTTGTCAGGATGATCAGGATCTTCAAAACCAGGAGGTTGACAAACATAAACTATAGAAAGGCACTCTTAACATCCATTTGATACACCACAAAATTCTTGAATGAAGCATAAGCTAAAAATAATCTAATAGCCTCAATTCTTGCAACTGGAGCAAATACTTCATCATAATCCAAACCTTCAGTTTGTGTGTATCCTTGAGCAACCAGCCTTGATTTGTTCCTTACCACTATGCCTCTTTCATCTCTCTTATTTCTGAACACCCATTTTGTCCCAATTGCCCTTTTTCCATTAGGAAGGTCAACCAATGTCCAAACCTCTTGAAGCTTAAACTGTAGAAGCTCCTCTTGCATTGATTCTACCCATCCTTTTTCAGACAAAGCTTCTTCCACTCTCTTGGGCTCCTTTTGAGACAGAAAACAAGCAAACAGGTAATTTTGCAGATCTTTATGACTATTTCTTTTGTGAAGTAATCTTGCAAAGAAACCTTGCTCATGAAATATTTCAGTGTTCTTAACCTTGCTTCTTGTTTGAACTAGAGTATTCAAATTTCCAAGTATTTGTTCCTTGGGATGAATCTTGTGAATCCTTGTGGTAGTGATTGGACTTGTATGAATGACAGTTTCCAAATTAGTAAAATCAGCATTGAAGAAATCATCCATGTCTTCATCATCAGTAGGAGTATCAATCTCTTCCAAAGGAGGCATTTCAGGATCATATGGATACTCCTCATCACCAAATAATGGCTTTGCAGTTGGTCCAAATAAAGTACTATCACCAGTACTTGCAGCCGGGGTTGTATAAGTTGGCTTAGCAGTGCTTTCATTATACCTAGCAGTGCTTTCATTTGGCTTAGCAGTGCTTTCAGAATGCTTTTTCTTTCTTTCAATTTCTTCTACCGACACTGAGTTATCTTTCAACAACTCATCCTTATCTTGATGATGATCAACTTTGCTTCCAGTATTCAATGCATCATCATCAGTGGGACTTTGCTTATCAATGATGGGTGAGACAGAACCAGCTTTCCACTTTTCAACCAAATAGAACTCCTTTGGAGAATCAGCTTCCTTAGAATCTGTTTCTGTATCAGAATCCTTTTGTGTACCTGCATTAACATTAGTGGAAGTTCCTGCAATGATAGGCTCATAATTCATATATTTGGTTAGCATATCAATGTTAAACAGCCAGTCTGGTCCTTTAGTCTCAACACTAGGAGTCTCTTCACTAAATTGAACATGTAAGTTCTCTTCCACAATCCTAGTCCTCCTATTGTATACTTTAAAGGCTTTACTATTAGAAGAATAGCCTAAAAAGTATCCATCATCAGCTTTTTCTTGAAACTTACCTAGGTAATCTATGGTATTCAAGATAGTAACAGGACACCCAAAAGGTTTTAGGAATGCAATCATAGGCTTCCTATTATGTAACAGCTCATAGGGGGTCTTGTTATGAGGCTTCACTACCTTACTTCTCTTCTGCACATAACATGCAGTGCCTACAACTTCAGCCCAAAAGGTAGTTGGTAACTTAGATTCTGACAACATTGTCCTAGCAGCCTCAATTAGTGTCCTATTTTTCCTTTCAGCTACACCATTCTGTTGTGGTGTTCTAGCAACACTAAACTGTCTTTCTATACCCTTAGCTACACAGAACTGATTCATCACATCATTCTTAAACTCAGTTCCATTATCACATCTGATTACCTTGACTTTATGGTTTACTAGATTTTCTATCTTAGTAATGAAACTCTTGAGGATCTCACTAGTCTCACTCTTAGCAGCTAAAAAGTATACCCAAGAAAATCTACTATAATCATCAGTGATAACTAGGCAGTACTGCTTATGGTTCAAACTTTTGACAAAGGTAGGTCCAAATAAGTCCATATGAAGCATAAACAGTGGTTGTGTTATGGTGTTAACAGTTTTGGACTTACAAGAAGCTCTATGTTGTTTTCCTTTCTGACAAGCCACACAAAGTTCCTTACATTCAAAAACCTTAGAAGGTAACCCTCTCACTAAGTTGCCCTTTACAAGTTTATTGATTGTTTTGAAATTAAGGTGACCCAATCTTCTATGCCACAATCTAGACTCATCAACGGATGCCTTAGCAAACAGACAAGTTAAGGACCTATTAGGAAGTACATTTTTAAGATCAAAACAATATATGTTCTCTTTCCTAGGTATCCTTAACTGCACAAATTTCTCATTAGGCATATTAAAGTCAGGTGACAACACTACACACTCAGTTTCCCCAAAAAGTACCCAGTTTTTCTTATCACACATTTGAGAAACACTGAATAAATTGTACTTTAATCCCTGTACCAGATAGACCTTTTCAAAGTCTAATTTCCCTGTTCTGATTGTGCCTCTGCCAAGTATCTTTCCTCCCTTTGGATGATTGCCAAATGCCACATATCCTCCATCAAAAGCTTCAAAATCCTACAGGTTGCTCCCATCCCAAGTCATGTGCCCAGAGCAACCACTATCAAAAATTCCTTTGTCTTTTAGCTCAACTTGTAGATTGCTCTGCACATGAATTTAAACAAATTAGTTCCTTTTGTAGACCCAAGCCAATACTGACTTGGGTCTGCCCTGTGCATCAACATAATCAAATTTCTTTAGGTCCATTGATGCACAGTTGACATGATGTACAACCTTGGTTTTAGGCTTCCATTGCCAACTAGCTAAGGCCTTAACAGCATAAAAATAGTTTCTAACCACTGTGTCAGTTATCACCTTTGGAATTTTTAAAACTTCTTTTGTATTAGTGGTGATATTTTGCTTAGCATTGGTTTGATTTTGCTTAGCCGTATTTACATTTTGCTTAGCAGTGGTTGGAACCCATTTGGGTGCAGCAGTGACTATTGACTTTGTATTCCCATTCCTCATTAACATTGCTCTAGGAATCATGTTTTGAGGGTTTGTTTTCTTTGAAAAGTTTTGATGATTTACCCTCCTCCAATGATTCCAAACTTGTGGTTGGTTTTTATAACAGTTTCTCTGTAAGTGCTCAAAACTACCACATGCAAAACAAGCCTTCTTTACACATTGAAACTCATCTCCTAATCTGTTTGAAATTAGTCCATTGAAGTTTCTTTGATTTCCCCTAGGGATATATCTTTTCATCTGTTCCCTAGGTATTTCCTTGTACTCTACAACTTTCTTAGTAATTTGAGCTCCAAATCTAGGCACAAGGTTGGCTTGTTCAGAATCAACTTTCTTCACATTTTCTATCTTTTTAGGCTGAGTTGATTCAGATCTATCGTCCTCAGAATCTGATTCCCAGTCTTCAATAGTGGGAGCATCAGATGACATAACAGAACATATCTTAGTTGTTTCAGTCTTACTAATCTTTTCTACAGGTTTGTTAAAACTGAATTCACTACTAAATGACATTTCTTTTGCAGGTGGTGAATGTTTCATAAGAGAGGGTGGTGGCATATTGTTGTAACCGATCCCAGAACCCTTTTTCATTAATTGACAATCTATTGCTTTGTGAACCAAATCAGAAGCAAATTGTGTTTTAGCAACCCTAACAACATGTTTTTCTTTTTCTACTGGGACTTCTTGTTTTACACTCTCTGCCTCTTCTAGTTTCTCTTTAAGCATCTTAATCTCTCTGTCCTTAAGATCAATTTCACCACCTAGTATATTAATCTTATTTGCATACTCAAACTCACATTTAATACAGAAATTTAGCTTTTCTTCCACACTCTCTAGACTAACTCTATAACCTAGGTTATCAAGTGAAAGTCTATCTACTTCTTTTCTCAAACTTACAATAATAGCCTTTTGTGATTCTAAGTTATCTTGACATGATTTAAAAGAACAAGTAGAATTTTTAGAATCATTTGATACCTCAGAATCTGAACCAGAAGATGAAGCATAGGCTATAAGAGCAAAGTTATGCTCTTTAGAAGCTTCACTAGCAAGAAAAGCTGCATTGGGGCCTTCTTCAATCTGATCACTCCAGTCATAATCACCAATCCCATCTTGAGCAACCAATGCGGAAGAAGAAGCAGGCTCTTCAGTAGTCTTCTTGATGCCTTCAATCCTCTTGGGAGCTCGACATTCTCTAGCAAAGTGACCCTTCTTCTTGCAGTTAAAGCATTCCATCTTGCTTTTGTCAAATCCAGCTCTCCTTTGACCATCATATTTAACCTGTCTTCCAGTCCTCCTTAAGAACTTCCTAGCTTGCAGTGTTAACATTTCCATTTGCCATTGGAGATTTATTTCTTCAATATCATCAGGATCAATTTGATCTAAATCTTGATTCAAAACAGTAACACTGGTAGTTAAATCAGCCAGAAAAGCACAAATTGCACCATCACTGACATTATCACCAACAGTGGTATTGTTAGCAATAGTCGTGGTTACTTCATAAGCAGCAGTGGAAACATCTTGAGAATTTCTATGCCCTGTAGACACAAAAGCAATGTTTTGTGGTGATGAGGATGATCCAGCTATGTTCTTTTCAGACTCATAAACTTTTAGGTTGTTGTAGAGGTTGTCCAAAATCATCTTATCAAAATCATCTTTGTTTCTCCACACAACAGTATGCACAACCCAGTCAGGTGATAAACTTCTGATGAACTTCAAATTGATATGTTCTTGAGCAACTTTGTAGTCCACTAACTTCAGTTGGCTGATGAGTTTTTGAAGTCTGTTATAAGTGCCATCAAGTTTTTCTCCACTAAGAGCAGTGAAGTTTTCAAGTTGATGCTTTAGCATGTTCTTCCTTGATTTCTTGGTAGCTTCATTACCAGCAAACCTTGTTTCAATAGCATCCATTAACTCTTTAGCATACTCATAATGTTCAAAGTCCAAAGCATACTCATTAGGTATTCCTATGGAGAGAATACTATGGGCTTTAATCTCCAGCTTCCTTCTAGCCTTGTCAACCTCACTAACAATGGCTATCTCTTTACCATCATCACCCTTCTTAGGAAGAGTATCACCTTTTTCAACAACATCCCAGATGGCATAATCAATCATACGAATGTATTGCCTCATTCGCATTCTCCAAATTTGGTACTCACCCTGCTTGAGCATGGGCACCTTTGATGCAGTAACCATGTGAGTTTCGTCAGACATCTTAACTTACTTGAATAGAACTTAACTAAACTTCTTCTTGGTTTCAGTTTCTAGATCACAGGCTCTGATACCACTTGTTGATCCCAGTTGAGCAAACAATCATTTATAGAAACTGACTTAACAAAGACTTATTAAGTATCATGCGGAATTTAATACTTAATCTTAAGAAGAAGAACAATAAACATTCAACACCTCAATATTATTGTTAATACGAATACTCTAATCATATTAGGGTTTTACATCCTTGAAGTGTATCGACCTTAGATATAAAACATACGTATATCTAATCTAACCTAGGACCTCCTTTTATAGGCTAAGGAGTCCTTTACATAATACAATACGTAACCTACAAGATAAATATCTTTTCCATATTTATCTAATACAAAATATTAAACCGACTATACAAACTAGCAGTGGTTACAATACAATATCAGTGGTTTCACATTACTACTAGTCGCGGTTTATCTTCAGCAGTGGATTCATTCTTCAGTCCGTGGTTTCACCAATTCTATCTGTGGTTCCAACACTTAGAATAATTCATGATCCAAGGAACCTAAAACCCAACAATCCCGAAATACACTTTCCTTTCTCCAGGATGGTTCCAACATTACGGGATTTTACAACTCTATGGTTTAAACCGAGAAATAGTTTCTTTCGCGGGATTTTACAAAACCAAGAATAAACCGTAAGGTAGATCCGGAAAAGTACTTTACAATTACCAGGATGTTTCCATTGTCACGGGATTTCACAAGTCTATGATTCAAACCGAGAAATAGATTATTTCGCGGGATTTTACAAAATCAATACAAAACCGTAAACAATGTTAGTTTGAACATGTTATGACAACAATGGTTTCGGTGAATATCTGTTTTTCGGGAACATGCAGCGGTTCATTATCCAACATCAACAACATCATCAACAATTCTTTACCCATATGTAGACAACTTCACAAACCATACTAAGTCGAGTAGTATACACTACTTCCCCCTGAGATTATTGTTTACGGTTAATATATGTTTTTCGGGAACATGCAGCGGTTCATTATCCAACATCACAACATCATCAAAAATTATTTACCCATATGTAGACAACTTCACAAACCATACTAAGTCGAGTAGTATACACTACTTCCCCCTGAGATTGACCGTAAAACATCAAAGTACACGATTCTCCCCATGATGGTTTCGAACTTTCGGAAGCATCATTAACTTGTACGACCATTTGCACGAAAAGTTCTTGTCATAAGCAAACATCTTGAAAGATCATGACTGACATTGAAGATACTTGAAAGATTTTGCTTAGACTGTGAAGTATCATAGACATTCAATGGCGTCGAATATATCATGAGAATTGTTGATCACATCTCAACCAATCAATCCACTGGTAAACACATCATTCACGTATTCTGACGACTATTGTAGTGACCACATGGAGGAGTAAGCCCGATATATCAAACTTGAATCATGACGAAAGATTCCTCAGATTTGTTAGTTAAGCTTGTACTAATGCTTGTGAAGAAGAAACGGTGTAACCAATGTACAAAACCTCTTGACAAATTCTCAATTACGTGAGACACCGAAGTGATAGGTACTTTGTGGGTTAAGCGAGAAAGAATCACAAGAGTATCTAAATAGCCAAGTCTTTATCACACTCTATAACTGCCCAAACAAGTCATCTTCGCGGAAGGGGAGAAAGAAAGAAGACGAAATAAGTAACCGCGCCTGGAAAACCTTACTTCAAATCCCAATGAGAAATATCGTCCAAACAACCCCGTAGTCAACATTTACCAATAGACACTTCAAACCGTGACATAATATCTTTCGTGAAGGTGCATAAACCAAGGTATCAAACCACATATCACAACAAATCTTATCATTGCACTAAATCCCATCATCAAAACTCATTATTACAACTCTCATCATCAAATCTCTTCAACACATCACATATTGTCCAAATCTTATATTATTTCAACTCACATAAGCGATCCAATATTGAGAAGCCCATCAGTCCAACATCCAGACCCAAGTGATATTTTATTTGACCCAAAACAAATCAATAATCTTAGAACCAAATTTTAAGAACAACAATCACCATGTTCTACGATTATGAGATCCAACTCATTTAAACCCGATAGTAAGAAATGACACATAATGATCTTAAATCCCTAAGTGCATGTTTCATATACTAATTGGGCCAACACTTAAACCCAGTCCTAAATCTCATTCGTGAATATCATATCACTACATAGGACCACACAAATAACATAAAGTCCAAGACCGTACGAACCGTTGTTGGCCCACGATTAAGATAGTATCATACGGCCCAAGATAATCACATTAAAACACTTTGCAGCCCATGTGATAATAGTGATACGGTCCAAATAATCACTACCCTAATTTCGAGGTATAAAACGCACACATACTCCACCATTACCCTAAAAACTCTCACATCCAGACCCTAATCTCACACATATCCGCCTCCTACTTAACTGCTTCAAACCCTAATATCAATAATCAGAAAACATCAGTCCCTCATCTCTTCCTTCTTCTCATCGAAGTGCACATCACCACAAGGATGGTTTGATGGTCTTTGATTCGAAGGTCTATGATTCGCCACAGGGATGGTATGAAATAGTTATCAATACCACAGGGATGGTAGAGGGTTCTTAGATTCGACATCAGAAACATGGTATTTAACTCAGGTAGGTAATTAACGATCCTTCATGTTTTTGAGTCATAAACGAATTGAGAAAAATGATTTAACAAAATTGTTATACTCATTTCTTAAATTCGAATATTTATCACAAACGATTTGAGCAATGATGATTATGATATTTCGTGTATGAGGCTTATGAAAGTCTTGATGTATCAATAAGTTAGCACGAAAATAAATCTGAGATTAGCAATAGAGATTTGTTCTATCTTGTTATTATCATTTGACCGAAACGAGACAAAGAACATAACACAAGTTGTTTTAGTTCTATCTCAAATATTCGTATAGTGAAGGGAAGAATAGGCTTCTAAACGGATTAGTGATGAGAATATTTCGTGTGTTAGCCTTAAAAGGTTTTGATTTATCATTAACTGAACACGAAATAGATCAGAGATTCGATAATGATTTGTGAGTCGATAATAGATTGAGTCTTGAAGATTAAGTAACCTGAGATTTTTGATGTTATTATGATTGTTGACGAATGGGTCTTGATGGTTAAGGTTTTGATGTTCTAGTTGTTTGTATGATTGTTATATTGATGGTAGTAAAACTGTGGTTATGAGTCTTGATAATAAGGTTTTGTGGTCATGGTCAAACACTCTTCTTCATCCTTTCTAAGACATTGACAACTCGCATCATCATAAAAGTTTGACAGCTCGCATTAGACATTAGTTACCAACTCGCATCAGGTTTAGGTTAGCAACTCGCAGTTGACTAAAAGGTCAACATGCATTTTAACACAACTCGCATGTT
This sequence comes from Chrysanthemum seticuspe, assembly GCA_019973895.1. NCBI lineage: Eukaryota > Viridiplantae > Streptophyta > Magnoliopsida > Asterales > Asteraceae > Chrysanthemum > Chrysanthemum seticuspe. Next base: position 37,350,948 of record BPTQ01000008.1, read on the forward strand.
TTTATGCAAGTATACAACTCGCATGTATTTCAAAAAGTATGTACCAACTCGCATTAAAAAATGCAAGTTCACAACTCGCAACTGTACCAACTCGCATCATTTTATTTGACAACTCGCATAGCATTAATCTGGACACGATGGCAACTCGCATTCAAAAATGCGAGTTAAGACAAACAACACAGACACAACTCGCTTCAAAGAGTTTATGACAACTCGCATAGATGAAAAACCCAGAAACTGCTTAGAGAAAAATCATCTTATGACCACTGATTGACTCCAAAAGTATGACCAGAAAACGTTATGACAAGATGCAGGTACAACTGATATAAGACTTAGAAGACGTATTTGACCTCAAGGACTTAACCATTTTGACCACACCATCAGTTTTTAGAAACATTTATCAATACATATACAAACTTTAAGACAGATATAAAACTTGTAACAAAAACTGATTAACTAAATGAAACTTAAACCAACAATATAGCACATCTTAAAAACATATTCGACCAACATAACCATCATCAAAACAAGTTTCCAAGCACCATTCGAATCAAACCGCATACAACAAAAACCATATGGAAAACCATGCGAATCACCAAAAACAACACAACCTGGCTCTGGTACCAATTGTAGGATCGTGAATATTATGTTGTTTGATGATTCGGGTGGTCTAGGACAATGATTAAATAAGAAAGCCATTAGAGAGATGAAGAGAGTAGAGAGGAGGTTCTTGAAAGAGAGTTGCTTTACAAAATGAAAGGTTAGATTCAAAGAAGCCACACCCCTTCCATGGATGGAAGGGGTATTTATAGTTACAAAGCATACGTCCTCCTGTCGGACTGTGGATCAAGCATACAGTGGGTAAAGACCCGTCCTTCCTCCACGGTGTTACACTAAACTAAGCTACGCTAATAACTAACTAATAAACTAATAAATAACGTAACAAACGACATGTCTACGAGCTAACTTATGCTAGATAATATTTGGGGTGACAGACTCTTCACCATATAATTTTCTAATTCCTAACAATTTTTCAAAAAAAAAAAAAAAAAAAAAAGTTAAATTAAACAAAATTTGTCTTGCCTCCCTTTTTTATTGATCATTTTACTAGAAAATTCACCTTATTTTTTGTTTCCTTTGTATATATAAATTATGGCATAATCAAACATCATAATTTCAAGTAGGGCTTGTCTAACGGGTGCTTATAGGACATTGGTCAGATGTTATTAAATAAACTCGAGTTTTCCTTTAATGCTCAAAAATGCATTTAATACACATTGATTAAACTTATAAATTACCAATTGTATGTGATTTTTGGTTTACTGAAGTCAACGTTTCTTTTTTTATACATCTAAACAAATACCTTATGGGCATCCGTTAGACAAACCTTTTTTGTGATGACGGCTAGATAGGGCTGAGCATTGGGCCGATCCCGACCCGGCCCGACCCGAATCCTGACAAGCCCGAATCCCGACAAGCAGGCAAACACAAACCGACTCCCGACCCTGACAAGCCCGACAAGCCCGAATAACATGATTCGGGACTCGGGATCGGGACGGGATTCGAGATTCGGTCGGTTTTGCTCACCCCTACGGCTAGATGATAATGACTGGTAAAGAAGCTGATTTTCTAAGCGGAGCCTAGAGTTCAACTTTCATCATCGACTCCTTTAAGTATAAAGTTACACGATCTACCTTTCACATATCGATCTTGTTGTTAGTTAATGTAGGCCGACAGAAGATTGGTATCTCTAATATAATTCAATTATACTTTAAGCTTTGTTACCATCGCCATATAAGCTATTCCCGCAAGGCACTTGATGTCATTACAAGGGTTTTTTAGTTAAAACTTACTCCCTCCGTCCCATATTAAGTGTCCACAATGGAATCTTTGGATGTCCCAAATTAAGTGTCCATATTCTATTTCAACCAATGAGATGAGACTTTAGTGGGTAAAAATGATATTTGATTGGTGGAGAGTTTAGTTAGTGGAATTTTCTAAAACTTTGTGCATGATGTAAGCGGACACTTAATATGGGACGGAGGGAGTACTACTTACACATTTGAGGTACATCAAAGGTTAAAAAACTTGTCAAATTGCAGGTTCAATCCCTATCATTTTAAAATTGCACTTGTCATCTCTATGAAGAACTTACAAGTGAACTCTTGCTCCCTGGCTAAAATTAAATGACCAATTTACCCTCATAGGGACCAAAGTGAAAGAGAAGACGAAAATGATATTTTAGTAATTTAACTTTAGCCAGAGACCAAATTTGCACTTGTAAGTTGCTCACAGAGACAATGAGAAAAAGATAAGGATTGAACCTGCAATTTGGCAAAAACCACATGGACAATTTTTGCAATTTACTATTTGTTTTATTTAGAGTGAGCTTTGTTAACTTAAAGGGCTTAAAATGTCATTTTTGGTAAAGTTGGTGGGTGTGGTACGGAAGAGACGGAATAAATTATGGGAGTTGAACTTAGAAGCTCATTTTGAACCAATAGCCCGAATTCTAATGAAAGCAATTTCCATTTAATTCAATTTATTATTTATTTATCACATTTATTATTATTTTTATTATTTCACTCCATAAAAATAGAAAGAAAATTTCAAAATTAGAGAAAAAGGAAACGCGTTAGGCTTATTTAATTTAATCCATGTACGGGATGACGATATGATGACATTATCCTATCTCTCATTTTTTTTATGCAATTTAAATCCTACGTAAAATTAAATGGCTAATTTTCACATTTTCTATTAATGATTTTACTAGAGATATTTACTGCCATAAATCTATAATATATGAAATTAACCTCTCTATGTTATTAGCATGAGAATATAGAATAAAAAATATATGAGAACACAAACATAAAAAATAAGTTGGTTTGATAAGAAGAATGTGGAGACTAGAAATATGTTAGTTAATTATACATGTTAAAACTCGGGGGCGGAGTTAGGGACTTTTTGGGAACCTGATGGATGTTTTCTGCCTTGTGTTAATTTTCGTTAAAACTCATGATTTTTTCGAGATGGATCCGGTTCCGAAATTGTGTCACATAAATACATATTTTGTTTAGCTGGTACAGTAATATATTAAAAAAAAAAAGAATTTTTTTTTTTTTTTTTTTTTTTTTTTTTTTTTTTTTTTTTTTTTTAAATTTGTTTATTATTTTATAAGAAATCTTTACCTTTTAGTTTATTTTAGGATGCGTTTGATATGTAGCCATGAATCACAATGGGTATTAGTTTGGATATAATATAGGGCCCTCAAGTATGAAATTCATACCTTGCCCTTGTGACTACTATGGAGTATGGATAATGTATACCTTTCATTCTCATATTTGAAATATGCATATCTTAACCAAACACTTAGGTGTTGTTTGTTTGTTAAGAGGCTCTGAGTCTGAATCTGATTCGCACATCTGAATCTGAATGTGTGATTGAAAAATCTGAATCTGATTCCAACTTAATATGAATAAGTGGTTGAAAATCTGAATCTGACTGATATAAAAGTGTTTGTTTTTTGTAAAATTATTTGAAGGTGTTAGAAATTAAGAGGTGTTAAGACACCCCGTTTGGTTTGTTGCTAGGAATGACAATGGGAATCGGATTTGGTATGAGGTAGAATGACAATGGATATGAAAAAGTGTATCATTACGATTGTTTATGTTTGGATGACAAAATGTGGTATGAAAAAGTGTATAGATATTTGAGTTTTGTAGTGGAAAAAAGAGGGGCCCACGGGAATGGATTTCATAGACACCAAATTGGTGTGTAATGAATTTATAACTATGATATACCTATTTCATTATTGGACCACAAAACAAACATCTTTAATGTCTTTTAAAGTCATAGCCTCATTCCCATTAACCCCAACCAAACGGGTCTTGACTGTCTCTTATTGCCTCTTAATAACAGGAAAAAAACAAACACACTTTTTTTGTCTACACATATTATTGCATCTGACTGAGTCAGATTAAGATGTTATTAAGAGGTTTTTCAGAAAAACAAACGCAACCTTACAATCATATCAAATATCATTCCTTCATTACGATTCCTCCATACTAAACGCACCCTTATTTTCTTTATACTTGTAAAAAAATATTTGTGCACTTAGTAACCTACAGTCTTGGATCCGCCCATCTTAAAACTAAATGTACTGTAAATTTGGATGGAATGGAGTGACTCATTGTGACTTGGTAACTTTGTCTATATCGTTTTTCATGTTACTAAAAAAGAACACAAAGAATGATAATATAAACAATAGGATGAGCATATTTTTATAAAGTTATACATGTATCAAGGTCTTGTAAGCATCTAGTCATGTCCCAAATTACTTTTCACTAATTTATTGTTGGTATTATGGTTTTAATAATCAAAGATTGCATGGATAAATTTTTGAATTGTGTTATCATTTTTCTAATATAATATTTCGACTTTATTTAGTGTTTTGGGTTACACAAAATTCATATTGAGATAAGATAATAATACATTCAAATTTTAGGTACTCGAGAGAGCAAAACATAGCGAATTTTTTGTATTTGTTATTGATATGCATATGTTCATATGAAAGATCAAATTATGTTTACATACATATAAACTTAATGGTGGTTGTAGGAAAAGTTGTTACTCTTGATAAAAAGTCACAACATTTGGTAAAAAGTCATAACACTTCCTTTAAACGTGTCTAAAAACAATTTTGTGATTGTCGCTAACTACGATCATTAAAGACATATGTATGAATAATTTAGTGACCACGAATTCTGTCAATATATGGCTCTTGACTTATATTCACAATCTTTTCCATTCTCGTACCCGAAATCAAGATAACTAGTTTACACAAGTGCGCACTTCACACTTCTAAACTCGTATTATAACTTAACTTGAAAAAAAAAAAAAAAAAAAAAAAAAAAAAAAAAAAAACCTTGAAATCCAATTGGTCCCGAATAATTTACCGTTAGACAAAAATTGTTTGATGAAACTATAATCAACAACATTTATATTGTTTTCATTGTTACTATAGTTTTTTTTATTCAAATTAAAAGAAGTGTACGAGGTTACTTAAATCTAACACGAAAAACTTCATGTCAACCATGCCAAATTGCTAATTAAGTACTATCAATTTGGCTTTGTTATTCTACTTGCGACCAAAAAAGAAATTAAAAACTTGCCAAGAAAATATAAAATATCAAAATACCTATCCTTTACAAATTTAATATTTGCACAAGTTTGAAAGTGTCAATTCTATCCGTAACTTGAAAAAGAAAATATATACAGAGAGAAGATTAACATTTCTTGGCATACACTAAAACGACAATTATATTTAGGGTATTTTCATTAACGTACTATTCTGTTTGGGGTTTTGCTAACAATAGCTCTTAGGGTTGTCGTTAACAACTAATTACCGAAATTTATGGTTAGACATTACACAATGTTCAAATAAGATCATTCAAAATCACTAAAAATTTGCTAAAATATCTCAAATACAAATATAATACATCTTTCTATTGGTTATATTAGCGAAAAATGCGGAACTTGTCTTTAATTATATCTTAATATCAACAGATTTTGTGGTGATTTGATTGTTAACAACAACCCTAAGAGCTGCTGTTAGCAATTCCCGTTTGGTTTCGATCAAAATGATGTGAACAACAGCCACATTTTTATATATGGATTAATTCAACTTTATTATGGAAATACAATTTTTAACGGTATGTAAGTTTTCATCCTGACAAGAATCTTCGAGCCACTCGATTCAATTAAGAGAATTTTTTATATGCCTGCCCGAAATCCAAATGAAGTAATAAAAGCTTGACATCGTTGAGGACGAGGGATTCGGGTTTTGTTTTTTAGCTGCAAAAGTGAATTCGTTCCTATATCACCAAATAAACCAAAAGGTTTGCTTGAGCCACCACGTCAAAGAAAATACGATGTGAAGGCTTTAAAATGAATTTGTCCACGAGACTGATGGTATAAAAAACGACACGACTCATTAACGATGGACAGTTTACACTAAAATAATAATAATAATAAAATAAATAAAAAATAAAAAAATCCTTAAATGTTTTCCCTGCTAGGTTGCAAGAGACAAAGATGTCATCATCATCATCACATAATGGCCATTTAAATGAACAGGGGCGGACCTAGGGGTTCACGGGAATTCGATAGATGTTTGTAGTTTAGTGTAAATTTTCGTTAAAATTCTTGATTTCTTCAAGATTAACCTTGTCACGAAATATTATGTCACACAAATACATGTCAAAAAAAAAAAAAAAAATCTTACTAGCCCTCTTAATCTTACCAGTAAGAGGAGGGCAGACGTTTTGCTTGTTTGTTTTTTTTCTTTTGAGTCAGACCCAGTTAGACATATAACATCTTACTCAGTAAGAGGTGTGGGACTTGCCTTACTGCCTCTTACTCGATAAAAGATTGAAGACTTGTGTTAATATAATACATTTGATGGTTTATTAACTATGTTATATTTATGATAAAAAGTCTTGTTTCATATTTACATAAGTTACTTATTATCGTATTTGGTTGATTTAATAAATAAATTGCAGAAATAAGCACTTAAAATCATTCGGACAATTATAAAAAAACAAACAACATTATTTCGTTCAGATTTAGACTTTCTAGCCACCTCTTACTGGTAAGATGTGGTAGTCAGATTCAGACCTAAAACATCTTAATAAAACAAACACACCCTTAGTCGATTAATACATCAAAAGAAATATATGTCTTCTTAATTCGTTTACTAGTTTAAATGAAATCGTATATATTAGTTCATTTTTCTGTACTTCATTCTCGTAAGAAAAAAAATATGCATCTGATAACTTAGAGTCCTGAGAGTGCTCATGTATATGAATCTTAATCACTACCTTTTTTACCCAAGTTATTAGTCGCCAATCTTTAATGATACGCCACGAATTGCTGTTTACCTTTATCCAAGTCAAATCAAGACCCCTTGAAATATATGAATAATCTTTGTATACATGATAGATCATGATTGAAACTTAAAGTAGCTCATAATCAAGTAAACATATAAAAAATGCAAAGTTTTAGCGTCCGAATTGAATTAACGAATTGGATTATTTCAACTCTTAGGCGATACATGCTAGTAGTACTTTAGTATGTATAATACAGCTTATTATAATATGTTTATCTTTGTTTATTTCATTGATTTGAATTAAAAAAAATCGACGGAGAATATTGCTCTTAGAATAATCCGAAATGCTTTTCGTTCCCTTAAAATGTTGCATCATTCGTAATACATATTTTAATGCCAAGCGTGGAATCATTATTATCAAAATTTAGTAAACAAATATAGCATTAACAAACAAAAATAACACCACATCACATCTTTATCAGGGCCGTTCTTGATATTTTGAAAGTCTTGACGAAAATCCACAATAAAAATTAAGATATTCACGTAATTATTTTTTTTCTTTAAAAAAATTATGTACACGCGTATATAGATTTGTTAACGGGACAAATTTAAGGAGCTCTGAGTGATCGCCCACTTCACCTAGCCGGACAGCTCTGATCTTTATAAATTATAATCATGTATATGAAATGATATAGCAAGTTAATTAGCATAAAGATCATTGCAACTTGCTACAAAATATATTTAAATTTTGCAAAGTAAATTAGTAATTATTAATTAATATATGCAAACAAACAATTAAGAAATGCTGAGGAACATGATCCTAGAAAAAACACTCGGATTTCAAGAGAACAATGTCAACGTTTGCAGCGGATTTCTTGTAAATGAATTAATTAAAATCCAATATTATATTTACCACATGGCATATTTATTGTCATATTGATTACCTATTTATTAAAAGGGTTTGTTTAACATGTGCCCTAACACTAAAAGAACACCGGGTTCCACAGAAAATGACAAAGGGATCCACAAATATTGTACTTTTCTGTGAATTCATGTGTCCTTTTCTGTAGGACCGGTGTCCTTTTAGTGTGTTTAACATGTGCCCTTAGGGCACATGTTAGAAAAATCCATATCAAAATAATATTTTCCTAGCTTTTGAGTTGATGAACAATTAGGTAAAATGTTTAACTTTCGGTTAAATGCATTGTCTAACAATTGCAAATTTACAAAGACTTATGAACCAAAAAGAAATTAAAATGCTATTTTTATTTTTTATAAAGGCAACAATTTTATTAAAACCAACCAAAAACATGTAAGTAGTACTTAATTATTCGCTTAAAAAACGATTAAATAAAATGATGTAACAAAATGTAGCATTTGACTTAGTACACATCTTTTTGAAAGCAAATGGTTGATTTATTAAGTAACTAGTGTATTATCTTATGATGAAATACAATAAAAGAAAACTTTGAGAGAATAACTATTAAACTTCTTATAATATATACATCGGCAAAACTAAGAGGATCTTCTTCCTAAGGTTTCAGTCGGCCGAAAAATCTCAATTCCATACACCTTTTGGTGTCGAACGACCCTTCAAAAAAATATGCGATTTTAATTGAAGTGATTGATTTCAACACAAAATTGATTTAATTTTCACATACTAGTATACTAACTTGGCAAGTACAAAAACACTATTCTCTTAAACCAAACCAGATGCATTTAAAAAAATATATATACTCTTTATAAAATTTAGCACAAGCACTACTTCATCGATATCCCGTAGTCACTAAATATATAAGATCATAATGAATAGAGTATATAAATATGAGAATTAGAATGTTGTATCCATAATTCCATATAAAAGAAAAGAATAAGCCATATTGTATCTTTTAGCATGTATAAAACGAGAATTTATAACCCCGCACGTTGCGGCGGGGCACGAGGGTGTTCACTCATGCATATTTACGCAATATATAAATTTAAATTGATATAAACGAAGGTTAATGATAGATCGTTATGATATTTAAGCATTACTTTTAAAAAAGATGATATCTTAAATTAAATCAATATACTTATTAACTTTGATTTTAGCCATATTAAAATTGTATATTAAGATGTTTTGTTACAATTTCAGTTTGGAAATAAAATTTGATATCAAAATAAAATTAATTATTAATAGAAATGACTAAAAAATTTAATTAAATGAATATCATATCTTATATCAACAACAACAACGATACCTAATCCTGCAAATAAAGATACTTAAAATTCAGGGACCATTTTGTTATATTCTTAACTTTAAAAAAATGAAGAACAAAAAGTGACCTCATGATTGGAACCTCTATGTCGATTGGTTCTTAAAAAAGAAATGTTGGACACTTTGTAATTGCCTCTTTTGTTATATATTTTACAAAAGTTAATAGATATTATAATTTATGACAGAAAAAACAAAAGAGGTACTATTCTCTCTATAATAACATTCCAATAAAAAATATACATCACCTTATATATTCAAACCTATGTCGATTGGTTCTAAAAAAAGAAAGGTTGGCCGCTTTAATTGCCTCTTTTGGATTTCAAAATATACATCACGTTATATATTCGGTGCCTTAAAATTTACTTTTAGCAAAAAAAAAAAATATTAATGTAACATAATTCCATGTTGTAAATATTTGTTAAATTTAAAACTAGATCATCAAAGTACTATGATTTTTGTTTTAATGGTTAGTATAATAAATCTATAATCGTCATGTTTAATAATCACGTAAAATCTTGCGCAAGATCTCTATTAGTTTAGCTACAACACTGAAAAAACAAAAGAATTACTATTTTCTCTAGAGTAACATTCCAATAACAACAATGACGATACTCAATCCTACAAATTAAAATACTTAAATTTTAGAGACCATTTTGTTATATTTTTAACTTAAACAAATGAAGAACAAAAAGTGACCATTCGAACCTATGTCGATTGGTTCTAAAGCTCACATAGCAAGAAAGCTTGGCCAATTTGTAACGAGAAATGATTTAGATGACTAACTTATGTGACTAATTTTGTGTCTAATGCATTCATTGATTGACACATGGATTCCATAATTTCTCTCTCTTTAAAACTACCATTGATCTTGCCAAGTGTATGGTGATGTTTGTTAGGCATAAAATTAGGCATGCCAATCACTCCTCATTTGTAACTGCCTCTTTTGCTATATGTTTTACAAAAGTTAATACATATTATAGTTTGTGAAACAAACATAGTAGGATTAGATCAGTTGGAAAACCTTTTCTTTGGACACAAAAGTTAAGGGTACGATTCTCACTCTCTGCAAAAAAATCGAAAGTCCTTTGAAAGCAGCCTCTTTATTATCAGATAGATGTATGACTGTTTAAATAACATTGATTTTTAGTTTGTGACAGAAAAAAACAAAAGAGTTACTATTCACTCTATAGTAACATTCCAATAAATTGTTACTTAAAAAACATTCAAATGTTGAAAAGTTAAGCAATAATTGGAGCACAAAAAGTCGCACATTTTGTTTTTTATCATCAAAAGCCGGTAGAGTGCGTGTGTATATATCGAGTGTGTGTGTATAACGGCTTGTTGACGCGTTCTCAATTAGTAGTTGTGCCCCTAAAGCCATTAACCATTACTTTAAAGCCTTCTTATTTCTTATTCTTCTTCAACTTTCTATACATCTATCTTTTGACTTTCTTTGCAATTCTATGACGTCCACTAAACCTACTACTCATTTCCACCCCATATGTATAATCAAATATGTTTTGTCACCCCTTGACTTTCTTTGTTTTTGTCGTTTGTTCTATCAGATCAAATTAACGTTACTCAATCCCGTTTTTCATGAGGTATAAAGAGGCTGCTTCCAGAGGACTTCCGACCTTCTTGCAAGGAATGATATTCGAACCTTTAACCTTTGTGTCCAAAAGAGGGATTTTCCAACTGATCTAACCTACGATGTTTGTCGTTTATTCTATCGGTTTGTATATAAATTAAGTTCAAATAATTGGTTGTTGAACGCCAGTTCGAAGTCAAGATTTTATGTTAAGAGAATCGGTGTTAAACATAAAAATTGCAGCGATAAGTATCACTCAGAAAATGATTCTACAGTTTTTTTAATCACGATTAAAGCTAATATCATAACTTATAAGAGCTAAACTAAATTCGAAAGAATTGTTTGACAGGTAAATCTAGTTGGTGTTGTATTTCATTATTTAAGTTATCCGTTTAGTAAAATATACAAGAATTTTATCGGAATAAATGAGAGTTGAATACAACAAGTGTTAAGGAAATTGACTTTAGGGTTAAATAAAAAATGTATGAAGCGAGCTAATTAAAAGTTACTCGGCAAACTCATTAGTCACCTTACTAGCTTTATTTTTACTTTAATTGAGAAACTAACAAATGAGGTTGATTTCTCGATAAGAAACCATAAAAAGAAGTTGTCGTAAATCTTAAATGTTAATGTTTAACTTCTTAATTTCGTGTTTGGATGTGATCTAAAATACTTCTATTGTGGTTTAAGTCTAATATTGATTTTATGCTTAAAAGGTCAATCTAATCTTAATTAGGAAAATAAAATTAAAGAGAATATATGATTATTTCTACTTTATTAATCTTGTTGTAACTTAATTATCTCTTGTTGTAACAATTACCTTGAAAACACGTCTTCACCGCGTTAATGTGCATGAGTATATACATATACTTTATGTACACTAATATACGATTCTACATGGTACTTGACCTTTGTAACATAATATACGATTCTACATGGTACTTGACTTGGTCTTGCTTTTGTTCCAAACGAGCCAACAAGACTATTATATAAGTATCTTATCCTTGTATTATTGAAAAGACTCAGAAACTAATCTTACCATAAAGTCATATACTAATTAGTTGTAGTATACTAATGATTTAATACTTAAAGCCAGAAAAGAATTGATGTGAAACCAAAAAAGGGAGTCTTTACCCTCATATATAGTTAAGCATGATGCTTAAAAATCGTCTAGTAGTAAAATGGTCCCAAAGTTTTTAACGAGATGTTAGTTCAAACTTCGTTAGGTAAATATTTTTAAAAAGTCTTGGTGAGAATCTAAAAACATAAAAACGTTCACGAAAATATCAGACTACATTTTAGAAAAGTCTGGGTGAGAATCTGAAAACGTTAAAACGTCCACAAAAATATCAGTTAGACTGCGTAAACCATAACAAAAAGACTTGAACCTCTTCAAATAGCCTGAAAAAGATCCTTGTCGTTTACGTATATACCTAAGGGTGTTAAGTAGCATCTTTGAAACATAAGTGTCGTATTCTCTAACCACACAAAGTTTAGGGACATGTTTAAGTATTCTCAAACAAGTGAATGAATACATCACATATATCCAAATGTGAAAAGGATGATACTAAAGAGATAAGGGTCCCAGTTGGCCTCACCTCTAACCAGACCCACCACCCTCATCTAACAACTAAGAAAATTGCAATAACTTTCTCATCCCATTTTTAAAACATGCTAGTGGATAACATGCCATTATTTAATAACTTTTACACTCTATAAAGTATTACATAAATATATGATTTTCAAATCATATCTTTTTTCTAGCTGGAAACTTTTGACATGTATACATGTATATGTGTATATGATTTTTCAAGTAGTGTAGTAACACTTAATGGACTTCCAAGTTGCAACATGTGTGAACAATTTATTTCATGCTTATGAATACCTAATTAATGGTCCATAATTCCATATCACTATACATGGTTTTGCATGTGCACGTACATGAATCTAATAATGGTTCAACTAATATTAAAGCATGACCAACCGAGTTTAAGGTACATAGACTTACAAATATCGTCATGTTCATATGGATCTAATGGTCCAAGTCAATGTAACGATCGGCCAGTCGATGAGTATGTTGAATAACATAAACCCCCTAAGGTGTTTTGCCCTAGAAACACTAAACCTACATACGGGCTTAGGCTTATTTATCTTCTGATAGAGTAAGCTTTAAACAATATAGCTACGTCATGTAAGTGTTTGTTTCATTCGATCGGTGATCGATATCTAACTACTACGTACGCTATCGCAACAATATGATTTACGGATTGATGAATGTTAATTTGATGTCAATATTATTGTTTGTAAGTTATAAGATGTGTGACCTCATACATGCGTGCACATATACGTGAAATGATGGGAATATACTTAGAAATATCACTTTCTAAGAAAAGTCCAAAAGTTTGACAAAAAACCAAAAGAGAAATAAAAAGACGTATATTTCCCTAAGAAGTTACTTGAGGCCTACGCTTCTATTCTATTTAAATCCCATTATTTGCCTGCAATTTTTTTCTTTCTAAACCGATGCTGGCTGTTCCCCTTTCTCCTGTACAACAACTCTCATTTTTATATTCAAACTCGAGATCGTCTGTACAAAATTGAGCAGCCTGATTGATCGAGCGTAGTTGATTAGTAGCTAGTCTAGCTAGTAGTTGCGCGTATAGCTATATATGGAAGGAGGATCATCATCAATGGTGGTTAATGAAGGTGACGATGCATTGGTTGGTTTGCCACCAGGATTTAGGTTTCATCCGACCGATGAAGAGATTGTTACTCATTATCTTACGCCTAAAGTTGTTAACCGGAGATTTAGTGCTTGCGCGATTGGTGAAGTAGATCTAAACAAGTGTGAACCATGGGATTTACCTGGTAAGTTTTTTTTTTTTTTTTTTTTCTGTATTATTATTTTGTTAAAGTTAACTAGGTTGATCGTTATGATTTGCATGAGGGGTTGCTTGTTTAAGCTTATACCTGGCTTATGAGCTTATTTATTTTTCGGTTCCCAATTTTCCGGCTTATTTTAAGACTTGTGGGCTTATATATGTTTATTACGATATGATAAACTTATATAAGCCCACAAGTCTCAAAATAAGCCGGAAATTGGGGCTTATGAAATATAGGTATTACATAAGCTCATAAGCCCACATATAAGCTTAAACAAACACCCCCTGAATTTTGTCAAATAACTTTAACATAATTTTGTTAGTTATATATAACATCTTGAGATCTACATAAATGCATGGTTTCAAATTAGGAATCTTTACATATGTAACTAGACATAGACCATTGTTAATTCAAAATTCTAGGTGCCTATATCATTTCTTAAATGTGGATTAAAAGATACTTATTCTGTATGTGAATAGATTTAGGTTTTTGGTGTGGGTTAAAAGCTAGTACAGCTAATATGAATATATGTAAACCATGTTGCATGCAGAAAAAGCAAAGATGGGGGAGAAGGAATGGTTCTTCTTTTGTCAAAGAGACCGAAAGTATCCGACTGGGATGAGAACAAACCGAGCCACAGATTCTGGTTATTGGAAGGCTACTGGAAAAGATAAGGAGATACATAAAAAAGGAAAATCTGGAAAGTTGGTAGGAATGAAGAAGACACTTGTTTTTTACAAAGGAAGAGCTCCTAAAGGAGAGAAAACTAATTGGGTCATGCATGAATTTAGGCTTGAGGGAGATTTTTCATATTACAACATGTCTAGAGCATCTAAGGTACATTTCTTTATGCACATATCAACTTTATCTTTTTTTAGACAAGATATGTTCTTTTCAATTGTCTATTTATATGAAACTATTTAGATATTTATTTTGTTGATCGATTTCTCGATTTCAGGATGAATGGGTAGTATGTCGTATTGTTCAAAAGAATAATACGGAAATTAAAAGAAACTTGAATGCGGATGTTGGGATGTCAAGGATGAACTCTTTTGTGGATGAGTTGTTGGATAGTCCGCCATGGTTGCCACCGTTGATGGATCAACCCACTCCTCAGCTCGACCCTGATAGGCAAGGGTCGAGTTCTACTCACTTGGATAGAAACAAAATAACCAACTACCACAACGAAAATATTGGTGTACACAAATTCAAGGGTTTGGTTGATCATGAAAACTACCCATCCTATTTCTCTCATGACCAATCTCAAATGCTTCAGGAAAACCAAGATTACAAAAATTTATTTGTGTCACCTTATAATTATAACTTTGACACCAATTCCTTCCAAATGACCCCATTTGTTAGTGACCACCAAAGTAACTTCGCATCAACTCAAAACATTAGTACAAATTTCCCATATCTATCATCAGGGTCGACGCGTTACATGGGCCAGGCTAGTGGGCTAGAAGGGGAAGCGGAGAAAAATGTAGGGCGATGCAAAGTGGAGCCATATGTTACAACTAACACCAACCAATCTAGCAAGATTAGCGTTACTTCACAAGATACAGGGATTAGCTGCAATGACATGACTACAGAGATATCTTCGGCGTCCAAGCATGATATGGGAATGAGGCAATATGATCATCTAGAGGATCAACCTGCACTTTCGGAGTTTGATTCTTTGTTGGAATATTAATCAACAAAGAAAATGACTTGATTTAATTCCTCATTTAACCTTAATGTTGATGAAATCATTGTTTCATAGAATCATTTAAATTAATTAATTAGCTTCTCTTAGGGTAGATAGTGAGTGACTTTGTTTGTTATTCTTGGTTTATTTTTAGGATAGGAAATTAGTTGAAGATGTGGCTAATTAAACTCCTGTAAATTCATTTGATCATTGTGTACATAACTTATTAATCATAACTTAAGCTTGATTACATGATCTCTTGAACACAATGATTTAATTGGCTACTAGCTAACCAAATCACAATAGAACACAATCACATCATTTTGAACTCATGTTCCTTCCAATTCGATACTATCCATGTCAACTATTCGTGACAAAAACGCATGTAAATAGTCTCTATTTCGATAATCTTTCCCATTACATACGATAATTCTAGCTCACACTTACGTTCACGTAAACTAGCTTCGTACACAAAACAAAAGGGAATTTCTTACGAAACATATTAGCATAACATAAGAATATCCAAATCTTTAGATCACTTTCATCAATCATACAATTAATTTCAACATCATCTAAATCTATCGACATACTTATTAATTAAACCAAATAGATTGTTAAAGTTATTAGTAAACCCCATAATTTGCTAGACAATATATAACTTTTGAGACCAAAATTGGCAAAGTTATGTGACATGACATGCAAAGTTTTTTCATATCTTCTATATAAATAAATTAAAACCAACAAGATGCTGAAAATTACAACGTATTAACCGATAACTTCATCATGAAAATCTAATCCGCTAGAACGACCATAAACTTAATTCTTAGCGAAACGATCTTTACACAGAACCTAACACTACAAATGCCCTTAGGAAAAATCTAACTTATACTTTGATAGTTGTATCAGTACTTGCAGGGCCGTCACGTGGATTTCGATGGTACGTCATGTGTCGCTATCACAAAGAGGCCCTTAAACACACACAAAATACATATGTATCAATAGTGCATGGACTAGTTAAACTCGAGCCTCGTATTATGTATATATAATAGAAGTGCATGAAATTGTGTAACAATCGTCAAGCAGTGACTATGTGCAACCGCACCACCTGCACTTCTAAAAGACGGCCCTGAGTACTTGTACAATAGTAAGGTGATGTCATGCACATATAAGTAGCGAAATAGAATAGGACAGGACAAGTTATATTCCAGTTAGCTGAATTGTGGAGTAAGATTTATAAACTCTGTCAGAATACCAAAACTTAAACGCAGCATGTGGCGAAATTCCAGTGACCTACCTGTCAAAATATATTAAAATTTTATGTTTCACTATCACCCCTCCTACTTTTGCGGCTTTGCAATTTTAATGGACACGTTAACGGCGATCACCATAAATATAGGAAAAATATGATGACGATTTTTTCATCATGATGAATCTTCTTACGTTATCTTAAGCCGACATATTTTATACAACGGATATAACTATACTAAACTACCACTGTTTCCCTCTTCCTTAGGTATCTCCTAATGGAATATCGTTCTCATAAGCAACCGTTTTATAAATATTCAAGTTACGCGTATTATCTAGCTCACGTTGTAGTTTAATACATCAACATCATGGTTTATATGGCTAAGTTACGCGTATTATCACCAACATGCTTGTAGTTAAGCGTACCTAGGTAGCTCTCTAACCAGATAGTTGAATGTTACGTGCATATCTCACCTACGTCGTAATTGAATGCTTGAATCAAATGTCGAGCGGTAGTTGAATATATCATGGTTTATGTTGAGTAATACTATGTTGAAGTTTAGACAAATATTACCATGCTCTTAATTGTCTATGTGGGTACGCTTTATGCCGTTAATATTTTTAGGTCACACGCACACATATTCTTGTATATGCATATGTTTTTTTCGGGTTTTAGGGTTGTAGTTTTGACTAGTAAATAGTGTAAAAGTTTGTAACCTTGCAATCAACATCCAGAGTTATGTACGTACGTATGTTAGCATTATCCAAGAATCGGGAATTGTGCTATACAAGGTAATCCACAAGGGTCCAATAATTGTTACTTTTGGTACAAGTTATGCCCAAAGTAGATGTCACTACAAATATATATCTTTGTGAGGCTATTAATCCCCTTGCATAGTATTTTTCTTCATCTTCAACCCTCTAACTTTCATCAAATCAAAGTTGATCATGTTAGCTCTACAATCCAAATATATTAAGAACATTAGACTAGTAGTAGTGAGACTGAATGGTTTGGTCGGTCTGGGCTTTCCAGACGCGTCTCCCCGCCCCCTCCTCTTATATTTGAAAGTTTTGGTCTCTTGCACGACCGAATGAATTGGGCACAATTTGTAAACAAAAAAAAAACAATCTAGCCGTTGTGGGTAGAGCAACATTAGCTAGCTACGTACTAGGGTTTGTCTATATAGTACGGTTTTTTTGTTTCGACATTTGACTCAATTTTTAATTTTTAATCACTAAATATATAACAAAGTTACTTTACTTTAACGTGTTATCGTTCCTTTTGATATATAATTTCTATGCTAATACATAACTTGCAACCTTGCTCGCGCGCGAAAGTAACATATTACAACTTTATATAAAGTGATTGATATACATATAGCATACTAAATTACTCATGTGGTAGTGTAAAGTTTGATTTGATTAATGGAAGATGGATGTTTTCTAGAAGGAGAAGGTGGTTATATATTGCTTTTCGGTGATATTATTGTTAGGCATTAATGAATTTAACAAACATAGAAATATTTTTCTGTGTTCTAAAAAGTAACATGCATGTGTAGCATGTATATATCAAATGAGACATGGAGTCAAAGAAATAATAGAAACATAATGGCCAATAGAGCTTCATCTAGAAAAACTTAAGCTCTAAAAAAAACTTACATATCAGACTAATTCTCTTAAATATTGTCCCACCTACAAGAACATGTTATATTATAATCTTTTTGTTATAAGAACTAATACTATGATACAAATTACAATTATGAACTAGGAAGATGTACTATCACTACTCCATCTAATGTATATAACTATTGATACTCTCAATCTATAACATGGTCTTGCAACATGGGTATCGTGATAGCGGACCCAAGACCAAAAGTCATGAGGTTCATTTTATGAAAAGTACAGAAAAATTATAACCCAAACATTAGGGACCAACTGCATTTTAGAAAAATCGGTATATTTTACGCAAGAAAAATTCATGAAGATGTCGTGCAAACCCGAAACCTCGCTCGGTTTGTGAAATAACATTCATGAATGAAACATGATGAAAATGTGTTATTTGAGTGAAAATGAGATATTATAGAGGGGTTGGATATGGGAATACATAAAATGAAGAAATCATAGAGGTTTTGATGATGAGGAAATAATTGCTTGTCAGAAAGAGTTTGCTTTCAATTGAAATCAAAGATTCCGTGTGGTTTCATGCTTCTAGGGAGAGCATCTCTGGGCGTTACTTTGTTTGTATATTTAATTAAGATTCAAGAAAAATAATTAGATTAATAAAATTTGCCTTATATTCTTATTCTTTTCTTCAAATGAATTCAACATTCCTGGATTAATGCATGGAAACATGTGACTTTGGAAAATGGAAACTTTAACAACATCTATCACCCCCATAGAATTGTTTATTTCCTTTTTGTAGACAAGTGTTTGATGTGTCATAGATCATTATTGAACTTAATTAACATGTTGTTATATTAGGTTAGCTAAACTCTAACTTTGTTTTTAAGAATAGTAATGTTTGTTTTTAGAAAGAATCTGTCATGAACCAGCTAGTTAGTCGTCATACGGCTTTTGACCATCATTTTCAAAAAGATACCTAACATATTCGAAGTGTAATGATGCACATTGTAGTTTTAGCAATTGCTACTAAACGTGAGCATAACTATAACTAAGTGTTGCAAAAAAATGTCTACAAGGCCGATTAATCACCGATTAGGTGCTACTGGGCCACCGACCTTGCCGATTTTTGTAAATCGTTCAAACAAATCGGTCAATCAGGGTCAACGGCGGTTAACGATGGTCAAACTTGCCAAAAACTTATAAATCTTGTTGGAAATACCCTAAACTCACTGTAAATTAGTTTTAATTACTTATAGTCACTATTTATATGTATTACAAGATGTTTTTCAAATAAAATCTTTTCGGGAATACCAAAACTCGCCGCAATAAATACCCAAAGCTTGCAAGAAATGCCAATACGATTTATCACCAATTCGCTATTTTTGCAACCCTGAACAAATGTAATCACTTATAGTCGCTGTATATATCTATTACAAGATGTTTTTAAGGAAAATCTTTCAGGGAATACCCAAAACTCGACGGAAATACCCAAAACTCGCCAAAAATGACAATCCGATTAATCACCGATTAATCCCGCCTAGACCAATTACAAGCTACAGGGAGGTCGACCGCTTCACTACCGATTCGCGATTTTTGCAACCTTGCTATAACTCCATGTCCGATTTTCCAAAGTCGGCTTTTGGGCACATCCGTCTAATTAACACATGTGCTTAAATGAGAATTGAAAAAACGATCTCCTAGTTGATGGAGTATTCGCAAACCGCTAGGCGAACACGCTTTGTTTTGACCACTTTTAATAAGAACAAAGTAAATTTTTTAATTTGGTTCATAATAATTGGCTACGTACTGTTCATTCAGCTAGCTAGCATTATAATCTTAGAACAATTTCCCTCACTTTTGTTATCGTTTAGTATAGAAAATGAAACATGCTCCGATCGAGCCTTATCATAATGTGTCATTGTCTAATCGTCTACTGTCACGTGAAACCCTAATATTCCACAAGTAATATATCGATCCACTTCAAATACTATACATTTTGTTGTATACGAGTACTTTAATTTGTGCTACATGTTAAGTTGGCAAGTTTCTTCAGTTTTATGTTGTTTCTAAAACTTGTATACTAACTTCCCCATATGATTAACTACGTAATGCTTTTAACGGCAAATTTTTACAACCTATACCACATATTTCATAAATTCAATCTCACATATGTCTCTAACGAAACTTGACTCAGATACCGCTATGCCAAAAAGCCTTTGGTGATTAAGCACATACTTTTGTTGCTATGATGAATTATCACATGAAGTACAATAATGCATGTTGATCTGTGTCACTGTTTACATGCATGTGTTCTTTGTGTACCATCGTAGGCCATATTGCACTAATATAACTTGCCAGAGATTCTCATGCTTGCACACATACAATACTACTACCGGCATTCTTAAGAGAGTAGTGATTGACGCGGCTAATTGGCTGCCTAATTTCATGCTTAATAAATAGATCACAACATTTGGAAAAATTAAAGACTATCATGAGGATAGAGAAATATCATACTCCACTTATCATATGTTGAGTGGATTAGGCATAACATTTGTCATGCCATTTAGACATGTCAATCATTTTTCTTCTTAATATACGCTTTAGAAACGCCAAAGATCACACTGTTGATTGCACGTACTACCGCTAAATGACGTCAAACTTGTTACTAAAGCGGCAAAGAATTGAATCCACATTGTTGAAGTTTGTATTGAGCACGTACTTTTCACGAGGTAATTCAATCAACGTTGTGGATCTTTTAGCGCTTTAGAAATGTGTTTTTGTTTGGGCTAAAAAAACCCTAAAAATACCTTATCATCAATGTGTAAGATGAAACGATGGAACAATCGTCTTTTATTATTGCTTGCCTCCCTCCTTTACAATACACATTAATATATAAAGAGATAGACTAAACTATTTTGGGTAAATGTAATCACCCATAATTCTAGCTAATCAACAATGAATGTGTTAACTCATGGTACTTATCCCTTTATCCGATTACAGCTAATACTCTCCTGCAGTTTGAGCGGAAGGACATCGAACACTCAAACTGGAACGAAATTCTTCAAACAAAGCTGTAGGCAAGCCTTATTAAAGATATCTGCATACAGAGTAGTAAAACTAGAAAAAAAAACAAAACATAACATAATAAAAGCATAACTTTAGTCGACTCGTACAAAACCGTACCAACGATCGATTTTAGTCGACTGGTACGGTGGTACCAACGGTCGGCTAAGTTGACTGGTAATCTTATTGTACCAACGGTCAACATTAGGGACTGGTACCAACGGTCAACTTTAGTCGACTGGTAACAAAGCCGTACGAACAGTCGACTAACAAACAAACAATATAATTTTTTTTTTTTTTTTTTTTTTTTTTTTTTTAACACAATAGAAAGATGAGAAAACGAAAGTTGGTTCTAAAACTTCAACCCCCAAAGAACCTTCCGAACAAACGGGGTGTGTTTTTCCCTAGAAAAACATAAAGATCCACTATTTTATTTAAGGGAGCCTTTTGAACCTCCGGCGAATAGCCGGCAGCCGGAGCCGGCGGCGGAAGAGTTGTGGTTTAGAGTTTTAGGATCGGTAATGGATGGACTCGTGATACCGTGTAAGATAAAACAATGGAACAATCGTCTTTTATTATTGCTTGCCTCCCTCCTTTACAATACACATTAATATATAAAGAGATAAACTAAACTATTTTGGGTAAATGTAATCACCCATAATTCTAGCTAATCAACAATGAATGTGCCAAATTATGGGACTTATCCCTTTATCCGATTATAGCTAACACGATGATGTTAGACTCGCAACATTTTAAATATTGGATCTCAGACATAGGAAATTTTAAATATTGGATCTCAGACAATGGATCTCATAGCTTATAAACCCTAGTGTTAACCCAGGGTTTAATTCATCTTGCTAAAGGCTTGGCGTGTTTCTTGATTCTAGTTTTCTACAAGTCTGTTTGTCGAAGGGTTTTAGGGTTTGGTGTGATGTCGAATATAGGAGAGAAGAATATTACTATGCCATGTCCAGTTACTGGTTTGGTTGACAACAATTTGGATGTGGAGGAGGCTGCGCAGTCTACTGCTATTATTGGTGGAATGGGTATGGTTACTCATTCTGAATTTCCATCTACTCCTGAAGCTACTAGAGGTGTTTACTTCTACTCATGATAAACCTACTGATGTTACTGGTAGTTCAAGTGGGTTGCAACATCCTACTTTTAGTAGTGATCCGGTAGTATTGGAGGCGTGTAGGACTTTTGAGGAAGCTATGTGTGGTGCTGAATTAAAGAATACGGATAATGTGGTTGCTTTTAATCTATTACCCAAGGTTCATAATGTTCTTTAACAGCCACAACCTAATTTGAAGCCGGTTTCATATGCTGGTGCTATGTCTGTTGACCCTAAATACACGTCTAACTTTCGTAGGCTGGAGTGTATGAAGGTTACGAATGGTGTGGATCTTATTGTCCCTATGAAAGTGGTTGAAGAGGTGAACACTAGGTATGAGAATACTCTCTATGGTTATTTCCTTGGTAAACGTATTGCTTTTCCTGTTGTTGATTATTATGTTCGCAATGTGTGGGCTAAGTATCGTATACAGAAGGTTGTGATGAATGCCAAAGGGGTTTTTTTTTTCTTTAAGTTTAATTCGAAGAAAGGTGTTGATAATGTCCTTGAAAATGGTTTGTGGTTGATTAGAAATGTCCCTATTATTCTTAAACCATGGACCTTGAACAACAACTTACTTAAAGAGGATTTGACCAACATTCCTGTGTGGTTAAGTTTCATGATGTTCCTCTTGTTATGTTTTCTGATGACAGTCTTAGTCTTCTTGCCACATTGATTGGTACGCCGAAATTGTTAGATGCTTATACTAGCCAAATATGAAAGGAATCATGGAGCCGCAATAGTTTTGCTAGGTGTTTGATTGAAGTTAAGGCGGATGAGGTACTTAGGGATAACCTAACTATTGAAATACCCTTACTTGATGGGTCAGGTTCGGCTATTGAGAAGATATGGGTTGAATACGAGTGGAATCCTCCTCGTTGTGATACGTGTAAGATCTTTGGTCACACTCTTGTTGATTGTCCAAAATCTGTTTTACCCCCTATTCAGCCTACCAAGAGTGTTAAGGATGGTTTCCAAACTGTCAACAATAAGAAGAGGGGTAAACAAGGTGGTTAAGCTGCCTCAGGTCAAGGAGGGTTTACGAAACCTAATGTGGGTAAAAGGTTCCAATATAAACCCATAAAGCCTCCTGCTAATCCTTAGCAAGTCGATGTCACTAAGAAAAAGGCTGCTGATGTGCCTAGTACGAGTGGTACGAAGATTGCTACATCCAATAAATTTGATGCCCTTAGTATGGATGATACTGATGACTTTGGTATTTCTACTAAGGAAGTGAATAAGGATGTGGACGCTAGTAGTACAATGGAGGAAAAGAAGAATGAGTCTCCAAAGACTAGTAATACATTGCACGAACCGCTTGTGAGTGACTCAATGGAAGCTAACGAGTTTGGTCCTACCCCTATTGTTGAGAAAATTGGGGAGTTTGAAAATTTCTTATTGATGAGAAAGCTACTCTTGTTGATGATGATGGTAATCCTATTAAAAAGGTTGATTATCAGGGTAATAAAAAGGATTTTCCGTCTACTTCTTCTACTAATTGGGTTAACCCATTCTCTAAGGTGGGAGAGATAGTTGATTCTGATAGTGATGAAGAGGAGGTTGTGAACACTTTTGACGAGTCAGTGAACCTATTTGGTGGTGGTCATGATCGTGAAGATGATTTTGATGACTATGCGGATCAGGTCTACGATCTTTCAGAGAATTTGGATACTCTTTATGACACGTATGGTATCAAGCTTCAAGGCCTTGGTATGAAGTAATTTTGTTCTCATAGGAGTCTAATGTTTCTTTTGAGTAGTGGTTTATTTTCTTGTTTAGAGAATAGGAAGTATCTTGTTATGTAAGTCTTTCCGCCTATTTAACGGGCTAAGATATGGGATTCACCCATATCCTTTGTACTTAAACGTTTTTTGAGTGATATATTTACCGGGTCTTCAACCTTTTACCAAAAAAAAAGTGCTTCAGTAATCCTCATAATCCCCTCTACTTCGTTCATATTTTCTAAATAAGCGGGTATCCGACTAGTCTAATTATGTTTTGGTTTTATTTATGTAACTATTTTCGTAATAATTCCGAAGTTAAATATGGATAACTTATTTTGTTAATTGGGTGGTGCAAATAACTCCCACGTGGCCACGCCAACCTTTCAAAATTAGAGTACTTTACCCATGTTGCTTGTCTGACAACGGCTAAAACCCTCTATATTAGTATGCCAAAATACTAAAAAAATATATCACAAAATGAAAAAAAAAAATAAAAAAAAATACCAAGTTTTGCCAAAATATTCCCGCATATATGTGATATTATATATACATGTATTTTTTGTTTGACTTTATGATTTTAAAATCTTGCAATTCATGAAGAAAATCTCTCAAGATACGATGTTTATTATGCAATTCATGTGACCTTGGAAATCCGGAATAAAGTCTGGTCCACATGGTGTTTATTTATGTGTTTTGGGTTATATGGAGGCAGAGGACAAGATAGTTAATGCTTCCCCGAACACCATTATAGTTGTCTGATAAGGCTAGATGGCAAGGTGATGTTCCACTCACTTTAAACCTCAGCGACATGTCGGCTTTCTCACTCATCTCACTTCCACTCACTTTTTTGTGGACAAGGTAACTCACCTTGGTCATTTTTTTTACTTACGAATTCAGTAAATAAACGAAAATACAGTATGAATTCAAAATTCATTTTCAATATTCAAATTAAAATTCAAACAGTAGAGTTACGAATTCAAAATTAAACAAACCCTATCTTTTTTTCTTATATATACCCACTACATTTTCAACAAAAAAACACATCTCTCACACACAACTTAATCAAACTCTCTCAAGAATGTCTCAAGTAAATACGGTTAACACTCGACCAACAGATATCTACTCGTTATTCTCAACAGAAGAGAAACCGGTTGAGGAATTGATTGAGGTACCGGTTGTAGAACCGGTTGAGGAACAAGAACAAAATTCGTTTCAGCTTACTGAGGAACAACAACGACTTTTTCTCCAAGATGAAGAAGTACTAAGAGAAATGGAGGAAGAACAAGCACGGGAGGAAGTTGCTCGTAGGAGCAAGTAACAAGGGAGGAACAAGAACGTCGGGACGAACAATTCGACGTTTTGGAACGATAGTGGGAGGATAGTAGGTTTGCAAACGGGTCTCCTTACGACGATTGTTATGACTTAGACAACTTTGAAACCTGGAATCACTTGGATTAATCTATGTGTTTTATTTTATGTATCGCAATTTTATTTTCTTTGCAATGTAGTACTCTGCTTTGTTTCTGTAATAAATAAAAGTTTGTCTACTATGGTTCTTAATACTCGAAAATAAGTTTTCATTCATTAAAATACAAAATGAGATTTACACAATTTAACATACAACACACAAACGCACATATTGTATACACATTTTTTGAAACTTAAAAATAAATAAATAAATAAATAAATAAATAAAATAAAGAGGAACACAAGGTGAACGACTCACCTTAAGTTTCATTGGGAACCACCACTCGCGCGTGACTCAGCTAGGCAGGCAAGGGAGTGGCGCGTGACTAGTAGGCAAAGGCGAGCCACTCACCTCCATTGCCGACTAGTCTAAGAGGATATCTTCCCGTCTATTTAGAGGCTGTCGATTGGTAGGTGTTGCGTTGCTCAACTCGTATCTTAAACAGGAATCAATGGTTCCTCAATCCTAAGAGTATCACTAATGCATCAAGTTATAAATGAATTAATGCATTTATGGCAATAAATGTTAAAGTTATTTTGTCTTGATAAATTTATTAATAATGTTTGCAAGTAAAATTCTATTGCTTCAAACACTTGGCACCAACCAAGTCTTTCTTTCAAATGTTTTAAAAATCTTTCTATGTAATGGTAAAAAGCTTTTGCAAGTTTTTTCAAATAGTGAAAACCTTTTTATTAATCACCTCATTGCACATACTCTAAATGTTTGGTCGTGGTTTAATTGGTTGCATGTTTCTCTTATGGGCATATTTTTAAGTTTGTTTGATCTTTTTGTTGTATTTTTTTTTCCTTTGTGTAGTCTTCTTTTCATTTGTTGCTCCGGAGCTTTTTTATAGTCTTTTTTCTTTAATATTATCATCCTTTCAAAAAATAAAAAAATACGATATATGTTTACGCAAAAATCTAGAAAATTGTTAAGTCACGATCAAAAAATCTTCAAAATGTGTCACAAAACTATCGATTGTCACTTGGTCAGTAAGCTGTCACACAAATTGTGACTAAAAAAGTGCATTCAAAAGACAAAAGCATTAAAAAAAATCAAAATAAAAAGAGAAGTTAGACAAATGGTCGTGTATGAAGAAAAAAAATTCACAAATGAGTGAAAAAGTGAGTACTTTAACAATTATGAGAATCTTGATCTTTTTTTAAAAGTACTTTTATTAGTTTTGACGAAGGAGACAAGAGTGTTTTTGAAAGTTGCTGCGAACCACATGTATCTTTGATGTAGTGTAGATGTCGGTTAAAAATCCTTATTTCTCCAACTAGTTCTCAAAATTTTGAAATACAGTTTTTTTTTTTTTTTTTTTTTTTTTTTTTTTAAACTGATTACTTGCATCAAACAAAATTGTGCACCTAAATATTTAATTTTATAGTCCTAGACTAGGGGTGAGCATATCAGACAGTGGACTGGACCAAATCGAGAAACCGAACTGATCAGATTGGACCGAACTTATTTCGGTCCTCAGCCCGTTCTGGTCCGATCTTACGTACAACCGACCAATAATGTTTTTTCGGACCGGACCGAACACATTCGATCCGGTCCTCGGCCCGTCGTTTTGGGCTAAAACGGTATTGGTCTGGTCCAGTTTTTTTTTAACTGGCTGGTTTTGACCCGATGCTCTACTAGGTCTTATTAAAAAAATCAGTAAAATGGATTTGACTATTTAATATCCCGGGCCTTAACGGGCTCACGTAAAAAAACAAAAACTAATGTATTTACCTCATACTTTGGGCCTAGATAAGTTCACATTGAAAAAGTCCAACTTGGGCCATAACCCTATAGTAAAAATGAACCTTATAGGCCCATCCATATTCAAACACGATCATCGTCTTCACTTCCACTTTGATGAAACAAAGTTTGTGTGCACAGGTAAACTTTTGGGTTCCACTTACATGTTTTTGTGATAAAATTTGATGTGGGTATATTGAATATGGGTTAGGGTTTTTTGGATATGCATACCAGGTGTTCGACGTATTGTCTAAGTGAATATTGAAATGCCCATATAGGATTGTTTTGGTTTTTATATATTTGAAGTGGGTGTTTGTTTCCGACCTTTTGGCTGACAAATTTACGTGGTTTAAATTCACCGAAAGTAGATAAATAAACAACGAGAAAGCTCATTTGCGTATATTTAAATGTTTTTAGGTTTCATATGAGGTTCTGAAGGTCGATTTAGTTTAATCTCAAATAAGTACTTGGCATTGCCATTAGCCGCTACCTATGTTGCCCAAAATACAGTTTGGCTTTCTGAAATATTCCAAATGGTTCGTTTGCTTAGAAAAAGATAGGCAATCACAAACACCGTCCTAGAGTTAGCGAGGAGTTGAAGTTAAACGATTGGATCAAATGCGTACAGACCAAAGGGTGATTGTTTTCGGATAGTTTCTGCTTAAGTAATGGTTAGACTGTTTCTCATACTTGGTTAAGTTATTATTCTTCTTCACGGTTAATGGTAGATTATAGGTTTTTGAATGTTAGAGAAAACTTATACTACATGGATATACATTCATTTTAAGCTGATTGTAGTAT
This sequence comes from Chrysanthemum seticuspe, assembly GCA_019973895.1. Taxonomy (NCBI): domain Eukaryota; kingdom Viridiplantae; phylum Streptophyta; class Magnoliopsida; order Asterales; family Asteraceae; genus Chrysanthemum; species Chrysanthemum seticuspe. The sequence continues at coordinate 37,379,033 of BPTQ01000008.1, forward strand.
GCTATTTTTGTGGATTATGTTTCCTGCATTTTATACAACAACAACAACAACAACAACAACAACAACAAACCCAATCCCGCCTAGGCAGGGTATGGGGGAGGTAAAATGTAGACAGATCCTACCCCTACACCAGGGTACACCCGTGTGTAGAGAGACTGCTTCCAACAAGACCTCCGGCAGTTTCCTGCATTTTATAAGCTATATAAAACTGTGATACTCGAGCTAAACTAATGGAAAAATTAGGGGACGTACATTACCTTGATTATGTAGTTTAGTTTTAAGTGAAAATGCTTCATATAGTTAATAATAGTCCTTTGTGTTGTGTTTGACTGTAAGATAGGGAGAGAAGATTGTTACACATAGCAAGTCTTTAGCTTAGATATTATGCTGATTGCGTTTAGGTTATACGGCTTCCTCCATTACTATACAAGTCGTTATACGTCGTGATTGTAATATTTTTTACTTTTCCTTTTAATTTTTGGGCATTTGTGACAATTTATTGGAGTATTTTGTAATTGTGATCATGTAATGGATTTGGTATCATTGTGTTCTTCGAAATCGTTACATGCTAGTATTTCCTTTAGTAATGGCTTTACTGATGAAACTTGCCTAAATATGCTTAACTAAACCTGGCTTAACCAGTATTTGTGCAACTATCCCACTTCATTAAAGAAATGAACACCATACATTTGACTGTTCTTTTTCATTCCCAGGATTCAACTATAGCCTTGAAAACGATGACTAATGAATTGACTAATCTTTGTACAGAATAGACCTGCTACAGCCTATATAGCGTAACTACTGCAGATGCTATAATGGCCAATATTCCACCTTTTCAACCGTCAGGGTATCCTCAGGGGATGTATGATTATGCATATCAAAATGTGGGTGAAGTTTCAGCAAGGCCACCAGAGAAAGAAGCAGCCACACTATTGATACGCCGTCTTCCTGAGGCTATTCCTCATGATACTCTCACTCGGCTCTTTTCTCATTATGGCGCTTCTTGTGTCCGTCCATGCACTACTGGAAGGTAATAAGCAATTGGTACTCTCAATGTGGTTAAGTAACCTTTGGTCAAGTTTTTCCACAAGCTTAAAGAGTAATCAAGGCATGGAAGATAATTAGTTCTGACCAGTATTTCGTTATTTCAATTACATTGACATACATTCTATTCATGCAGGATGAGGAACTGTGCATTTGTTGATTTTAATAATGAGGGTGTGGCAGCTCAAGCACAACGCCAATTAAATGGGTAATTTATGATTGCAAGCTCAAGAGTTCTATTATATGATGAGATTGTTATTTAACATTCCTACGCACTACGCTCATGATATTTTTATCAGGTTACGGTTTCTTGGTAAAGTCTTGTCAGTTGAGAGAGCTAGTACTCAACCACATGATAGATCTCAGCAAAATAAATCTACGTCAGGGAATGATGCCATTTCATCAAGGGATGATGCTACTGTAGCCAAAGATTCGAAGCAGAATCCCGTGACTAAGTCCATGCCAGCACTTGAACCTATTGCTGAAAAACTTGGAGTGGAGTACCCGTTTCCCCCTCACCTTGAGTAAGTTGTACTAAAAAGGATTGTAAGATGATTACTGTAACTTGCTGCTTATTGTCACGCTTTTTAGTCTTGGATAATGACGTTTATACAATTCTGCTGTAGATATGCATATCCCCCACCAGATGGAAATATCCTGACCAATATAGTAAATGCTCTTATTGCTGTTCCCCGATTCTATACACAGGTAACTTAAGAATCTCTCGAGTAATATTGTTACTAAAATTATAATTTCTTAAATTTTGTATTACATGTTCTTGGTAGGTGTTACACTTGATGAACAAAATGAATATTCCCGCTCCATTCCGTGCAGCACTGCCGACACCACCTCTACCTCCTTCAGCACCTGCACCACTTCCACCACCACCCCCTCCTGTAGATACAAACTCTAGCTTGGCACATCTCTCAAGCGGTGAATCAGAGTTGGAGTCTTCAGATGAGGTACAGTTTCTAAGGTATATGTATGTAAGATGATGTGTAGCTCTAACATGTACGCATATCTATGATAGTAACAAGGTCTGTATGTGTACGTCTGTAGGAATAGTAGTAATCATGCAATACTAAGTTTATCAAACACTTCGATACTTTTTAGGAAAATGTTCGTGCTCTTGGACCAGGTGGACCTAAGCGCAAGCGTATCAGAAGAGAAGCTATTGTGGGTCCTGCTATTGACAAGGATGTTGCTCACGAGGCTGTTGGATTGAAACCTGCAACCTTAGTTCCTAAGGAAATCCCATTAATAAAAAAGAAGAACCCTGTGCTACAGGTTTTGATTTTTACATTTCAAGCAGAAGATAATCACAAGACAAATTGTTTTCTTGCAGTTTTTTTTAACTAGTTATATTTATCTTTTTTGGTTTCAGATTAAAATTGCTCCTAAACAAACTCAGACTGAACAAGTAGATGATGGCACAGGAGAAGACATAGAGGAGACGGAGAATGAGAATTTAAGTACTATACCTTTTGCTACTGTTGAAGAGTTGGAGCGCGGAAAATTGCCTCCAGAAGAGATTTTATCCCTTCCAATGTTTAAGGTACCGCCATGGCGCCATCTGATTTTGAATGAGTAAATAACATCATAATCTGTTCCTCTTTTTAACAGTTTTCTTCATGTTAACTAATGCTATAATTTGTTGCAGAATTATAATGCTGGAAATCCTGCTCCTGTGTTGTACATAAAAAACTTGGCGAAAGACGTCATTGCAGATGACTTCTACTATGTCTTTGGTGAATTTTAAATCCAGATAATTTCACGTTTTAAATTTTTCCTGGAGGTGAAAATATGTCGGGTTCGGTAACAGGTCTAAATGGGTAAAGGCCAAAATGTGTAAGAACGGGTTGGGTTGACCTGCTGGCAGTTTTATGTTGAACATTACAATTAATCTATGAAATTAAACATGATTACAAAAGTTAAAGTGTTAAACATAATAAGAAAGTTATTAAATTCTTTGTGATAAAACAATTAGGAGGCTGTGCACATCTGGATAATACTTGATGTGCGGCCCATTATACTCCTTTATTTCAAGCTAAATCAAGTAAAAACTTCCACATCACCCCATAAAGCTAAAATATAAATCTTAGTCTGTTTACTTTTCGGGAAATCGTTTGAAATTGCCACCTTCAAGTTTTCATAAAAAGCTGATGCGTGTTTGAAGGAATAGATGTGTAGCAAATTTAATCAGTGTTTCTTTCCTTGCCTGTATCAAGTATTAGGACAGTTTAACCTTTTAGGGTTATCTTATACAGCTGCTTGTGTTGCAGGCACTTTCTTTGGGAACATTGAAGCAGCTAAGGCGAATCTTTCTGTGAAGTTAATGCAGGTAAGAGATCCTATCCGACTTAAACTTACTGATCTAGCTTCTTGTACTTGAAAATTCTATTTCCTTTTAATGTTATGAAAATCCTTGTTACGTCTAAAAGATTCTTAAATTTGGTTAAAAGAGCGAGTGATTCGGTAATTTTGTTTGACCTTCACATAGTCAGTCGGAGCCACTATGAACTGATAGTTTGATCCTTAAAAGATAGATTAAGTGATAAGCTGGAGTGCAAGATGTTCATCCGAACAAATAGAAACTGATTATTGGGATTACAAATCCCCGTAGTTAGATAATTAGTTTCCAAAATGCAAATCCAAACACCCCCTCCGGTTCACATGCTTGCATCATGATTAACCACTCAACCATATAGGCTAATGACATTTAACTCCAAATTGTTTCTGGTTTCAGGAAGGAAGAATGAGGGGTCAAGCATTTGTAACATTCCCATCGATCGACATTGCTCACCATGCTCTGGTATGGTTCTTAATATGCCATTCTCAGCTGAAATAAACCTTTATTTTTTTATTGGAAAATTATTTTCTTAAACTTCTATGAAATATTTACGTAAGTCTATCACTTGTTTGCAGAATGTGGTCAATGGATTTGTATTTAAAGGCAAGCCAATGATCATCCAGTTTGGACGGAATCCTTCCGCTGCCAAAACAAGTTAAAAATAGCTTGCATCACAAGGCAGATGTTGTAAATCAAATATGGACTAACGAGTCAAAACAGGTAACAATGGTCAATCACCAGTTTTTAGACAATGTCAAAATTAGCTATCTATTCAAATGAGTCGGGTCAAGTCAAGTCGAGTCATTTCTAAAAACCCTTTATTAAGATTTTTTTCTCTCTCTCCATTGTTAAAGTTGTGACATTGACATGAACACATGGCCACCATGAAAAACAGGTGTGGTACAAAATGTGGGTGGCAAAAGCTAGTAGTCTTCCCTATTTTTTTGTTCATAAGAATTTTATCCACATTAAAACCACTTATTTTTCTACACAGGGTAATATTGTGAATTTACGTTTTCCAGATCTAACATATGTGACATTCGGTTCTCTGTTTACATGTTGCATCCTTGTGCTCTTTTTGCAGTTTGATATTTTAACTAGTTGCTAAAAAAAAGAGAGAATTCCATATTTACCTAATGTAAATATCAAAATGACTCTTCCTTTTGGAGATTGAGGCGAGGGTTCAATTTTTACTCCCTGCAAAAAGGCCGGAGGTCATTTGGAAGCAGCCTCTTTACCTTCGGGCAGGGTAAGACTGTTTACACCTCCTTCATACCCTGTGAAAGATGTTCATACCCCGTGAAAGACGGGATTGCATACCGTTGATTTTTACTCTTCCTTTTTGGCGTAGTAGTTACTTGAACTAATAACCGTTTATCTTGAATACTCCTAGGCTAAAGGTTTGTTTGCTATAAGGTATTACTTATGAGAGCTCAATTGATCTCTTTATATATGTTAACCTTAACTCGGTCGATTTAGCGCCCAGTGTGAGAAACTAAAACCAATATGATGAACATTGAACCAACTTGTCTAGTTTCTGGTGACATAAGGCAAACGTTGATGAGTGATACTCAGTAAATTCAAACACAACTCTCTAAAGGTAACGAGTAGTTTAAATCGGTGACCACTTGTAACCGAAGAAGCAAAACAAATCTTCATTTCAACAAAAGAAACACATGCTATAACAGTACGAGCATATCGTGCCCTTGTATACAAGTTACATAATTGTTTTGCAACTATCTTATAGATTACCAAGACTCGTTCGCTAATTTAACGTGTCAAATTGATTCATTGTACAATATGAACTACAAGGGAATGAGCAGAACTGATCACCTCATTTTTATTTATCAAGTTTGAGCTTGTTTCAAGCCTTATAATTTCAGCTCGAGCCCGGTTCATGACAAATTCCAAAAGCTTGGGTTCGACTCATTTTTATGATGAGCATAAACGACATAAAGATTGACTCAAGCTTAGCTTGTTAGGCACATTATGCTCGAGCTTCGAGGTCAAATCAATTTCCATTTAAACATATGTATGAGTTATTGATGTGTGAATATACAAATTAATTGACCTTTGAAGTCAAACTGACTGCCTTATTTTTAATAATATAGTAGAACTTTTTAGTTTTAAAACATTCACATTGAGTTCGATCTTAAAATTTTATCAACTTAATCTCTTAAGTTCAAATCTCAATTTGAGTTCTTGATCAATGAATTTATACGTTTTGAAAGTAGGGGTAGCAATCGATTCGTATTCGGGTTTACGGGTTAGTATAACATTTACCCACACAAGAGCCGTTTATTAATTGTGTCAAGAAACTCAATTGCAACCTAGATCGACCTACATATCACATGTAACACGTTTAACATATTTAAGTAAATAGGTCAATCGATAAAGAAGGTTGATGATTTGCTGATTCAACATATTTAATTCCAAACATGATAAAATAACTATACAACAAAATTCCAATGATAACCGAGTTATAATCTTAATCCATTGTCATATTAAGTACATAATCTAGTGCATTTAGCTAAATTAAACATAAAATCAAAGTTATATATTTTATCTTTTAGAGGCTTATATACTTAAACAGGTTTAGAGGTTAACATGTTTAATATTATTCAACCCCAAAGATTTTATTAAACGATTTAGACGGGTTAAATTGTTTTTGACCAAAACATGTTTATCCTCAAACCAAACTTGTTTAACCTCATGCCGGTTTGTGTCGTTTAGTGTGTCTTATCGAGAATTGTCACCTAACAAACTACCTTAATTTTTATGGTGGACTCAATCATACCTTGATCTCATTTAAAACATTAAGATTAGAAGTAGTGGTAACAACTCACTCAGCGTCACCTCAGCTTTCTCTCTCCTCTTATTTTCACTCACTCCCACTCACTATACATCCATAGTGGTCACTCCCACTCACCTTTATAAAAATGTACCACACTAAATACCACACACACTAAAAAAACAAAAAAAACAAATACTTTTTCATTTTGGGCCCATAATCTCAGCTTTCTCTGCTTGGTGAGTTACTTACCATACGCACCCTTTTTTTTGGCGACTCACGAGCGACTTGGACATAGGGAGTGGTACTCACTCACGAGCCATTGACCGGATTTGACCGGTTTCCAAACCGGTTTGGAACCGGTTCCGGATTAAGGTCAAAGTCAAAAAACCGGTTTCGGTTTAAACCGAACTGGTTTTTATAAGATTTCGGGTTCAAAAAACTGGAACCTATAGAATCGGTTCTGGATCGGTTTTGAGACCGGATTGAGAAAAAAAACCCGGTCAAACCGGTTTGAAAAACCGGTGAATTTTGGACCAATTTGACCATACGCCCTTATGCCCATAAGGGCGTATGACCTGTACTCAGAAAGTGTGAATTTGCAATTTTAGGCAGAAGGCCTTATGCCCAGCCCATAAGGGCATATGACCTATAACTCAGAAACTAAGAAAACCACATTTAATTGCAGAAGACCATATGCCAAGAAGTGGAAGGTCTTATGCTTCCATTCTCAGATTTTACCAAAAACACAACTTTCAGCAACTTACTCTAACTTCTGAAAAACCGACTTTCAAGTCTCAAAACTTAACGAAACTTTTCAGAAATCTTTAATATAATATAATACATCATTTTCATAACCATTCAACTTGTTTGACCCCAAAATGGGTGAAAATACACCTTAAACCAAAACACCCCTTTAACCTCAATAACCATTCGACCAGTTTGACCCGTTAGTAATACGTTTGCGTTTTCTACACAATAAACTCAGTAAATTTCAATTTTTATTCAATAGACTCATAAACATCACATAAAGTACTTGAATCACAAAATTAATATGATTTATTCATTATCGTCTTCAACTTAGAAGGTTTAAATGGGTTTAGATAAACATTATAGCCGTTTTTAAACGGCTACATTTCGTCCCAAACGGCTATAAATCAACCACTGTCTTGGAAATACGCAAAGCAAAAAAAACCGGTTTGAAACCGGTGTTTCCAAACCGGTCTCAAACCAGTCCCCAACGTCTATATTAAAAACCGGTTTCAATCCGCCGGTTTTGGCCAAACCGAACAGGTTTGGTTAAAATCCGGTGTTGACCGGTTTTGGTTTCCGATTTTTTTTTGTTCCGGTTTCGGTTTTTTTTGCCATCTCCGTGAGTCACTCACTCACTCTCAAAAAAATACTCCACTCCGTCCAGCTTAAACTAAGTTATGAATTAATTACTTGAGGACTTATGGGCTGTGTAAGCGGGCTTAAAACTAGCTAAAAGCCTAAAACATACAATCAGAGTATATAATATAACAATTAAAACGTTAAAAGCTTCTTAGGGTTTTACCTTTTTTTCTTAATGGAAACGATTGGCAGAAGTTCCTCCAAAGTTCCAGTCCCGTTTGAGGATGTCATCGGTAGAGAAGGCAGATCATCCAAAAAGCTGATTACAAACACAAAATCCATGCATGCAGTTGAATACAACGACGACCTTCTGATTGAAATCTTACTCCGGTTACCTGTAATCTCACTTGTTCTGTTCAAATCCGTATGCAAACGTTGGTTATCTCTCATTAGCAATCCTTCTTTCCGTTTGCGCCGGAACCAAATCCCTACCTTCGATCCTCCTTGTGGTCTCATTCTTCGAGTATCTCCATGTTTGGCCAAGAATTATGAGTTTGTGTCATTAGATACCCGAATTCAATACAAAAAATCTGCATTGAAGACCCCCTTCACTTTTATATCCGAGTTACATAATGTTGGTATTTTGCAGTCATCCCATGGTTTGCTTCTCTGTCGTGGTGGAATCAAGAATGATATGTATTACGTATACAATCCATGCATTAATCTCTTTAAGATGCTTCCACAATGCTCGAATATAATTGTCTGTGGAACAAGAATAGCTTTTGATCCTACAAAATCACCTCACTACAAAGTCATTCAGACTATATTAGTGCATGGCCGGGATGATCGTTTTTTTAAAATTCAAATACAAACTTACTTTTCAGAGACACGTAACTGGAGCTTTTGCACTGATCAATACCCGATAAGTAGGTTTAATTATTTTGACAATGGAATATATTGGAATGATGCAATTTATTGGTTAGCTACTGTAATTAAGCCTGAAATTATTTATAAGTTAGATATTAACGTTGAGCATCAGGCATTAACAACCATAGATATCCTCTTGGATAGTAAGGTGCCTTCTATATTTGATTGCAAGTTGTGTGAGTCTCGTGGTTGTTTGCTTCTTCTTTGCTTTTATCAGTGTGGTTATTCTGGACATATAGATGTTTATGAAATGAGGAATGGTTTATCTGGATGGTCAGTAAAGTACTCTATGAATGTTGATGACATTACAAGACCATTTCCTAGAGATTGGAGCATTTATTCAAATGCTTGGAGTATGGTTTTGGGAGAATCAGAAGAGGATTCATTTATGTTAATTGAAATTTTTGGAAAGCTTGTACAGTACAAACCCGTCTCAAAGACTTCCCGAGAGCTTTGTGAATTTACATCAGTTGGCTCTACTTCTTCTGCTATATTTCACTTCATTGCATTGTTTGCTAGTGCTGGTTGGTGATTCTGCTTTCTGTTTCAGGTTTGATTGTCGTATCTTTTATAAGTCAACGTAACCCATTACAATTTGTATGTAAACTATTATGTTAAATGTTAGTGGATTTAAGTATTTGGTTATACGGTTAGTGATGCTGGTTCGTCCATCTTATTACTGAAATGCATACCTTTATAAGTAGCATAACATTCAAATACTTACTCTTTAGATACATATGATTGGATCTTTTGTGACAATCAATGTTTAATTGTACAAGCATTATGATCACAAGTTACTCGAATCACCTTTTTGTTTGCTTCATGGACTATGGTACACTAAGTGAAGCATTGTTAGCTTAACTAATTTTTAGACCAACTTATCATATTGGAATTGTTTTAGGTGCCTATGACTAAATTTTCTAGTCACTAGTTACGAGGTCAGCCCGCCAACCCAATGCACCTTGAGAGACTACTGATATGTTTCTATGTGTGTAGTGCCACAAGCTCAAAACAACAATTTGTTATTTTAACTTCTACAAAAATAGAAAAACCAAGGATGAAGCTATATAGCAGTGCAATTTTACAAGCCTGTTCTTGACTAGTTATATTATATACTAAGGGTAAAAAGGTCATAAATACTTTCTCACGGAGTCTGGATTAGCATAGTGTTCAGGGCTTCAGGCAGACTTCTCCTTTAGAGGTGGTGGGAATTAAAGAGGAGACGGAAAGTCTAAGCTGCCGATATCCTGTTAACAAATGGCGAAATCCAGTAAAAATAAAATTGCTCCCATTTATTCTGTCGACCCATCCATATGCCTGCAGAAAACACACAAAATTTATAGAATCAAGACCGCCAAGTTAGAGAAATGACCAAAATACCTTACTCATTGCAAAATAGAGAAACCGAATGTCAAATAATACCCTTTTACCTCAATACGGAGTATTTCTCAAGTGGTTGGATGTCATCTCATATAGAGATTTTATCAATTTCTAAGGATTATTGATTTATTTTCAGCCAGTTAAATAACATGCATGTCTACCAAGTGAAATACACGTACGACATGTTAACACAAACCAAACGGAGGAAGGGAGAATCAGTCAATGACATTAGTGGATGTTTGCATTCAAAAATATCGTGTACGATGGATTAATGTTACAAACAACAGCATTTGCAATTTATCTAAAGCTTAAGCTATAGACTTGTAGAGTACACAGACCTCCAAAGTGCAGGTTTAATGCATATATCAGGTTTAATGAATAATAAAAGTTATTGGCAGGATTCATTGACGAACCGGTATATCCTCCACCAAAATACATGAGCGTCTCCATTGACATGGAAAGCGATAATTTATTCATAGCCTCATAGGTCTGCTAGTCGGGCCTTTAGGGATAATGTAAAGGACAAGTGTCGTACTAGTAAATGTCAACAGGCCCTCGGCAATAGCCCCTGTATGCATATCTACTTTTACAAATGGTCCTCTAAGCATGTGTTTGTATTGCAAATGGCATAAATTCATTAACTGTCAATGCACCTCCAGCAGCCTGTTAAGATTACAAACGTGGATTATATTATTGATGTCAAACTCATTACCTCAAAATTTTACTATATAAATATAGTAGAACTTCAAATTTGAAATTACAGAATTCATTCCGGTTTTTAGATCATGGTGGATCTGATTGACCTCTGAAGTTTATAATCTAAACATATGTGCACTGTTTGAGTTCTCGATTTTAGAATATACGCATTATATTGACCATTAATGTCAAACCACTTACCTCTTTTTTTTTATTCTATAATGTGAGTAGTGAAAATTGAACTTAGAGCTAATCTAACTAGAATAGAGCAAGAATATATAGAGAGAAAAAAGTACTATTTGTGTTGAATTGCATATATGTTATCATGTTATATATGTATTACAAAAAATTAGAGTTGATGTTTATACTAATCAGAATACTAATTACTGTAAGAAGCTCAACTATCTAGCGACTAAACCATATACTCTAGTGGATACGTTATGATAAGTATTACGTATACAATCCATCAATTAATCTTGTTAAGATGCTTCCCGAACCAGTTATTACAGTACTATTGATGTTTCGAGAATTGCTTTTAATCGCACAGAATCACCTCACTACAATGTCATTCAGATTGTATTAATATTAATGCTTGATAATTAATGACGTTGGTTATTTAATTCAAATACAAAATTACTCTTCAGAAACATGCAAGTGGAGTGTCCCCTATTTTTTTGTTCATAAGAATTTTATCCAAATAATATCCACTTATTTTTCTACACTGGTAATGTTGTGAATTTACATTTTCCAGATCTAACATAGGTGGATACACCTGGGTGATAAAGGGGATGATCATGTGCTTCTCTTTCTACTTTCAGTTGTTCTCTGTTTACATGTTGCATCCTTCCATTTTGTGGAGTGCTCTTTTTGCAGTTTGATACATTAACTAGCATAACTTGTAAGTTGTAAGTGATGCCTTGAATACATGTACTTAGAGCTCACGATATGGTAATGTTGAGGCCGGCGTTATGCCTAGGTGGCAGCGCGTTGGTCGGCGTTACCGTCCAAGTTGATACAAGAACGTATGTTGTAACGTGCAAAAGACAAAAACAAAATTACAAACACCCCCCTCCAAACGGCTAGCGGCGCTTTAATTATAAAAAAATAATTATAAAAATATAAAATAAATAAAATTTCAAAACCTTATAAATACCCACTTTCACATCTTTTTTCTACACACTTCCACAACTCAAACTCAAATTTATATACTTTCATTCACACAAAAAAGATGTCGGGATATCCAAACGAGAGTTTTTTGAACCTACTCGGTATGGCGGATCCGAACGCGGGATCTTCTTCTAACCCGAACCCAAACGCGTCTTCATCCAGTTTCCTTAACCCACTCGGCATGACTCCCGAGCAACTTTTTCAACAACAACAAATGTTTCTCATGTGGCAAAATGCCAATTTCCAAAATGTACAACAAAACCCACCACAATTCGAACAATAAACCCAACTGCAAACCCAATCCTCACAATCACAATTCGACCCCGAAGCTCCGCCAATTTCATATTTACCCAAATTAAATATCAATATGACTCCTCCATTTTGGCGTAGTAGTTGCTTGAACCAATAACCTCTGGTTAATAAAGCAACATCAGATATATCTTGAATACTCTTAGGCTAAAGGTTTGTTAGTTATAACGTATTAGTTAGTTATGAAAGCTCAGTTGATCTCTTTATAAATGTTAACCTTTAACTCTATCAATTTAGCACCATTGTGAGAAACTAAACCCAATATGATGAATATGAACCAACTTGTCCAGTTTCTGGTGACATAAAGTGTGATACTCAATAAATTCAAACACAACTCTCTAAAGGTAACTAGTAGTTTAAATCATCGACCACTTGTAACCGAACAAGCAAAAGAAACACATGCTGTAATAGTACTGGCATATCATGCCCTTGTATACAACTTGCATAATTGTTTTGCAACTATCGTATAGTTTACCAAGACTCATTCATTACTTTAGCATGTCAAATTGATTCATTGTACAACATGAACTACAAGCAGCTAGGAGTGTAAACGAGAAGAGCATTTATATATATCAGGTTTGAGCTTGTTTCAAGCCTTATATTTTCAGCTCGAGCTCGGTATGTGACAAATTTCAAAAGCTTTGGTTCGACTCATTTTTATGATGAGCTGTTATGGGTCAAAATAAGAAAGTCAACAGAAGTCAACAATAAAAGTCAAACCCACATCAAGAACAAGTTCAACTGCTTTTCCTTGTATAAATGCAATTCAGTAATTCATTTGTAGATAGCTTATCAATGTGTAAAACTACTTTTCTCTCTGTAACAATTCATCATTCTAATAACAATCACCATTGTTCTTCAATTCGAGTTTCTATTCTTATTTGCTTGAACTCCTGTTGTTGAACCAGGCTATCTTCGATTCATCTTGAGTCCTGGATTAGTCATATCTTGTTTGTACATATCAATTGGTATCAGAGCATCGTTCTTGGCCGGTTAAAAAAAAAATCCAAAAATACGCACCAAAATCATTCATTTTTCTGATTTCCAATCACAAAACGTGTTATTGTGTCAATCCTTCATAGTTAGTTACAAATCTTGATAGTTAGTTACGGTTCTTGAAAAGTTGTTACAGTTGTTACTCTATTTTGGAAAAGTTTGTTAGTCTGTTTCAATTCTTGGTTCACTTTTGATCAAAATGCCTAGTTTAACACGTTCTAGTACCAGTAATGAAGATGAGCCTATGAGGGAGATGATGAGACAATTGAAAGAGGAATTAAGGCGTGAATTGTTGGTAGAATTAAGGGGTGGTGTTGTTACTCGTGATCAGAATATGGTGGCAATGCATCAGGGTGTTAATCAGGGCGAAAATACTCAGTTCAATACGGTCACAAAGCTTGAATTTCCAAAGTTTGGAGGAAATGGGGTTAGGGAATGGATGTTTATGAGTGAGCAATTCTTTAAAGTTCGTAACGTTCCTGATGAGCATAAGGTAAATCTCATTTCTCTACACTTGTTTGGCAAAGCTTTAGAGTGGCATAAGGTTGTTACAAGTTCATATTTTTTGGGAAAAAATGTGGCTTGGATGACTTATAAAACGTCAATTTTGCAAAGATTCGGGAGTGAAGTGACTGAAACCTATAATGTAGAGGTCACAAAAGTTCAAGATCAGTTGTTAACATCAGGTTTTAATCAAGTTGGCTTTGGTGTCGATATGAATTCAAGGGAAAAAGTGGAAAATGATATTAAAACCGTTGATGGGTTGGATTCAGAAAGTCTTGAGTCAACTGAAGATGGGTTGGATTCAGAAAATCTTGAATCAACTGAAGATGGGTTGGAAACGGTGACTGGAAATGATGCCGACAACATGGGATGGCATGTTGGTGCTGGTGTTGGTGATTGGCGAAAATATGAAGATAGGTTATTAGGAGCCAAAGATGCATTACTGTTAAGGTTACATGGGAGTTTGATTTGTTTGGTCATTTCTTCATGTGGTCATGAAAAGGCGCATAAGGCACAAATAGAAGGTGATTATATTTTAACAAATATACAAGTGTTTGATCCAGGAGGAAAACGAGTTGGTGATTCAAAGGGGTCTAGCGGGGAAAAAGTGCCTAATAAACAAGTAATGGAGATTATAGTTGTTGTGACATCATATGTTCTGGTTGAGAAATCATTGTTAAGATCTAAAGAATATGAGTTTGAGGGCGTTGGAGACTTGTTTGATAATGTGGTTATAGGTAAATTCGATCAGGGAAGATGTTATGGGTCAAAATAAGAAAAGTCAACATTTTCTCCTTCCTCCCATTTTCTCCTTCCTCCCATTCTATAAATACATCTTGTTCATTACATTTCTAGATATCAAATTCACTTGTAAAACAGTTATCTTCTATCATTCTCTCTCACATCATTGTAACAAACTATATTCATTAATAACAATCATTGTTCTTCAATTCGAGTCTCTATTCTTTATCTTCTTGAGCTCCTGTTGTTGAATCAGGCCATCTTTGGTTCTCCATTGAATCCTGGATTGGTCATATCTGTTGTGACATCATATGTTCTGGTTGAGAAATCATTGTTAAGATCTAAAGAATATGAGTTTGAGGGCGTTGGAGACTTGTTTGATAATGTGGTTTTTATCCGTATTGGCTTGAATCATGTTGGTAATGTTGGTTCACCGGTCATAGATTTTGATGTTGGCGGTATTGGCTTGAATCATGTGGTGTCTGAATTTATGGCTTTCAAGATGAAAACCATAGTTGAAAGCATTTTATATCAGCCTATAATAGGTAAATTTGATCAGGGAAGAAAACAAGGTTTTTATCTAAGAAATGATGCATGGCAAATCGAGCATGGTGTCAATTGTATTGTAGTGGAATCTGTTCAGAGCATATCACAGTTTAGTCTTTCAGATTCAGTTCAAAGTGAACTGGTACCTGGTGACATTAGCAAACATGGAAAGGGTGGAAATGAACTAGATGTTAATGATACATTTATGGGTCTTGCTGATGCTTGTTTTGGAGTTGATTTTTATGATCCTCCTCAGCCTCTATGTGTTAAGGATTCTCAAACACCAACCCAATTTGAACTCCATTACAGTAAATGCAACACTGGTATTGCTAATGGTAGAAATAACAAAAGAGTATGTTGTTTTTGGAGTGTTTGGCAAAAGGGAAGGATGATGGAAGGTATTGAGAAAGGTTACTTCGGTTTGATTTGAATTCTTAGATGCTTGAGGACAAGCATCATTTCAAGCGGGATGGATTGTTATGGGTCAAAATAAGAAAGTCAACAGAAGTCAACAATAAAAGTCAAACCCACATCAAGAACAAGTCCAACTGCTTTTCCTTGTATAAATGCAATTCAGTAATTCATTTGTAGATAGCTTATCAATGTGTAAAACTACTTTTCTCTCTGTAACAATTCATCATTCTAATAACAATCACCATTGTTCTTCAATTCGAGTTTCTATTCTTATTTGCTTGAACTCTTGTTGTTGAACCAGGCTATCTTCGATTCATCTTGAGTCCTGGATTAGTCATATCTTGTTTGTACATATCATGAGCATAAACGAAATAAAGATTGACTCAAGCTGAGCTTGTTAAGCACACTAGGCTCGAGCTTTGAGGTCAAACCAGTTACTTTCTAAATAGATGTATGAGTTCTTGATGTGTAATTGACCTTTGAAGTCAAACCAACTACATTATTTTTTCTATTTCTACTCATAATATAGTAGAACTTTGTAGTTTTAGAACATTCACATCGAGTTCGAGTTCAAAATTTTATCCAGTGAATCTCTTAAGTTCGAATCTTAAACACATGTCATTTGAGTTCTTGATCAATGAATTTATGCTCATTGAAAGTAGGGTAGCAATCGAGTCGTGGTCGGGTTGGCCTATCCGGATTCGCGGGTTGGGGAGTTAGTATAATCTCTACCCAAACACGACCCGTTTGTTAATCGTATCAAGAAACTCAATCGTAACCTAGACCTGCATATCACGTGTAACTCGTTTGTGACGTGTTTAACATGTTTATGTAAATAGCGCTTAAGAGGGTTGTCGGTTTGTCGATTAAGTTTAAATCCAAAAATAATATAAATAACATACAAATAAATATACAACTATTTTAATGATATCTGAGTTATAATCGTAATTCATTATTCATTGTCATATTAAGTACATAACACAATGCATTTAATCCAAATCCATAAAATTAAAGTTATATATTTTATTTTTTAGAGGCTTATATAATTAAAGGGTGGTGATTTGCACACTCTTATAAATGATTGGAACACTCAAATTTTAGGTGTTTCAACTTTTATACCCTCAAAATTTGAGTGTCCCAATCATTTAAATGAGTGTTGGGTTCATGAGTGGACGTGTTATATACTTATTTAACCCAAACATGACCCGTTTATTAAACGGATATAACAGGTTGACCCACTAAAAAAAATACCTCTATTCTCCACACTTATTTTGCTACGATATGGTCAAGTGTGGATATTTTTTTTATATAGATAATAATTTTGCCACATTAATATGTGTCACAATATTTTAAAAATTAATCCACATATATAAGTGTGTATAATTATAATAAAGCTACATGTGTACAATTATAATAAAGTTACACTTATATATGTAGCAAATGTTTCCACACTTTTTATTATAAACATTATTTTTCAATTTTGCAACACTTTTAGGTGTAGACGTTCAAAAAAAATTTCCACACATTTAACTATAGAAATTTGGATAATATCTTCACACTTATTGTTGGTTTGTGGGAGTTTAAAACACACGTAAACGACTAGAAGTGTGTGAGCCTATGGGGGCACACACGTTAAACACGAAAGTACGTGATAAACGGTTTCATTACTTGAATACATTCGACCCGTTGTGAATGCATACAATCCAATCCATCAAACTACCCATGGACTTGTCTATATTCTGTTTGGGTCGGTTTAGGAGAAACCATGGGCCTAGTACTTATAACTGATCGGGTTGGTGGGTGTTTGGTTTATTGCTTGTCGCTCAAGACATGAGCCCAAGCTATAGTTGGTTTAAACACTATATAAACAAACACACTAGCATCAATTCAGACGATATATACATATCCCTAATACTCACGATTACTGTTCCAAAACCTCCTGCCAGAATCGATTACATCTTTTGTTTTCTAATCTATTGGATTTTTAATCAAGATCCAATTAGGGTTTTGAATTCTAAAGCTTGCATCGTTTTGTTTGATCCAAGAAGAGTTTAGAATTTTGTTTTCTGCTTGTTCCAAGATTGAATCGCAGCAGCAAGGTTGGAGTGGGTTTTTCTGTTCGTTTGTTTTCTCGGACAACAAGGGATAGGATATCGGACTTATGGGCTTTGTAAGCGGGCTTAAACCTAGCTAAATCATACAATGAGAGTATATATAATATACCTAACAAATTAAAAGCTTATTAGGGTTTTACCTTTTTTCTTAATGGAAACGATTGGCAGAAGTTCCTCCAAAGTTCCAGTCCTGTTTGAGGATGTCATCGGTAGAGAAGGCAGATCATCAATAAAGCTGATTACAAACACACAATCCATGCATGCAGTTGAATACAATGACGACCTTTTGATCGAAATCTTACTCCGGTTACCTGTAATTTCACTTGTTCTGTTCAAATCCGTATGCAAACGTTGGTTATCTCTCATTAGCAACCCTTCTTTCCGTTTGCGCCGGAACCAAATCCCTACCTTCGATCCTCCTTGTGGTCTCATTCTTCGAGTATCTCCATGTTTGGCCAAGAAATACAAGTTTGTGTCATTAGATACCCGAATTCAATACACAAAATCTGCATTGAAGACCCCCTTCACTTTTAGGTCCGAGTTACGTAATGTTGATATTTTGCAGTCGTCCAACGGTTTGCTTCTCTGTCGTGGTGGTATCAATAATGATACGTATTATTATGTATACAATCCATGCATTAATCTCTTTAAGGTGCTTCCACAATGCTTGAATAAATTTGAAACTGTTTATGATGCAAAAATAGCCTTTGATCCAACAAAATCACGTCACTACAAAGTCATTCAGACTGTATCAGTGTATGGGGATGATGGTTTCTTAAAAATTCGAATACAAACTTACTCTTCAGAGACAAGTAAATGGAGTTTTTGCACTGATCAATACTCGAGATATTCTTTTAATTATTTTAAAGATGGAATATATTGGAATGATGCAATTTATTGGCTACCTAGTGCATTTAAGCCTGATTTTATCAACAAGTTAGATATTAACGTTGAGCATCAGGCATTAACAACCATAGATACCCAGGTGCCTTCTACTACATATAATTGCAACTTGTGCGAGTCTCATGGTTGTTTGCTTCTTCTTTGTTCTGTTTGGTGTGATTATACTCGAAATATAGATGTTTATGAGATGAGGAATGGTTTATCTGGATGGTCAGTAAAGTACTCTGTGAATGTTGATGACATTACAAGACCATTTCCTAGAAATTGGAGCATTTATTCTAATGTTTGGAGTATCGTTTTGGGAGAATCAGAAGAGGATTCATTTATGTTATTTGAAGTTTTTGGAAAGCTTGTACAGTACAACCCCGTCTCAAAGACTTCCCGTGAGCTTTATGAATTCGCATATGTTGGATCTACTGCTTCTGCTATATTTCACTTCATTGCATCGTTTGCTAGTGTTGGTGTGTGATTCTGTTTTCTGTTTCAGGTTTGATTGTCGTATCTTATATAAGTCAATATCCCAATACGATTAATATGTAAACTATTATGTTAAGTGTTAGTGGATTTAAGTATTTGGATATACGGTTAGTGTTGTTCCATCTTAATACAGGAAGAAGTTTGCAACAAAAGTGGTTTGGAAGGATTTATGCTGTAATGGTAATAAGGTGTCATGGCATAAGTTGGTCTGGTTTGCACAGAATATCCCTAAGCACTCTTTTGTTCTTTGGATGGCAATTCAAGAAAGACTTATGACACAAGATAGGATTGCAGAATGGTTTCCTAACAATGATATGAAATGTGTTTTCTGCAAGCAGTGTAATGATTCTCATCAGCATCTGTTTTTCAGTTGTCCTTATACTAGCAAAGTGTGGAGTGAATTGCAGAAGTTGATTGATATAAAGTTCTCATTCAATTGGAGTAACATTGTACAAGAGTTTTCCATTCTTAATGCAAACAGAAATATATGGAGCATAGTTAGGAGGTTGGTCCTAGGTGCAGCTATTTATTTTGTATGGCAAGAAAGGAACACAAGAATTTTCAAACATACTGAAAGAACAGTGGAATCATTGTTACAGAATGCTAAGGAAAGTATAAAGTGGAGGATTATGAATTTTGTAGTGAAGGACACTCCTAATGTCAAGGCTGTTGAAACTAAATGGAATGTGCAGATGAGAAGAATCAAGAAATCTGCAACATAAGCTGTAGTTTAGATATATGTTGTTGTTGTTTCAGTTGGAAAGTATAGTGATATGTATAGTTGGGAGTTTTGTTTTTAGAATGCTTGTTTTTAGTCAAGCTTATTTGTGTTTTAGGCTCTTTTAAACTTCATGGGATATGTCCATGGAAAGGAAGAAGAGTCTGTTACTTTTGTGATTAATAATATTTCACCTTTCACAAAAAAAAAAAAAAAAAACAAAAAAAAGAAATGCATTATATAAGTAGCAAAAATTCAAATACTTGCTCTTTAGAAACATAGGGCTAGTGATCAATATCTGGATCATATAAACCCTCAGACTCTTGGATAGTAAGGTGCCTTCTACAGCATGTGTTGTACTGGGTATTGCAAATCTGCAGTTACACGATCCAATAAATACATAATTGATCCGTTCATACGGCACAAGGTAAATCCCAATCAAAAGTAGACAACATGTTTGTTGTTAATTATAAGAAAGCACAAGAAGGCTATGCAACACTATGTATGATATACTTATGTTTAAAGTATTGGACTCCTATATTAGCGTAAGTATTTAGTCTTTTGTTATAGTAATATTTGGTCCTTTTAGAGAATGGCAACTAGCAACTGGCGACTCACAAAAAGAAACACATGCTAACACTACTAGCATATCGTGCCCTTGTATACAACTTAACTGTTTTGCAAACTATCGTATAGATTACCAAAACTCATTCATTAATTTAACATGTCAATTTGATTTATACACTATGAACTACAAGCTGGGTTGTAAACGAGAAGGCCTGATCAGCTCATTTATATTTATCAAGTTTGAGCTTGTTTCAAACCTTATATA
Organism: Chrysanthemum seticuspe; assembly: GCA_019973895.1. Classification (NCBI taxonomy): domain Eukaryota; kingdom Viridiplantae; phylum Streptophyta; class Magnoliopsida; order Asterales; family Asteraceae; genus Chrysanthemum; species Chrysanthemum seticuspe. The sequence continues at coordinate 37,399,274 of BPTQ01000008.1, forward strand.
TATTTTCAGCTTGAGCTCGGATCGAGACAAATTCAAAAGCTTTGGTTCGACTCATTTTTATGATGAGCATAAATGAAATAAAGATTGAATCAAGGTCAGCCTAATAATTAAGCACATTATATCTAAACATATGTATGAGTTCTTGATGTGTGAATATTTAAATTTTTTGACCTTTAAGGTCAAACCAACTACCTTAATTTTCTATTTCTACTCAAAATCTTAAACATAAGTCTTTGAGTTAATGATCAACTAATTTATACACATTGACATTTATAGTCAACCAACTAACTCAGTGACTTAGTTTATGGGAGATGATTTGTACACATTGTGTTTTGATTTGTACACTCTAATGTGCAACCTGTTAAAGCACAATATATATGCACTACAACTGTTTAATGCACAGTTTTGAGTGTACCAATCAATTTTTGGAGTGTACAAATCATTTCTCTTAGTTTATATGCTCCAGCTAGATAAAAGTATGACTCATCCATACCTTGATCTCATTTAAACCTAAACTTTAATTGAATTAGTTACTTGAACTAGAATATTAACTGCAAAGGAGATGAGAGAATTGCCACCTAGTCCAACAACATAAAACGCCGTGGTACCCGTAGGATTAAAACTAGCACCACCTAAAGCACCAACAATTATGATACCAAAACAAACAATATATCGAAGAGATAGTGTTCAACATTGAAGCTTTTCTATGTACACCAATAACTTAAAATTTCCATGAGAATGTATATGATTATCAACCAAGCGCGGTTGTGGGTTTCAAGGGTCGACCAGGAAGTGTGTGATTTTTAAAGTGTTGTGAGTTAGCCATTCTAAAATTATAGGGAATTATATGCACATATATAGTTTTTTGGTGTGTGTGGATTATGAGGACTTATGGTCTTTGTAAGCGGGCTTTAAACTAAATTATACAATGCGATCATAATATAAGAAGAAGATGAGCGGAAAAAAAGAAGCTTATTAGGGTTTATAACTTTTTAAATATCTTCATGGATTCACAACATGCAGTTGAATATAATGATGATCTTTTGATTGAAATCTTACTCCGATTACCTGTAATCTCAATTCTTCTGTTCAAATCCGTATGCAAACGTTGGTTATCTCTCATTAGCAATCCTTCTTTCAGTTTGCGTCGGAACCAAATACCTACCTTCGATCTGTTGCTGGATACATTGTATATGGGAATATTCTTTTTGCAAGTGGACAAGTTGATTGAGTCTCAATACAGTGTTTCACAACACTATAAATAGAGGAGTTTACAACATCAGTTGGCATCCCATCTACAACATACACCACATACAAAGTGTTTGTGTTTTCTTTCTTTCTCCTAGTATTTGAGTCTATTAGAGAGTTTGTAGTATTTCCTAGTTACAAGAGATTCTTATTAATCTTTGTAATTAGAGAAGGTGTAACTCCTAATTTTCATCATAGTGAAACGTATCTTTCCTTGCCCGTGGTTTTTACCCTATTGGGGTTTTCCACGTAAAATCCGTGTGTCATCTTTTATTATATTTCTTATTTTAGTTGTGGGTTTGCTTCAGTCCGGTGTCACTTTTCTCAACAAGTGGTATCAAGAGCTAAGGTTGGGTGTGTGTATAATTATTTATCGTATGCTCTGTGGTTGCCACTAATTAGTGGACCCTCCACATCAAAAGATAAATAAAATTATACTCACTCAAAAGGTGTTCGTTACTATTATTAACAAATAATAGTTTTGTCGAAAAGTAGATTGTGATTGTAGCAATGGCGGCGAAATTTGAAATTGAAAAATTCAATGGGAATAATTTCTCATTGTGGAAATTAAAGATGAAGGCTATCCTTCGAAAGGATAAATGTTTAGCGGCCATTGACGAAAGGCCAGCTGAGGTCACGGATGACAGTAAATGGGACGAGATGGACGGAAATGCTATTGCAAATCTTCATCTGGGATTAGCAGATGGAGTTTTGTCAAGCATAGAGGAGAAGAAAAGTGCAAAGGAGATTTGGGATCATCTTGCTCGATTGTACGAGGCAAGATCACTCCACAATAAAATTTTTCTTAAGAGGAAACTTTATGCTTTGCGCATGACGGAATCTACTTCAGTGACTGAGCACGTTAATAACCTGAATACTTTATTTTCTCAACTCACATCTTTGAGTTGTAAAATAGAGCCACAAGAACGTGCTGAAATTCTACTTCAAAGTTTACCTGACTCATATGACCAACTCATAATCAACTTAACCAGTAATGTTCTTTCTGACTATCTAGTCTTCGATGATGTTGCAGCCGCTATTCTGGAAGAAGAAAACATGCGTAACAATAGGGAGGACAAACAGACCAGTTCAAGACAGGTGGAGGCTTTGGTGGTGACGAGAGGGAGGTCAATGGAACCTGGCTCCAGTGGGAGTCACAATCATGGTAAATCTAGAACAGGAAGGAAGAAGAGTTTTAAATGCTACAAATGTGGCAAGCCGGGTCACTTTAAGAAAGATTGTCGGGGTTTAAATACCTCTAATCCTCAGGGAAATTTCGCAAGCACTTCAGAAGATGGTAACGCTCTGTGTTGTGAAGCAGCGGTTGCAAATGAAGGCAGGAAAAGATTTGCAGATGTATGGTTGTTTGATACGGGAGCTACTTTTCACATGACCGCAAGAAGAGAATGGTTTCATCAATATAAACCTATCTCTGGAGGCGGATCTGTGTACAGTTGCAATGATCATGAACTAAAGATCATTGGAATTGGAAATATCATGGTGAAGGTACATGATGGTACAGTTCGTACTATTCGGGATGTGCGACACGTGGAGGGCTTGAGAAAGAATCTATTGTCTCTGGGACAATTGGATGATCTTGGTTGTAAAGTTGAAATACAAAACAAGATCATGAAAGTTATAAAAGGCGCGCTTGTACTTATGAAAGGTGAAAAGGTGGCTGCAAACTTATACCAACTGAAAGGAGAGGTAATGAAGGAGGCGGAAGCATCTGTTGCTTCACATAGTTCAAGTCATAGAGTTGCAATAACATGGCATCAGAAGCTTGGACATATGTCAGAACAAGGAATGAAGATTCTTGTTGAAAGGAAGTTAATTCCTGGCCTCACAAAGGTTTCTTTACCTTTCTGTGAGCATTTTGTTATCAGCAAGCAGCATCGCCTAAAATTCAAGACATCAAATTCTAGAAGTGTCTCTGTTCTAGAATTGGTTCACTCTGATGTGTGGCAGGCACCGGTTCTATCCCTGGGAGGAGCAAAGTATTTTGTATCCTTCATTGATGACTATTCCAGGAGATGTTGGGTGTACCCAATCAAGAAGAAGTCTAATGTGTTTGAAGTTTTCAAAGTTTACAAAGCGCGGGTTGAACTTGATTCTGGAAAGAAGATCAAGTGTTTGAGGACAGATAATGGAGGTGAATACACTGGTGATGAATTTGATTCTTTTTGCAGGCAAGAAGGAATCAAAAGGCAGTTCACTACGGCATACACTCCTCAACAGAATGGAGTGGCAGAGCGGATGAACAGAACCTTGTTAGAAAGAGCAAGAGCAATGTTGGCAACTGCAGGCTTGGAAAAATCGTTCTGGGCGGAAGCAGTCAATACCGCATGTTATGTGATAAATCGGTCACCTTCAACTGCAGTTGAGTTGAAGACACCGATGGAGATGTGGACGGGAAAGCCAGTCAACTATTCAGAACTTCATATATTTGGAAGTCCTGTGTACGTGATGTACAATTCTCAAGAAACTACAAAGCTGGATCCGAAATCCAGAAAATGTTTGTTCTTGGGGTACGCTGACGGAGTAAAGGGGTATCTCTTGTGGGAACCCACTGTCCACAAAGTAGTCGTCAGCAGAGATGTTGTCTTTATGGAAGACAAAAGTCAAGAGATTGAAGAAGGTGATAGCACTACAAGAGAAACTACATCAATACAGATGGAAAGGCAATTTCATTCGAATGCTTCTTCTGAAGCCGTACCACAGCACGAGGTGAATGAGACGACCGAGTCTCAAGCTCCAACGACTCGTACTCTTAATCGTGAAAGAAAACGCCCGGTGTGGCACTCGGATTATGTTATGGAGGGCAATGTTGCATACTGTCTTCTTACAGAGGAAGGAGAGCCATCAACTCTTCAAGAAGCACTGAATAATTCAGATGCTTCGTTCTGGATGGAAGCAATGCAAGAAGAAATTGAAGCTCTTCATAAGAATAAAACGTGGGAACTAATGCCACTACCAGCAGGTAGAAAACCTATTGGAAACAAATGGGTGTATAAGATCAAGAGGAACGGTGATGACCAGGTGGAGAGGTATCGTGCAAGATTGGTAGTCAAAGGATATGCTCAGAAAGAGGGAGTCGACTTCAATGAAATATTTTCCCCTGTGGTTCGAATGACAGCTGTTCGAGTAGTTCTGGCAATGTGTGCTACGTATGATTTACATCTAGAGCAGCTAGATGTGAAAACTGCATTTCTTCATGGAAATCTTGAGGAAGAAATTTACATGCTCCAACCAGAAGGTTTTAAACAAAAAGGAAAAGAGAACTTGGTTTGCAGGTTAAACAAATCTCTGTACGGTTTAAAGCAGGCGCCGCGGTGTTGGTACAAGAGATTTGATTCTTTCATCATTGGCCTTGGATATAACAGACTACATGCAGACCCTTGTGCATATTACAAGAGGTTTGGAGACAATGATTTTGTCATCTTGCTGTTATATGTTGACGACATGTTGGTTGCAGGCCCCAACAAAGATCGTATCAGTAAACTAAAGGCACAGCTCGCTAGGGAATTCGAGATGAAAGACCTTGGACCCGCAAACAAGATTCTAGGGATGCAAATTCACCGAGATAGAGTTAGTAGGAAAGTTTGGCTTTCACAGAAAAATTATGTGAAGAAAATCTTGCAAAGGTTCAATATGCAAGATTGTAAGCCAATATCAACCCCGTTTCCTACTAACGTCAAGTTATCCTCCAAGATGAGTCCTAGCAGTGAAGAAGAGAGGATGGAGATGTCTCGAGTACCGTATGCATCGGCAGTGGGAAGTTTAATGTTCGCGATGATTTGTACAAGACCAGACATTGCACATGCAGTGGGAGTAGTGAGTCGGTACATGGCGGAACCTGGTAGAGAGCATTGGGAAGCTGTGAAGAGGATCTTTAGATATCTTAAAGGAACCTCGGATGTTGCATTATGTTATGGGGAATCGGGTTTAATTGTCAGGGGATATGTTGATTCTGATTATACAGGTGATCTTGACGGGAGTAAATCAACCACCGGGTATGTGTTTACTCTTTCTGGCGGAACAATAAGCTGGGTTTCAAAACTGCAGTCAGTTGTCACTATATCAACGACGGAAGCAGAATATGTTGCAGCTGCTCAAGCCAGTAAAGAAGCAGTATGGTTGAAGATGTTGTTGGAAGAGCTCGGGCACGAACAAGAGAGAATTACTCTATTTTGTGACAACCAGAGTGCCTTGTATCTTACAAGGAATCCAGCATTTCATTCAAAGACAAAGCATATACGAGTTCAGTATCACTTCGTTCGTGAGAAAGTGGAGGAAGGAACCGTGGATATGCAGAAAATTCATACTGATGATAACGTGGCAGATTATCTGACGAAAGCAATCAACTGTGACAAGTTTATATGGTGCCGATCCTCATGCGGCCTAGCGGAAATGTAAGCAACATGGAAGTGCAAGGAAGGATAACGGTGTGAAGATTGATTGGGTTTCAATCTAATCTTCAAGTGGGAGATTGTTACTGGATACATTGTATATGGGAATATTCTTTTTGCAAGTGGACAAGTTGATTGAGTCTCAATACAGTGTTTCACAACACTATAAATAGAGGAGTTTACAACATCAGTTGGCATCCCATCTACAACATACAACACATACAAAGTGTTTGTGTTTTCTTTCTTTCTCCTAGTATTTGAGTCTATTAGAGAGTTTGTAGTATTTCCTAGTTACAAGAGATTCTTATTAATCTTTGTAATTAGAGAAGGTGTAACTCCTAATTTTCATCATAGTGAAACGTATCTTTCCTTGCCCGTGGTTTTTACCCTATTGGGGTTTTCCACGTAAAATCCGTGTGTCATCTTTTATTATATTTCTTATTTTAGTTGTGGGTTTGCTTCAGTCCGGTGTCACTTTTCTCAACACGATCCTCCGTGTGGTCTCCTTGTTCGAGTATCCCCAAGTTTGGCCAAGACATATGTATATTTGTCATTAGATAACCGAATTCCATACAAACAATCTGCATTGAAGACCCCCTTCACTTTTAGGTCCGAGTTACATAATGTTGATATTTTGCAGTCGTCCAATGGTTTGCTTCTCTGTCGTGGTGGAATCAAGAATGATATGTATTACGTATACAATCCATGCATTAATCTCTTTAAGATGCTTCCACAATGCTCGAATAAAACTGTTAAAGGTACAAGAATAGCCTTTGATCCAACAAAATCACCTCACTACAAAGTCATTCAGACTGTGTTAGTGCATGGGGATGATGGTTTTTTTAAAATTCAAATGCAAACTTACTCTTCAGAGACACATAACTGGTGTTTTTGCACTGTTCAATACCCAATAAATAGGTTTCATTATTTTGACAATGGAATATATTGGAATGATGCAATTTATTGGTTAGCTACTATAATTAAGACTGAATTTATTTTTAAGTTAGATATTAACGTTGAACATCAGGCATTAACAACCATAGATATCCTCTTGGACAGTAAGGTGCCTTCTATATCTGATTGCAAGTTGTGTGAGTCTCGTGGTTGTTTGCTTCTTCTTTGTTCTGTTTGGTGTGATTATTCTCGACATATAGATGTTTATGAGATGAGGAATGGTTTATCTGGATGGTCAGTAAAGTACTCTGTGAATCTTAATGACATTACAAGACCATTTCCAAGAAATTGGAGCATTTATTCAAATGTTTGGAGCATTGTTTTGGGAGAATCAGAAGAGGATTCTTGTATGTTAATTGAACTTTTTGGAAAGCTTGTACAGTACAAACCCGTCTCAAAGACTTCCCGTGAGCTTTGTGAATTCACATCAGTTGACTCTACTGCTATATTTCACTTCACGACATCATTTGCTAGTGCTGGTGTGTGATTCTGCTTTCTGCTTGAGGTTTGATTGTTGTATCTAACTAGAAGGGGCCCCTCGCAATGCGGCGGCGGGTACCCTGTGACTATATTTTGCGATGAGCAAATGTTATTCAGTTATACGCTTCTTCTAAAAATAATTGTACGAATGAATGAATTGGTGTGTGCTATTACAATGTTTTGAATTGGTGTTGTTACAATATTGTGTATTTAATTTCCTGGAAGATAGCTGAATTTTAAAGCTATGTATTGAATTAATAGCAAAATTAATACATTTTTTGTAGTCTGTCTTATTTTAAAATGTGAGACTTTTTTTATAATAAGTCTTAAATACATTATAAAGTAGTATAGATATTAGTCAACATAACAATTATGTTAAATGTTAGTGGATTTAAGTATTTGGATATATGGTTAGTGATGTTGGTTATCTTAATACTTACTCTTTGAAACATATGATTGGATCTTTTATGATAATCAACGTTTAATTTAATAAGCATTATGATCACAAGTTACTCGAATCGCCTTCTTGTTTGCTTCATCAAATATGGTACATTAAGTGAACCATTATTAGCTTAATTATTTTTTAGACCAACTTATAATCATATATAGTTGGAATTATATTTAGATGCCTATGACTACAATTTTCTAGTCATTAGTTACGATGGGGTCAGCCCGCCAACCCAATGCACCTTGAGAGACTACTGATATGTTTCTATGTATGTAGTGCCACAAGCTCAAAACAACAATTTGTTCTTGTAACTTCTACAGAAATAGAAAAACCAAGGATGAGATTATATGGCAGTGCAATTTCACAAGCCTGTTCTTGACTAGTTATATGGTATACTAAGGGTACACAGGTCATAAATACTTTCTAGTGGAGCCCTGATTAGCATAGCGTTCAGGGCTTCAGGCAGACTTCTCAATTAAAGGTGGTGGAAAATTAAAGAGGAGACGGAAAGTCTAAGCTGCCGAAATCCAGTAAAATTAAAACTGCTCCCATGTATTATGTCGATTGTTTACGTAAGCCCGGACGTATGCCTCCAGAAAACACACAAATAGAATCAAGACCGCCAAGTTAGAGAAACGTAAAAAAAAAACCCTTTTTACTCAATCCAGAGTATTTCTTAAGTGGTTTGATGTCATCTCATAGTCAGATTTTATCAATTTCTAAGGATTATTGATTTATTTCCAACCAATTAAATAACATGTCTACCAAGTGAAATACACAACATGTCCATGTTAACACAGACCAAATGGTGGGAGGGGAAATCAGTTAATGACATTAGTGGATGTTTGCGTTCAAAAATATCGTGTACGATGGATTAATGTTACAAACGACAACAGCATTTGCAATTTATAGTACTAAAGCTTAAGCTATAGACTTGTAGAGTACACAGACCTCCAAAGTGCAGGTTTGATGCATATTTCAGTTAGAAGTATAATGAAGAAGAGAATAACAAAAGTTATTGTAAAACTTACATTGGCAGGATTCATTGACAGACCAGTATATCCTCAGCCAAAAAACACGAGCGTTACTATTGACATGGAAAGTAACAAGTGTTGTACTAGTAAATGTCAACACGCCCCCCGTATGCATATCTACTTTTACAGATGGTTCTCTAAGCATGTGTTTGTATTACAAATGGCATAATTCAGTAACTGTCAATGCACCTCCAACAGCCTGTTAGGAATACAAACGTGGACTTCCAAGCCTCAAAACTAAACGAAACTTTCCAGAAATCTTTAATATAATATAATACATCATTTTCATAACCATTCGACTTGTTTGACACCAAAATGGGTGAAAATACACCTTAAACCAAAACACCCCTTTAACCTCAATAACCATTCGACCCGTTTGACCCGTTAGTAATACGGTCGCGTTTTCTACGCAATAAACTCAATAAACTTCAACTTTTATTCAATAAACTCATAAAAAACACATAAAGTACTTGAATAACAAATTTAATACATTTTAATGATTTATTCATTATCGTCTTCAACTTAGAAGGTTTAAATAGGCTTAGATACACATTATAGCCATTTTTAAACGGCTACATTTTGTCCCAAACAGCTATAAATCAGCCACTGTCTTGGAAATACGCAGAGCAAAAAAAACCGGTTTTCCAAACCGGTCCCCAACGTCTATATTAAAAACCGGTTTCAATCCGCCGGTTTTTGGCCAAACCGAACCGGTTTGGTCAAAATCCGGTGTTGACTGGTTTCGGTTTGGATTTTTTTTCGATTCCGGTTTTTTTGGTCACCTTCGTGAGTAACTCACTCACTCTCAAAAAATACTCCACTCCGTCCAGCCTAAACTAAGTTATGAATTAATTACTTGAGGACTTATGGGCTTTGTAAGCGGGCTTAAAACTAGCTAAAAGCCTAAAACGTACAATGAGAGTATATAATTAAAACTTTAAAAGCTTCTTAGGGTTTTACCTTTTTTTCTTGATGGAAACGATTGGCCGAAGTTCCTCTAAATTTCCAGTCCCGTTTAAGGATGTTATCGGTAGAGAAGACAGATCATCCAAAAAGCTGATTACAAACACACAATCCATGCATGCAGTTGAATACAATGACGACCTTTTGATCGAAATCTTACTCCGGTTACCTGTAATCTCACTTCTTCTGTTCAAATCTGTATGCAAACGTTGGTTATCTCTCATTAGCAATCCTTCTTTCCGTTTGCGCCGGAACCAAGTCCCTACCTTCGATCCTAGCTCCTTGTGGTCTCCTTATTCGAGTTTCTCCAAGTTCGGCCAAGACATATGATTTTTTATCATTAGGTACCCGAATTCCATACAAACAATCTGCATTGAAGACCCCCTTCACTTTTAGGTCCGAGTTACATAATGTTGATATTTTGCAGTCATCCAATGGTTTGCTTCTCTGTCGTGGTGGTGTCAAGAATGATAAGTATTACGTGTACAATCCATGCGTTAATCTCTTTAAGATGCTTCCACAATGCACGAATAAAATTATTTGTCACACACAAATAGCCTTTGATCCAACAAAATCACCTCACTACAAAGTCATTCAGACTGTATTAGTGCATGACGATGATGAGGATGATGGTTTTTTAACAACTCAAATACAAACTTATTCTTCAGAGACACGCAACTGGAATTTTTGCAGTGATCAATACCCGAGAAATAGTTTTCATTATTTTGACTATGGAGTATATTGGAATGATGCAATTTATTGGTTAGCGAGTAAGCCTGAATTTATTTTCAAGTTAGATATTAACGTTGAGCATCAAGCATTAACAACCATAAAAACCTTTAAGGTGCCTTATTCTACATATGATTGCATGTTGTGCGAGTCTCGTGGTTGTTTGCTTCTTATTTGTTCTGATCGTTGGGATTATACTCGAAATATAGATGTTTATGAGATGAGGAATGGTTTATCTAGATGGTCAGTAAAGTACTCTGTGAATGTTGATGACATTACAAGACCATTTCCTAGAAATTGGCGCATTAATTCTAATGTTTGGAGTATGGTTTTGGGAGAATCAGAAGAGGATTCATTTATGTTATTTGAACTTTTTGGAAAGCTTGTACAATACAAACCCGCCTCAAAGACTTCCCGTGAGCTTTGTGAATTCGCATCAGTTGACTCTACCGCTATATTTCACTTCACTGCATCGTTTGCTAGTGCTGGTGTGTGATTCTGCTTTCTGTTACAGGTTTGATTGTCGTATCTTATAGAGGTATGTGATGATTTGGAAGTAAATGAATTTATGAAATTTTTTGTTAAAAGTAGTAGAATTGTTACGTTGTGTATTGTGTGATTCTGCTTTCTGCTTCAAAAATATCGTGTACGATGGATTAATGTTACAAACGACAACAGCATTTTCAATTTATAGTACTAAAGCTTAAGCTATAGACTTGTAGAGTACACAGACCTCCAAAGTGCAGGTTTGATGCATATTTTAGTTAGAAGTATAATGAAGAAGAGAATAACAAAAGTTATTGTGAAACTTACATTGGCAGGATTCATTGAAGGACCAGTATATCCTCAGCCAAAAAACACGAGCGTTACCATTGACATGGAAAGTAACAAGTGATGTACTAGTAAATGTCAACACGCCCCCTGTATGCATATCTACTTTTACAGATGATCCTCTAAGCATGTGTTTGTATTGCAAATGGCATAATTCAGTAACTGTCAATGCACCTCCAACAGCCTGTTAGGAATACAAACTTGGACTTTTAATGTCAAACTCATTAGCTCAAAATTTTATAAATATAGTAGAACTTCAATTTGAAAGTACAGAATTCATGCCGGTTTTAAGATCATGATTGATCTGATTGACCTTAATTTGTAGTTTAAAATCTAAACATATGTGAACTGTTTGAGTTCTTGATTTTAGAGTATACACATTGACCATTAATGTCAAACCACTTACCTCTCTTTTTTTGTTCCATAATATAAGTAGTGAAAATTGAACATAGAACTAATCTAACTAAAATAGAGCAAGAATACATAGAGCGAAGGAAATACTATATGTGTTTGATTGTTTATATGTTATGAATTACATAAAAGTTGATGTACTTATACTAATCAGAATAGTAGAATACTAATTACCGTAAGAAACTCAACCATATAGCAACTAAACTATATATTCTATTGAATATGTTATGATAAGTATTATGCATACAATCCATCCATTAATCTTGTTAAGATGCTTCCCCAATGCCCAGTTATTACAGTACTATTGATGTTTTGAGAATTGCTTTTAATCGCACAGAATCACCTCACTACAATGTCATTCAGATTGTATAAATGCTTGATAATGATGTTGGTTATTCAATTGAAATACAAACTTACTCTTCAGAAACATTGCAGAGATCAATATCTGGACCATAATTTTCTCTAATTTCACAATGGAAGTATTGGAATGGTGCAATTTATTGTCTAAATAGTTTAAGTTATAAGCCTAATATCATTTTCAAGTTAGATAACGATGTAGAGCATCAAGCATTAACGAATAACGACCATATAATTAAATTGAACCCTCGGACCCTTGGATAGTAAGGTGCCTTCTACAGCATGTGTTGTACTGGTTAGTGCAAATTTGCAGTTACAAGATCCAATAAATACATAATCGTGCGATCAGTTTTAAGGAAAATCCAAGAACCATTGAAAATCCAAAAACCATTAACCACTCACTGAACTAAGCTAATTACAATAACTCCAACTTGTTTTCTGGTTTCAGGAGGGAAAAATGAGGCGTCAAGCGTTTGTGACATTCCCATCGATCGACATTGCTCATCATGCATGCTTTGGTATGGTTCTTATACATGACATTGCTTCTTATGCATGTGTTTCAAACATATGCCATTATCATCTGCAACAAATATTTGTTTTTGGTGTAAGAAGTTTGTACTAATTTTGTATGAAATCTTTATAGAAGTGTAAATTTTTTATACAGAATCTGGTCAACTGATTTGTAATTAAAGGCAAACCAAATTTGCAAGCTAAAAATAGCTTGCATTACAAGGCAGATTACGCTCAATCACCACTTCTATAACAATGTTAAAATACTGAAATAGCTAGCTATCTAAAGTGTCGGGTCTCGGGTCAGGTCGGGTTGAGTCGGGTCATTTCTAAACACCCCATTTTTAAAGATATTATTTTTCTCCATTGTTATTACAAAAAGTTGTGACATTGACATGAACACATGGCCACCATGAAAAACAGGTGTGGTACAAAATATGGGTGGCAAAAGCTACTAGTGTTCCCTATTTTTTTTGTTCATAAGAATTTTATCCAAATAATATCCACTAGCTTTATACTCCGTTTTTTTCTACACAAGGGTAATATTGTGAATTTACATTTTGCAGATATTAACATGGGTCCTACTATGGTTGCACCCCCTACTATTATAATAGGGGGTGCTTGTGTATTCTCTCTCCCCATCACGTCTCTTCTATACTGCTATGCCATCATCATCATGCATTCTGTCGCCTACTTCTTATCCTACAACAAATCTTTTAAAAGTCAAAGCTAGCCTATATTAGTTACGGAGTATTTCACATGCAACATTTTAAATAACTAACGTATTTATTTAATTGTGTACTGTTTATTTTGTGTGGTATATTTAATTTGTGTAGTGTTTTTATATGTATAGTGTATTTATTTGTGTGGCAAACTTTTTATAAATTTTTTTTATAAACCTTTTTTATAAACTTTTTTTTATAAACTTTTTATAAACTTTTTTTATAAACTTTTTTTATAAATTTTTTATAAACTTTTTTTATAAACTTTTTATAAATTTTTTTTTATAAACTTTTTTTATAAACTTTTTATAAACTTTTTTAAAAAAAGTTTATAAAAAAATTATAAAAAAAGTTTATAAAAAAAGTTTATAAAAAAAAGTTTATAAAAAAAGTTTATAAAAAATTATAAAAAAAAGCTTATAAAAAAAATTTATAAAAAATTTATAAATTTTTTATAAAAAAGGTTTATAAAAAATTAATAAAAAAAGTTTATAAAAAAAAGTTTATAAAAAACGACAAAAAGACATATCGAGATTTTACATTTTGTCACTACACAAATAAAATGCACTACACAAAAAAACACAAAAAAACACAAAAAAAAAAAAAAAAAAAAAAGGTAGCAAATTATTGGGCCAATCATTGGGGCGTGGGACCCACTCTATGGGGTGCATGGGAAGGAGATCATGGGGTGCAAGATTAGATTGTCCCATTAACATATGTGGATCCACGTGGGTGATAAAGGGTATGGTCACGTGCTTCTCCTTCTACCGTATAGGATCTTATCTATTTATTGTGTACCTGAATTTTAGTTCTGCTTTTACATTTTGCACCCCTTAACTTGACTAACTTGCAAGTGATGGATTGAATGTATTTACTTTATGTATGTTGTTTACTTACTAATCAAAAGAGAATCTTGGACGAGTTGGAATGTGTGCGTGTATAAAACTATGTATGTCTTTTCTTAAACATTTAAATAATCCGTAAACATTGAATTAGTAAAGCATATCTAATGTATCTTGGATACCGTCTTTTGTGAAGGTTATTTTCAACTCACTTGATCTGATTGCAAGCCTAAGAAACTTTTAGTAATACAATGAATAGATGCTTTTCGATTAAATAAAGCAAATGGAGACATGTCATGATTTATAACTTCAAACTCAAGTTACAAAATTTTGTAAAAATAGCAAGTAATCATAAATTTCATGAATCGGTTACCGACTAGTAACCGGGCAACCACAACCGGGCAACCAAACAAACAAAACAGTACTCTGACATTAAGGACTCTTACGCCCATATATACAACACATAATACCGTTTTTGTAACTATAACATGGACTACGAAGGCTCAAAAGCACGGGTCGAAATGAGCCTAACCTCGAGTTGTATATTTATAAACGAGTCGAGCTCGATCTCCAGCAGACTCAACTCAAGTCAACTCGCTTCCACCCCTAATCAAACTCATTAATTTTAACTAATCAAATTGGTTCACTGTGTCGTATGATAAGAACCATGGTTCTAAGAGCACAAGGTGTGGTGAAGAGACATCCCATTTTCATCACCGTCACGTCACTGCCACATCATCATAACAAACCTTCACAACTAACCCCCCTCACTCACAACAAACCTCAACCTCTTCATTTGAGGCCCACCACTACAACTTTATTTTTTTTTTCAAATTTTCAAATAAACTAAATTTATTTATTAAAATAAAAATACAATACAATATATTTAAAAAAACTTATAAATTAAAAAAAAATGTAAAACGTTTTTAAAACCCAGCACACTTTATTAATCAATTAAAAAAAAAGGAACGTCTTCGCTCTTCTTCTTCTTCCAACTTCACACACACACACTACACACTACAAACACACACAAACACACACTAACGAGCCCACAGCCCTACCTTTGTCAGAGAATTCACTTCGTTGTGGTGACGAAGAGGAGAGCCACGGCGAGCTACGACGAGCTCCGCCGGTGTGGCGGCGAGCCACGGCGAGGGACGAATTTGCCACACCTTGTGCTCTAAAAGGCTTCGCAAAAGCGTGAGACCAGGTCATGTCGTCACGCCACCTTATGCCACTTTTTTTTTAAACTCATATATATATGAAATATGATATAAATAAATAAATGTTTTCATATTTTGTGTCGCCTTATGTCACTTTTTATAAACGTAAAAACTTCGCCTTAACCACAAAAGCGTAAAGTTTGATCATGGCGCCACGCTACACCTCGCGCTATTTATAACCTTGATAAGAACACATCAAACTAAACAATTTTAACTCAAACCATAGCCAAACCAAATCTTCAAGGACCAAAACCACAAATCACCCAAACAACAAGACCCAAACCAAATCCTCAAAAAGACAGATCTCACTGTCATGACCCTCTATCCAAATTTATCCACCGTTAGATCATGTTATCCAACACAACAATGACTAGGATAATAATAAATTAATAATCCACAAATATTGACCCCACAAATTTCAAAATACACACTTTTTCTCACATACACGTATACCACAAAAATTAGACCAAAAGCAATATAAAAAAACTAATCCATTTGCCACTTTTTTCGCATTTTGACTTCAAATCCAGAAAACCCTTTATTCATCTCAAAAAACCCATTTCATTCATACCATTTTCTTTAAAAAAAAGATTAAGGAAAATCATCATGGCTAAGGTTGTGTGTAACAGTTTTAAGGTTTCTGGTTCTTGTGACAAGAATGGTTTTGGTGGTTGTAACAAAAATTTGGATAATTTGGCGCCTGTTGTGTTGAAGATGCAAAGCTTGTCTAAATTTGGATCTGTAAAGTCGGAGGTTTTTGGGCGGCGCGTGGGGTTCACGCGCCAAGAAAGGTCTCATCTTGGTGGTGCTGGTGGTGGTTCTGATGCTATGGTAAAAAAAATTTAACTTTTTATTTAATTTAATTTTTATTTTTAGTTTTATTTAATTACCCTTTTTGTGTTTTTGATTAGTTATGCTTTTGGGTTTTTTTTTTTTTTTTTTTTTTTTTTTTTTTTTTTTTTTTAATAAAAGTTATATGATTAGTAGAATCTTGTTATGGATTGATTGTATATGAATTTATTTGTTTGTACCAAAATTTATAAAAAGATGGACTTGATGATATGTCCAGATTGGAATATTTACAAAATGGTAAATATTGTTTTACCATGGTTAAAAAATAAAAATCCAGTAAATGAAGGGACTTTTTGTTTTTTCTTGATGCATTTTGTTTGTTGGGATGTTAGGGGTTGCGTTATCTGGGTCGTAAATATTTAGTTTTGAGTTTTTGGATGGAGATCATCTGATTTGAATGTAATAGGGTTAGCTTATGCTAGATGATTTCCAAAACGCGTAATCTGTTTAGAAAACTGCAATATCTGAAAAGTGAAAACAATTAACCTGATGTTTAGGAATTAGGAAGACAATCTGTTTTCGCCATTTTATTTTTGTTAGTGATTATACAATACCTGATTGAGTTTTTGAATGAATAGATGAGTATTAGCATTGGGAAATCGTTAAGATGGTGGGAGAAGGGTCTTCAACCAAACATGAAGGAAATCGAGGGTGCAGAAGATCTCGTTGAGTCTCTGTCGAGTGCTGGTGATAAATTAGTTGTTGTAGATTTCTTTTCACCGGGATGTGGAGGTTGCAAAGCTCTTCACCCCAAGGTACATTTTGCAGATCTATGAATCATATTTCGTTTTAAATCAAATTATGCGATATTTTGTATTAAATGATTAGAAATGGTACATTTCCGTTTCTTGCAGTTTGACGTAATTTGTGATGGTCCCATTTTTCTAACTTTTTTTGGCTTTTCGCCCTTCTTGTGTCGCAGATATGTCAATTAGCAGAGATGAATCCCGACGTCCAGTTTCTTCAAGTGAACTACGAGGATCATAAATCAATGTGTTATAGCCTCAATGTTCATGTTCTTCCATTCTTTCGCTTTTACAGAGGGGCTGAGGGTCGTCTTTGTAGCTTTAGCTGCACCAATGCCACGGTTCGTTTCTGTATAATCTTTTCTTTTTCATTTTAGTAGCGATAAAACTACTTCTCTTGAAAAAAGAGATTTTTCTGATCTTGGTGAGTTATGATGATACAGATCAAGAAATTTAAAGATGCACTAGCCAAACATTCACCTGATCGATGCAGTTTAGGCCCTCCAAAGGGTTTGGAGGAGAAAGAATTGGTGGCACTTGGGGCCAACCGAGACCTTTCTTTTGTGTATACTCCAAGACCCGAGCACCAGCCGAAGGAGATTGCACCACCAGCATTGCCTCAAGCACCAGTGTCGGTATCGAGTTCATTATCCGAACCAAGTCTCCCTCTTCCTCTTCCTATTCCCCTGAAGTCAACATCAAATATGAAAGAAGATAGCAAAGATAAAAACTTGGTGTCTTCTGGGAGATGACGTGTGTTCGGCATTTTAACTATATGGTGATGTGTATAATGAAAGCGTCTGTACATGGTACCTTTGTACTATGTGTATGTTTTGTGGTGTAAATAGTACAAAAGTCGAGGCTGAGGTTTATGAACCGAAGCGTGCAAGTGTGTGCGCACCTGTTCTACCCGATTTTCTTGTTACTTAGAAGCCTATATTAGTGTCTAATATGTATATGAAAGAAGGTGAATTTGTTTCACTTTTGAACAAGTTTGTAGTGGAATTACGAATTAATAGAATCCTTTTCGCATTTGCAAGTTCATGTGTTTAAATCAGAGCTAACAAGTTTGAGTCTCAACTCTCAAGAACTTGTTGATAGTACGCGATAGTTGATACTAACAAGTTTGACTCTCAAGAACTCGTTGATAGTACTCGATGCAAAAGGGCTTATAGCCTAGCGGTATTCACGAGATGCTCCTACCAATCACTTGTCAGATTATAAAGCTACTATAAAGCTACTCGTAACGGTGACCAACACAAATACTACACAAGTGCCGTATGAGACACTTGTGTGGTATTTTGGAATATTGTGAGATTAGTCTTAGAAAAGTTTGATTAATGACAATAATTGATTCTATTTTATTTTATTTTTTATTTTATTTATTTATTTTTCTTTTTTTAGAGATGATAATTTAATAATTTATTTACATATAAATGGGCTAATATCACTGTAATCTTTTGAGTAAAAGAGTGGACTGGAATGGGCCAAATGAGCTAAATGGCCCATGCTCAAATGGATTGAAACTTTGAAAGTCCTTCAATTCTTCAAATCTTCTTTTAGCAACTCCAAATTATTTTTTTAAACGCATTATACATTATTGAGATAATATAAAAACTAGCAAGAAGATAGAATTATACCGAATTAACATGACACTATATAAAAGTAACTTACATCACCAACTATCAACCCAAAGTAACAACATCGTCAACAACCGATGCTAAAAGTAGCAAGAAACAAACAACAAACGTGTACGAAAATAAACATCTAAACGACTACGGTAAAATATCAACCTTCAAACTCACCGAACGCGGTTTCACCAAGGGCATATACCCGGTAGAAAGCAACTCTAAGTTTTATTGCAACATTCCCCAAAAAAAAATTTAAAACAAAAAAAATCCAAAAAAAAAGAAGTTGTATTGCAATAATGTTGCTCTCTTAGTTGAGATAAAGGCATTCGTTATATATGCTGAATTGCTGATGATATGTAATATCATTCTATTATAGCAATCATCCTGTATATACAATAATACAATGTACCTTGCAAATGTAAAAAAAGAAGAAAAAAAAATATTGTTACAAGTATTATGTTCTGTTTATGCAATGCACCTTAAAACTGTAAAGAAAACTATTTACAAGTATTATGTTTTTGCCATGTACTGATGTGCCTTAAAGTTGTGCTGTATATAAATTTACCTCTAAAATGTAAAGGTTTTTCTTAAAGCATTCATTGACATGCCTAATAATATGCTTAAATGTATGTGTCAGCATCCTGTTTGTTCTCTTCTTCACAAACCAATAACTTAGTGGCACATCTATTTAAGCACATAATTACTCACATTTTTAGGTTTTTTCATTCTAATATGAAGGTGAAGCATATTTTACATGTTTAAATGTTATAATATATAGGTGAAACATAGTTGGCCATGGATACCTTTACAAGTACTATGCATAAAATGTAGCACTTGCAGAGATTCACTAATTTATTGTTTGAAAGAAAAGATTTTGTTCTATAAATCAGAATCTTGTGAAATTATATTGTTATTATAATGATAACACAAGTACACAACCCATTTTAAGAGGTATGAAAATGACTCATTTCAGCCAAACCTACTATGACCAAGCCAATCAATCATCTTGCCACTTTTACTCACCATGTACAAACATGAACAAGAAACAAACTTACCCATTGGTAAAATTTGATCAAACAAATGTGCATTTTTAAGATTTGAAAACATAAAAAAAAAAAAAATCACAAAACCTTAGAACAGCAAGCTAGTGAGTGCACAATTTGCTTTGAGTTGCTTCAAGAACATGGACAGCGTACATTGATTAGTATGAAGTAATTAATCACCCAAAAGTACATTGATTAGTATGAAGTAATTAATCACCCAAAAAACAATATATAGCCTAGCATGAGAAGCAGAAAGAAGAATGTAGCCAAAGACAACTTGCCGATAGACAATGCATATAAAACACATGCATGGTCTGAACAGACCATAGTCGTCGGCAAGTCATCCTTGGCTGCATCCCAACGTTTCTGCAACCGCCATGCTAGGCCTTGGGTGAGCCTTAGCACAAAGGAAGAAGAAGAAGAAGAAGTGAGGGTAAAATAAGTAGAGAAAGAGAGGGTTGATAGTGAATGTGAATAGGGGTATTTATAATTTTATTTGGACATTCACTACAGTTAAATTTCCCCACGTTTTAGTAACATTAAATAATAACTCACCATGACAAAATAGGAAAAGATTTATTGTATAATCATAGTTTTTGATCATTTTTAGATAAAAGCATCTAGCATAAGTTATGAATTGAATTATGTGTAGCTAGCATTATTTTCATTATATTGTAGTCAACTTAGATAATATAGTGTTGATTTGTTTTTTCAAATAGAAGACATTGTTAGATAATATATGGGATTTGCTAACGTCAACTTACAACCTTTATGAGTTTTTTTAAGCTTACTTTATTTAAAAACATTTACAAATATTAACTCATTTGTATATATATTATTAAAACTTACTCACCTTAGCTATAAATATTAAAATTATGTATTCATGTAAATAATGAGTTTTATTTTGGAAACACCATTGACTAATTAGGGATGCTTAAACAAAATCCATTGATTGTTATTAGATCTCATATTATAAGTTTTTATTTTTGAACGACAAATAAATATCTTCCAATATATACATCATAAATTTATCTCATATTATATGTTTTAAAGAAGATTTAAACTCACAATCATTTAATTGAAAAGTTCTTAAACAATATGAAATATCATCATAACACAACCTAAATCGCCTCCTCTTGAACCAAAAAAAGGTGGATACTACAAAGAAGAAGGTCGCTGATGTGGCTAGTACGAGTGGGACGAAGGTTGCTACATCAAATACGTTTGAAGTCCTTAATATGATAGATAGTGATGAATGTGGCATCCCTACTGATGTCGTGGCTAAGGATGGGGTTGAGTTAGATTCTGGCAGTACAATGGAAGCTAAGGAGGTTCCTCTATGTTGTTGAGAAAATTAGAGAGTTTGAAAAACTAATTATTGATGACAAAGCTATTTTTGTGGATGATGATGGTCATCCTATTAAAAGGGTTAATTATCCGAGTAATATAAAGGAAGTTAAGGAAGATGGGTCTCAGAAGACTGGTAATGTATCACAAGAACCGCTTGTGAGTATTGTGAAAGATAAGGTGCATGCCGCGGTTAGGAAGTCTAGTTCTACTTTTTCTCCATCTACTTCTCTAAGGTGGGAGAAATTGTTGATTCCGACAGTGATAAAGAGGAGGTTGTGAACACTTTTGATGAGTCAATGAACCTATTGGATGGTGGTCACGATCGTGAAGATGATTATGATGACTATGATTATGATGAGTATGCGAATCAGGTCTACGATCTTCCAGGGAATTTAGATGCTTTTTATGACATGTATAGTAGTAAGCTCCAAAGCCTTGGTAGGAAGTAATTTTGTCTTCGTATGAGTGTAATGTTACCTTTTGAGTAGTGATTTATTTTCTTGTTTAGAGAATATGAAGTATCTTGTAATGTAAGCTTTTTCGGTTATGTAGCGGGCTGAAATATGAAATTCACCTATATTTATTGTACTTAAACGTTTTTTTAGTAATATATTTACCGGGTCTTTTGGCATTATATATATATATATATATATATATATATATATATATATATATATATATATATATATATATATATATATATATATATATATATATATATATTACTCCAAAGTAATGAATATATTTACTTTGTTAGCGTTTATAGATATTCACTGAACTATCACATTATTTAACTTTTGTTCCTCGATTAAGATAATTATTCTTGATGTTTCTACACTATCTCCAAACCATATATCAAAACACGTTAGATGGTACACATAGTTGAATTCATATAATAATAATATCTCTTCGCTAATTATTTAAGCCTTTTGAGTAACAATACAGTAATGCCAACTAAGAAAATAATTTTTCCTTGTCATATACGAGTATACTTTAAGTTACTAATTTCAAGGATATGGTAAACACTCATAAAAAAGCTTATAACAACTATTTAAAATAAAATCATATAAGGCGGTGGGATCGAGTATAATAAGCTATCAAATAAGTGCCTTATATGTGGCACTGTCGGCTCACCACATCCAACAAACAAGTTAAAACAACATACAAAATTTAAAATTGTTTTCATCTAAACTTTATATAATTTATACACTTAGCATATGTTTGGTAAAAATAGATTATGCTGATGATGTTGCTGATGCCGGTACTGGTGCTGTTGCTGAAAAAGATTATAAAAAAAAATTATTTTTATAAGTTACATAGAGTAATCTTTTATTTTCAGAGATTATAAAAGATTATTTTTTTAATAATCTCTTATAAGTTCTGTCTAAAATAATAATAATCTTAAGCTTCAATAATCTTTCATAATCTCTACTGCCAAACATAGTGTTAGAATAAATGAATTAGCATTTACAATTTCTTTTTAGTTTTATCAAGGCGGCCTTGTACTAAATACACGTCTTTGAGGATGGTCAAGAGAAAGACCAAGCCAGAATGATAATAAAGATATCATCGTTAAGCTACATACATCTGAATCAAAATTTACCTTATTTGATAACTTAAAAAAAAACATTATATGTATGTTTATCCGTTTACATTTTTAGCGTTTGTTATCAGATGTTTGTTTTTTTGCCTTTTTTGAGTAAAAAGTTTCTCCGATAAAATATATCATATATTTGTTAAGAAGGTAGCATTGTTTTACTATTATACTCATGTTAACTTTTTAATATTTCTAAGGTTACATTCTAATAATGTAGAGCTTATTGGAAACCTATTACATAAACAATATAACTTTCTCAAAAAGTTATAACATTATATCAAACAAGGTTAGAATACTCCTCCATATGAAAAATTAGGTATTTAGTGATGTTTTGGCATACATTTTTTGGTTGACTATTATGGCTTACAAAACTAATATTAGATAAGCAATAATACATAAGTTCAGTTAAAGTAAATGATTTCAATTCCTAACATAAAATAGGTAAAATTTAACAACAAAATGATTTAATTTGTTGCAACTTTAAGATGCTCAAGTGGCAAAATTAATCGCAAAGACGATCTTTTAATGGTAAAATTAATTGCGAGGTTATATTTGGCAAGCATTTAGAAACGTTTTGAAGTAACTTGGAGCTAATACTTGTTTGGAACAAGCAACTAGCGTTCTTATTTTTTTCTAAACATTCCAAATTAAAATACTAGCTACTTCTAGTAGCATTTACAAGCAATAAGCGTTTCCACTTGCAAATATGACTATACAGCTACGTTAACAAACACTTTATCAAAACAAATATGCTTTACTGGCACTCCTTGAACACCTTCGGTCCGCCCTTGACGCCATTGAAGGTGCCCTTTCGATTTCGCTATAGGCAACACGGCCCCGAGACAAACTTTAACACAAACAAGAAAACATGTACAATCAACAAATAACAATAGACAAGTTGATGTATGGCATATGAACCCAAATAGAAAAGTTTCCTAAATAGGAAAGAAATAATGGTGAGTTAATGTCAATAAATTTAACAAAAAAAGAAGTGAATAATAATGGAGATGAATATAATTGAGGGGGGTGGGCATGGCAGTAGCAGGGGAATCCTTGGTAAATGAACCCATCAACTCGAATATCGATATCTCAGTGTGCATGGGTGTCTGTCTCTGTTCCCTCTTGATCATTTAGCATTCTTATGCTAGAATTTTTTGGTAATTACATCAAGTGTTACATGCATCATCTAGAAGAATCGAAAAGTAACCATTTGACATGAGGTTTATTTGAGTTTATAAGACTACATGCAACGAAGAGTTAACCATTACCTTCACCCTCCTAAGTCACGCGTCATTTCATTTTAGTCAATGGCGGAGCTAGAAAAAATTCCGTGGGAGGACCGAAACAAAAAATTTTCAGTAAATACATTAAATGGGAGGGCCGAAATAAAAAATTTTCCGAAAATACATATGAAATCGCGAAAAAATACACTAACGGGCTTAAGCCTAGGGGGGCCGGGACCCTTCCCGGTCCCTTAATAGCTCCGCCCTTGATTCTAGTCAAGAAAAAAAAATATCTAGTTTTTTTAGTGTGTGCGAGGTATTTTGTAAGATATGTTTGTATATAATTGTGTTATTTTTGAAAATGATGAAAGTGATGATGTGCTGATGCCCGAGAATCTTGGATCAAGACTAAAAGCTATCACTCCATTTAAAAGTAACTAAATGAAACCAAAAATTTTATTTATCGCGTGAGAAAATATGACAAAATTTTCTAAAAAAATTAACACTATATCATAAAATTATATAGTCATATATGTTTACTCGAACCCACTCGCTTCATGATTCTTTTAGACTAGTTTATCACATTAATTGTTCTTTCTTAAGTGTTGTTTGTTTGTTAAGAGGCTATGAGTTTGAATCTAATTCGCACATCTGAATCTGAATATGTGATTGAAAAATCTGATTCTGATTCCAACTTAATATGAATAAGTGGTTGAGAAATCTGAATCTGAGTGATATAAAAGTGTTTTGTTTTTTTGTAGAATTATTTGAAGGTGTTAGACATTAAGAGGTGTTAAGACACCCCTCAACATCTAGTTCAATAAGATATTTTTACCTCTTAGCGCCTTTTAATGATCATAAAAAAACAAACACTCAGGCCATGTTTGTTTTTTCAAAGAAGAGTTTTTTTTCTCTTTTGTCTGCAGGCGCGCAGACATTATCTTTGAAGACCCTTTGTTTTTTTTCAGACATAAGAGGATATAATCACTTCTTTCTCTTCACCAATGCATACATAATTTAGGTCTTTTTTCCACTTCTTTCCTCTACACCAATGCAGACATAAGAGGAAAAAATGAAAAAGTACTTCAATAGCACAAAAAAAAACGGTCTTCTTCTTGCAGATGAAGAGCTTAAATGTACCTCTTCTTCTGCAGACATGGTTTGCAGATGAAGAGGTAAAAGCTCTGAAAAACAAACGACACCTTAATTTTGATTGTCTCTTATTGCCTCTTAATGACAGGAAAAAAAACAAACACAATTTTTTGTCTAAACATCTGATTACATCTGACTGAGTCAGATTAAGATGTTATTAAGAGATTTTTCAGAAAAACAAACACAACAAGACTCTTTTGTGAATGGATTTATTTATGAAAATTTATAAGGAAATGAGTATACATAACCCATGATAGGATTCAAATACGCCTTGTTTTTTCTATGAAAATTCCTTCATTAATGGGGCATTTACATACATTCTCACCCAAACTTCAATAATTACGTATTTCTTCAAAGCATGCTTTAATAGCATTGTACATCATGCATTAAAAACTTGTGTTTTGAATAAATATGTAATTTTTGAAGTTTCTTTAGGTATATATGAAATTCTTCCTTTAATTAATTGTTTTTATTTGTATAATTTTGTTTTGATAATAAAACTAAAAAACAGAAAATACGAAACAAAAAATATAAAATTTGACAAGTTAAAAATATTAAAAGACAAAAATATAAAGCAAAAACTAATAAAAAGACATATTACACTATTAATAAAAGTGTTGAAAGAGGGCGGCCGAAAAGGTTAGAAGGTAGGGTTGAGCACGGTCTGAAAACCGGACCGAACCGACTAAAATTGGACCGGATAAAACCGAATTGGCCCATAACACCGGACCAAAGACCTGACCGAAATATTCGGTCCATATCCGAGTTGGTCCGGTCTGGTCCGATCCAACAAAATATAATGTTTGGTTGTGTGTAAGACCGAATCGGAATGAACAGAACCTAAGATTGAAAATGGTTAAAAGGGTAGACCGAAAACCGGACAAAAATTCATTTGGTCCGATCTGGTTCGAGTCGGTTTCTCGATTCAATCCGGTCCGCGATCAATAATGCTCGGCACTAGTAGAAGGTAGGCTAAGACCTAATGAGGTTTAGGAAACCTATAATTCCTTTTACACTTTTTGCACTTTTATTGGCCTTGAATTTATCAAAATCCCAATCACTGCCACACCACCTCCGTGACTACTTGTACTACGTGTCAGAAATAACCACCTGTTTATGCGGCTCGAGTATCTTCTAGCTTGTTAATTTTAATAAAATATACAACAAATTTTTTAATTTGATCAAGTAGTTATGAATTTTGATACAAACTTTGGAAAGTTCTGGATTACAATTTTTCTAGTATTATGTATGTCATGATAGTTATCTAAATGAACAAGTAAATAAATAAATAACTTTTTTTTAAACTTTGTAAATTCAAGACCAATGACATAACATCATTAACACGTGAGATTTTATCTCTCCAAACTGAGAATGAACTCCATGTTGCTACAAGTTACAAGAAAGTCATCAACAAACGTATCTTTAAATAAATTGTTTAAACTTTTCTTTGTTGGTTACCGTAGTTTCTGAATTTTTAACCTATTAATTTATATAGTTTGAATTTATCGTGTCACAAATTCAAACCGGGTAAAGCTCTTCTTTTCCGAAAATTGACGTAATCAATTCAGAGTTGTCTACACCTATCAATAATTAAACTTGAGACCCCTTACAATTTTAAAGTGCAAGTTACAAAACTTTATGTCACTATGTCAACCGATGCTTATTATTTAACTCATTATTTTTAAATGATAACGAATTTTTAACATATAAGTTTGAAATTTTGATTATTCTCACAAAGAGACTTTACAATAAGGGTGTAAATAGATAAACTTTTATCAAGCAACTCGAGCTTGAGTTCAAACTCGACTTGATTGAGCCGAACTTTTATCGAGTTCAAACTCGACTTGATTGAAATAATGAAGAAAAAGAAGAAATGTGTGTGTGAGTGCATGTGTCGTGACTTGTGAGGTATGTTTGTGTTTACGTGAGTTACATGTAAATGGTAAGAAAGGTGTTAAACGCTACAGAGGTAAAAGTGGTGAAAAAAGATGTTGATGTAACGCTTACGTGAAGAGTATCTGACCACCAACTCTACACCTACATAGTGGTTTATCTTAACTGTACATGTTAATTAATCTATTGTATAAGATGAGATGAGAAATGACATATTTGGATTTAAATCCTTCTGTCTTTTTTTGTCATCATGCACAACAATATATTTGGATCTGGTGTTATGTCATGTGTAGTGGGGCCCAGGTCAGAAAAATGTATGGGATTACTAGCAGTGGCTGCAAAATGAGCAGAGACTGGAACACACAGATTGCCCAAAACCTTATTTATCTGCAATACCCTGCTTCAACCCTTCAACCAGTAACCACTAATAATAAGAAAGGCTATAGTTCTATCTAGGTTTTATAAACTAACATAATAAGCTGATACACTAAGCATTTGATGATGTTAGTTTATAAAAGAGCTTCTTAATCAGCACAAGCTCAAACCCTACAAAATACGCCATATACATAAAGAGCTAATCGAAAACTCCTTAGATAAGCTCATATGCCTAAACTTATAAGCTAATCCAACCACTGAAATGAGCCGACAAAATAAGCTAGCACAAACACCCTCTAAGTTCAGTTTGCTCGATGTAAGAAAAGATCAAGTCGAACCAACCTAATAAAAAAAATACAAATATATGTACTTTATGACCAATAATATTAACAAAATTTACTTCACAAAACATGGAGATGGGAGTGAAGCCATGATGTTTTCAGTACTCAGATTCAAAATTTAACGCAGAGCTACAATATTTTGGTTTATGAAGTACAACTTATTTTGGTTTTGGAATTCAAAATAGATAATGATTTCACAAAGAAGTTTAATGCTACATTTTCCATCTAAAACACAAACCATACCTTTTTTTTTTTTTTTTTTTTTTTTTTTTAAATGAGTCTCTTAATGTCATAAAATAAGACCTTGTCAATCATTTGACATACAACGGGGACAACGACACTCAAAACCAAACCCATTGAACAAGAGATTTCGCCGAGCATCACGATCCATGCTCGCATCAATGTAACATATCCTCAGCTCTTCGCCTGCAAATATCAAAATAAGAACGTGTCTTGCATTAACGAACTTTTTTATAAAGCACATTGTAACCAGAATACCAACAACAACTTCAAAGTGAAACCAATTCTTCTAATGATATAGACCTGCTTCAATTTCTCGTAAAGCTTTCAGTCTTGCTTCCACATTTTGCAACCAAATTATGTGTGTATTGGGATCTACAGCAGAAAAAGAAAAAGAATAAGAATGATCCATTAGGATAATGCAGGTCCATAGCAGAATATGAATTGTTACCACAGTCATGATTATAGAAGGATGGAAGCATATAGACGGCATTGCCAACAGCAGCTTCTGATTCAACTGATGCTATTGCTGATGCAAGTAGATCTTCATAAGAACCTCCAGCCAATTCAATACGGAAGGCGTTGATACGAATCCGTGCAAGTACCCCAGCATACCATGCGATGTTCAGAACTAGAGAGAAATTATTCAATTGTCAGTAAATGTGTAACGGAACTGCATTGCAACATGTTGTTACCCTATCTTCTATAACTCTAAGTATATTTAAATTTAAACACTAACAAAGTTCTTGCAAACATATTATACTTATAAATGAAAATAGCATTATAATCATAATATTACATGTCAGTTGTTCGTCTGTCATGCCTGAATCTTCCAGGGCACCTCTCAACAAACCAAATTCCTCTTCCATCTGGAAAGTGTTAAGGATGCACGTCGAAGTTAATAGATCATCGTCTATATTGGGATAATGCAGTAGAGTGCAAAATAGGAATATATGGTCACATAAAACAGGTCGAGAATAACAAACTGATGTAGTAACATAGGAGCTATAGATAAACCAGAGGGGGAAACTTCGACCCATCTACTTATATATGGTTCGATTCAGGCTACCTCTTATAGGTAAATGATAGGAATTAGCTTAAGAGGAAATGCGTCAAGTGGAACGAGCGTCCAACTACATATTTTGTCGCTTTTAGTTTAGTCCTTACTTGAAGATACGTTCAAGGAACATTCCCGAGAGGGTAGCAAGGCTTACCTGTGAGATCATTTCAGCAGACAAACGCTCAGGCTGAAGTATGTCCAAACTCTCTGCAGAAGTCGCTCCAGATATTACCATGCAGGCCAATCTTTTGGCAAGAAGTGGATACTTTAAGCCCCGAATCCTATAATATATACGTGAAATGGCACAATCAGATAGACATAAATATAAGTATAAAGTTTCCATAGAGAATAATGATCTAATCTTATGTTAAATATCAAAAGAACAACATCGTCTAGCAAAAGTATATACAGAAAACTATTAGAGGACACGGTGCAATGCACCAATGGCATGTTATAGGTGCCAATTTGCTGCACCCTATGGCGCCGCCATCCAAGTTATACTGCACTGGGATTGGTGCGTTATAGGTGCATCCCCATCCCAATGGCGGACCGTTTTGAGTATTTTTTTTGGGTGAGTGAGTGGGGTTTTTTGGTGGTATGTTACAGGAATGTTATTGCGGAGGGTGTTTTTTAATTTTGTGTTATAGGGTAAAAAGCTGATGTGGCTGCGCTTATAACAGGCATAGGCGCCAACTGCACCTAGCTCTCTTACATCAACAAGTTCCATAAGTATATCAACTAAATGAGGAAAAAACGAAAACCATACATAATATGCTGAAGCTATGGGAAAACTAAATGAGCGAGTATATTAGAAACATCCTTACCGACAATGAGCAACGAACGCTGACCAATCAGCTTTCTTTTCAACTTCATAAAAGCCCTAACAAAATCAGAAAATAAGTAGGAGTTTGTACAATACGCACATACGCTTAAGGGTGTCTGGGTTAAGCCTCCCACAAAGGCTTTAACCCAAACACATTATGGTAAGTAACTACTCCATAATTACCAAAGTAAATAAACTTATATATGTACAATTATATAATGCATAAAAGATTAAGGCCACATTACATAATAAAGCTAACATAGTGCTTATGAAGTTATGATTAAATCAAATAGGCATTTTTAAATAAGCACATGGACACGTGCTTATTTTTAGTGCTTATAAGCCATACGCATAAGCTAAAAATATACAATCCCAAACATCCCCAACAGTTCATTTCAGGTAAAGAACGCAATTAGCATAACTGCATAAGACTGGCAATTCTTTTTAGATTGACGGTAATCTTGATAACATAATCTCTACCAACATTATATCATTAACTAAACTCATAGCCAAAATCCTAAAAGTTACAGCGTCACGTTACTAGCAAGAATCTTGTTACCCAAAACTAATTTTTCGTTTCATAATGTGCCCTGGACATGTGTCATACAACTACCCTTTTGACCTAACCACGTATTAAGGTCTCGATTTTACAAAAAAACTGTATCTTTAATCAAGCCGTTTTTTTTCGTGATACACAAAACATCAAACAGTTGGTGGGCATAATACCTTAGCTTGTCCCCTACACTCTTCGCTACAAAACAACGCCTCCCGACGCTCAAAACCCGAACCACTAACAACACTCTTAAGACAAAAGTAACAAACTTTATCAACTGAGGCTAAAGACGGGTGCGAAACAATGGGTTTAGCAGTATGAATAAGTTCACCAGGTTCTATTTTTCGAGTAGCGAAAACACCTCGACCAGCGGATTCGGTTAGTAGAACCTGGATCGGAGGCGGTGACGGGTGGCTGGTTTTCGGGCCATGGTGGTTATTGGTGGAGAAGAAATAGGTGGTTTGAATTAGTCTTTTTGGCGGGAAAAACCGTTTGGAACGAAGTAACGGTAACATTTTGTTTGGGTCAGAATTGACTCATATGTACCCATTCACCTTGCCAACCAATATTTATTCTCGACTACTCTTGATTCGGTTAGGACTGATTGGATGGTTCGGGATGTTACGAATAATGAGATTAGGGCTGTCATGTTCTCTATTGGAGATAATAAAGCCTCGGGTCCTCATGGTTACACCGCTGCGTTTTTCAAAAAAGCGTGGAATATTGTGGGAATTGATGTGCGCAAGGCGATTAGGGATTTCTTCATCAATGGTAAGCTTTTAAAGAAGCTTAACCATACAATTATTACTCTTGTTCTTAAAATTACTACACCTTCTAAGGTTAATGACTACATGCCTATCTCTTGTTGTAACGTCCTCTATAAATGTATAAGTAAGATCATTACTAGTCGCATTAAAGAGGGTCTTGGGGATGTTGTGAGTGTTAATCAGTCTGCCTATGTTCCGGGTCGAAATATTTCTGATAACATTCTTCTTACGCAAGAATTAATGTGTAATTGTCATAGGCTTCCTCGTTGTGCTTTTAAGGTTGATATTCAAAAAGCGTATGATACGGTTGATTGGAGGTTTCTAGAGGATATCTTGGTTGGTTTTGGTTTTCACTCTAAGATGGTCTCATGGATTATGACATGTGTTACGAGTGTATCTTATTCCATTTGTATCAATGGTGACATTCATGGATGGTTCTGAGGTTTAAGGCAAGGTGATCCTATGTCCCCTTACTTGTTTACTTTAGTTATGGAAGCTTTAACATTAATATTGCGGCGTAGGGTTCAAGAGATGGAAGGCTTCCAGTACCATAATCTTTGTGAAAGGCAAAAAAATCGTTAATCTTTGCTTTGTTGATGATTTATTTCTCTTTACTCACAGTGATGTTTATTCAACAAATGTGGTTATGGAAGCGCTTGAGGAATTCAAGAATTTCTCGGGTCTTGTTCCGAGCATCCCGAAGAGCACGACATTCTTTTGTCATGTCCATAATCAGGTTAGGTTATCTATATTGACCTCTTTGCCATTTGCTGAGAGTAACCTCCCCGTTAAGTATTTAGGTGTACCTCTTATATCCTCGCGTTTGATTTATCGTAATTACAAAGAGCTTGTGGGAAGGATCCAAAGTCGTATTGTTGAATAAAAGAATAAATTTCTTTCATTTGCGGGTCAGTTACAGCTTATTATGTCGTTTTTATCTTCTATGCATATCTATTGGGCTTCCATTTTTATCCTTCATGCTCAGATAGTTCATGACCTTGAGTAACTGATGAGAGGCTTCCTTTGGTGTTAAGGTGAAATGAAAAAGGGTAAGGCAAAAGTTGCATGGAAAGATATTTGTAAGCCGAAAATGGAAGTTGGCTTTAGGATTCATAGAATTAATGATTTTAACAAGGCTCTTTTGGCCAAGCATATTTGGAGTATTTTGACGCATAAGGAGTCGTTGTGGGTAAAATGAGTTCATTCCTATAAACTTAGTAGGCGAAGTTTTTGGATGTCCTATATACGGGGGATATGAGCTAGGGTTGGAGGAAGTTGCTTCAAATTAGAAGCACTATTCGGCCTTATTTTTGGTTAATGTTCGTAATGGTAAGTTAACTTCCGTTTCATTCGATAAATGTTGTGTCCATAATCCCATTATGCTCTTACTTTCTTTTAGAGAAATCAACCGTTCAGGGTTCTCTACTAAGGACTGTTTCTGACTTAATTCATAATGGGGTGTGGAAATGGCCTAGTGATTGGTTTTCTAGACATCATGAGCTGCTGCTTCAGGTCCATGTTTTGAATTTGATTGAGAGTGTGGAGGATGAGCTTTATTGGTGTGTTAATAATGGTGATTTAAAGCCTTTTGCGGTTACTCGTGTGTGGGATTAGATTAGATTGAGAGGGGATATTGTTCCATGGTTTCGTGTGGTGTGGTTTCCCCAATGTATTCCTAAGCACACGTTTCACTTTTGGCTCGTGGTTAACTTGAAGTTGAAGACACAAGATCAGTTGAGGCAATGGGATGTTGGTCCGGAGACTGACTTAAACCTCCTTCGGTACCCTTTCTATGATAATCAGCCTGACTCTCATAACCATCTATTTTTTGAGTTCCCGTTTTCTTGATATAGGTATGGTCTAAAATTTGTGCTTTAGGAGGAATGGACAATATTCCTTCTCGTCTACATGATGCTATCGGTTCCTTATTCCTACATCTAAAGACTCTTCAACAAGTAGTATCATTTCCCGTCTCCTGCTTGCGGCTACGTGTTATTTCATTTGGCAAGAGAATAATTCAAGACTTTTTAAGAAGAAGCTGAAGACATATGACCAGATTTATGATGATATTGTCGTCTATGTTCGGTTGAAGGTTCTCACATTGCATTTCAAGAAGAACTCTATGTGTGTTAGAAGTATTGTTTATAAATGGAAGTTGCTAGATCGGTGATCATCTACGACTCATTGTTTATCAATTAGATGAAAGAATGCATGTTTATCCGTGGTCCTAGATGGGAGTTTCACTTGAGAGTTATACTCTTTTTTCCTTCTTCAATATTTTTCCCATTGGGTTTTTTGGGAAGGTTTTTTAAGGAGACAATCTCATTTGGTGTATTATACTCCATGTATGTTGCTGCTGGATTGGCTTGGAGGCATCTGTGTTGATGCTTAGATTTCTCCGTATTGGATTATCGTCATGGTTTGTGTATTTCTAGCCGTTGGTGTGTTGATTAGTTGTCTGTAGCTAGAGTTGTTATCGTTATGTTGCATGTCATAAACGATTTAGTGGTTTATCAAGCGTTTTGATTGAGGTTAATGTGGTGTTTCAACCACATTCCATTTAATTTTTCTGTAATTAATATACTTTATCGGAGTAACCCTTTACCAAAAAAAAACATGATAAATAACACACCACATGGTTAAGTTGACATGTTATCCGGAAATGATAACACGTGTCACATGTCAACACATTTTTATCTCTGCGTGACACATAACACACTTTAAAAATAAATAAAATTAAGAGAAAATACTCCAAGTGATCATGTTTCCATACTCTAAAGAAGACAAGAAAATCGATTTTCCCATTTGAGTCAAGAATATCGAGACCTGAAATTGTAAGACCGTTCTACCACTAACTAAAGAAATGACACGTGCCATATTTGCTGTCACAAAACCATTAATGAAAAGGGTTGGGTTATTTTGACCCCCCCCCCCTATATTTTTAGATTGACCCTCTTATTTTTTTTGTTTTTTTTTTAATTTTTATAATTTTGTTTATATCAAAAAATTATAAACCTGAAAATGTGGAACAATAAATATAAAGTTTAATAAGTCAAACGCTTAAAACTGTCAGAAATACGAAACAGAAACCGACAAAAAAATGTGTTATACTGAAAAAAGTGGGGGACAAAGGGAATATTCTCCTATGATGTGACATCATAGTAGGGTTCCAATAGTACAACCCAATGAAAAAAAGTAGGTCAAGAAAAAGTACACACGTGGCCGAGCAAAAGTACTTGGGTCCACCTCTTTTATATTTTTGTGTCAGAAAACATGTCAATTGTCATTTTTAAACTGGTTTAAGTTGTTTAGCAAACTTAGGCTGGTCCCAGTCGCGACCTGGGACAACCTGCGCCACGTCAGCTTTCTCTCTCCAGCGACCTGGGACAACCCGGATGCCCCAGTTGACGACCCAAGGAATTTTTTTTTTCCTTTTAGTTTAAGGCACCAAACGGTCGGTTTTTTAAATTTAGATTTGTATACGTTGGAAAATGGGAGAATAGCAAGAGTAACATCGAGTGTTAAGAGAACCGATGTTCCCTTTTTTGGTCCAACGACCGATGTCCCAACCGAAACCCACATTCGAGGCAACCGATCTCCACATCGGTTGAACCTCCCAAATTTCGTTTAGCAACCGATTTGAAGTACTCGACTGCGACTAGCCTTAGACATTTTTTTACAAAAATGAGAAGCCAAAAGCATTTTTGGGAGTTTTCTCCAATAGTAAACGCTATGAGTAGAGTTAAATCAAATGGATTGCCCACATGTTGAATCAATTTTACTCTATAATATCCAAGATACAATATAGTTACTTTTAAGAGCTACGTAGAACTTCTGTATTCTAACTAATTACAACTGTGTCTTTTGTTGTTACTATTATCTTAATATCCCGAGTTACTAGATGGATCCACTTGATTAAGCTTAACTATGAGGACTTTGGTGTTGGCAATGTTGTAACACCAAGACATTAGTATTGTACAAAGGTGAAATCCCTAAGGGATATCGTGATTCCTGAGGCATCAATGACGAACTCATAACTATAGCAATACATTTGCAAGTTACTGTCAACACGTACTAAAAGGTACATCAATAGTATGCAATCTACTAAAAATATGAATTAGCCAGTTTGGCCCCAATAAACATGTATTAGTTCTGCCAGCCTATATATTTTTTTGCAGCATAATACATATTGAAAGGATAATTACTATTTTTAGAACCAAGTTAAGTAAAAAAAGAATGAAAATTATTTACTACAAAAGCTTTCAAGGAATATTTGCTATGCAAGGTAATCTAAAATATATATTTGATGATAAAGAATAAAACAACTTTATTCTTGTTTAGAAGCCAAACAAATAAAATACCCACATGTTGAATACAACAACTTTATTCTTGTTTAGATACTTAAATTGTGAGGCAATACCCACATGTTGAATCAATTTTACTATTGATGAGGTGCAAAATCGTATGATTTTTAGTGGTCGTTTAACCCTTAATTTGATGCACATTGTATGGCCTTAAATCCATTGTTTTTGAGCTTTAGATGTTTGGGAATGATATTTGCTAGAAACATGTGAAACTCAAACTCATTTGGACGAAGAACGGAAGAAAAAGACAAGTTTCAGTTTTGTGACCGACATCCGTCACTGATAACATCAAATAAGAACATATTTTATCAATATCCCAGGATTATTGCTCGTTTTTATAGTATTTTGATGATATTTGGTACTAATTTCTTGTTAATTTACATTTTAGTATTAGTCTGGAGCTATGAAATAGTTGTCATAGAAAAATTCGCAGAAGAAGCCAAAATGGGAAGATTTTGCATCAGTTGTATACATTGTATACCAGTTCCCATGTATATTACGTATACATGCTATTACCTGGTGGTTTTATTCAAGTTTGGAAGAGTATATGGCGTATACAAATCTATTTATATACGTCATATACATTGAAGAAATGGAGCCGAAAGTTGAAAACAAGTTTGCGTAATGCCTCTAAAAAATGATGTAGTATTTTGGTCATAACTTTTTCATACGACTTTCTTTTTAGGCGATTTAAGTTGCCATGGAAAGAGAAAAAAGACATCTACAACTTTAGTGTTTTGAGCTAAGTCTGCATCAGATGTATATGGCCTATACACCTTTATATGTATAAGGCGTATACACCTGCATGTTTATACGGTGTATTAGAATTTATGAGTATACGCGGTATACTCGACGAGTTTGGCCTTTTCTTATAAAAACTGGCCTAAAAATCGACCTAAAACATATTCAACCACTACCGGTCGAATTTGGACGGTTTTTTATACATTCTAAACCATTGCCAAGCTGCAAAACATCAAGAGATCAAGACTTATACATCATAAACATTTGTTTACTTCGGTTTGAATGTTATTGTACTTTAACTATGTTTAATCTATGGTTGAGCAAATCCACCAGAAAACCGACCTGAACAGACAAACTGACCTAAATCAGACCGAACCGGCCTTATTCGGTTTGGTTTCGGTTTTATATATTTATTTTCGTTTTTGTTGGTTTTGGTTCGGTTTCGGTTTGATTTGGTTTTTGTCGGTTTGAAACCCGAAAAACGACCCGAACTGAGTTATTCGGTTCAGTTTTGGTTTTGATACCAATTTCTCGGTTTGGTTCTCGGTTTGAGTTATTTCCTTTTTCAGTTTTTGATTCGGGTCAATTTTTTTCGGTTCGGGTCGGGTTTGACCCGATGCTCACCCCTAGTTAATCTTTCAAATTCGACTTTCTTGTGTTTTTCGTCTATTATTGAAGGCTAAGCACTTTTGTGCTTGCCTAGATGACTCTAATTCATTAATGACATGATTTGTTGCATTTAATTGGGCTTTGTTTTAGATAATTTATATGTGTGCTATATACTTACGCCTTTGATTTTAAATACCATGGATATGCGTTGATTGTAATTGATTAGTAGGTTGCAAACTGAAAGTTTAGAGCTTGAATCATTAATGTATTAACCAATATCACTTAGTGGTTAGCGTTATTATGTTAACTTAACGGCATTAAAAAAATGGTCAAAGATAGGGTTTATATCAAAGAATCACATACATAAACAAGGTCGGGAGGTCGAGATGATGGAAAACACAATACATCTTTAGAGAGAGAAAGTAGAGAGAAGGTGAAGAAAAGAATATGTTATTGATATGAAAAATGAAAAAACCTTACCACACTTTCTCACACCCCTCATGGAGAGTCATAAGGGGTATGTATAGGCCTATTACAATATGAGTTTGCCCCGTGTACATTAGGAGTCACTACGGGTGCAACTATATTACGTATCTAGTTTAATTCACGTATAAGACGTTATCTTCACAAAATAGCAAAGCTAACAGGGTTTAAGATTTAGTGAATGTTAAATTGGAAACTTATCTAGTATTAAGTGTACGAAAAAACACAATTAAAACAAGGTCTTATAGATTAGTTGGGGGTACTTATGGCTTAGATCACAACTAGATATCACCCTCGGCCGACGGGATAGATAGTTATAGGATAAAGTATGTAAGAACTATCAACTCGTATTAGATGTGCACTACATTAGACCCACTAACGCATTGTCCCCTATACTCTTCGCTACAAAACACCACTTCCCGAACCTTAAAGCTCGAACCTTTAACAACATTCTTAAAACAACGGTAACAAACTTTATTAACTAAAGACCCTTTGCCAATTCCGTTCGGTGTTGTGTTATAGGCTTACTATACCTATGTTTAATGAAGGTAGTCCTTGTCTGAGCTGTAATGCGCATCGTATGGACCAATGGGGGGATCATGCAGTTCACTGTTCCAGTGAAGTGGGTGTGAAGTTCATGCATAACCTGGTACGTGATATTCTTGTTGATATATGTTCCAAGGTGGGGATCATGGTGCGAAAGGAGGCTCCAATGGGGTTTCTTTCAAAGGTTGGGAAAGAGTTACGTCATGCAGACTTGTTATTATTCAATTGGATCTAGGGTAATGATGCATGTTTGGATGTGACTGAAATCTCTCCTTTTGCTGGTATTGATGCGTCTTCCTGGGCTCGGGGGTAGCTTTACATAATGCTGTGGAGAAGAAGAAAAAGAAATATGTGTCCAAATGTGAAGACAACGACTACAAGTTCATACCATTTGCTTTTCAACGTTTGGGGAGCTCGACGCGGAGGCTTTGGATACACTTTCAAGCATCAAGACCATTGCTGTTAGCCACTCAAATAATGTCAAGAGTGGTGCCTTTATTTTTCATATACTTAGCTTTTGTATTTAGAAAGGAGTGCGAGCCCAACTTGTATCTCGGCTTCCCACCAATTTCTTGTAAATCTTTTTGGTTTTCTAATGAAGTGATGTTTATATAATAATAATAATAATAATAATAATAATAATAATAATAATAATAATAATAATAATAATAATTAAAAAAAAATAGAGGTGGAGCAGACCACCACTATGAGGTGTGAAGGTTATCCTTCGTGCCCATAAAAACCAACGTAATACCCAAGATACAATATAGTTACTTTTAATAACTATTTATAACTTCTCTAGTCTAACTAAGAGAATTAGGTACCATGACTCAAGCTAAAATATTATATCACCGCCACCTCAACATTCTTATTTTTCACATTTACACACTAAAATATCCCCCCGTTCATCACTCAAGCTAAAACTCTCATTTTGAGACCCACCAATTTTGTTTTATTTTTTTCATTTTTTCAAACCAACTAATTATTCATTCATTCAGATAATATATAATTACAATTTGAAAATAAAAAGCATGCGAAAAAAATTAAAAAAATAAACAATACCAAAAAAATCAAACTATCAATAAACTAATTTTGTTGTTGATGTCGTTCCCGAAGATGCTCCATAAGATTTCCTTGAAGAGTTTCATGGATTTGTTTATCACGTAATTCTTTGGCTTTCCTCCGTTATACAACGCATCTTTCGATCTAAGAACGTTGTATATTTGGTTACGGACTAATATACAATTCGTTGAATTCACTTATGGCAAACTTTTGATCATTTAAAATCATGTAATGCAATAGGATTCACGTACATGATTCTTCGTAGCTTGTTGATAGTCCAAGCACAAGCCCGATGTTGTATAATTTCCCAAGGTCCTTCGAGGATAACAAAGCTATAACCAGCTATTATTAAAATGTTGCACTCCATAAGTTCCAATTATTTGGATACGAACAATAACAATGAACACGTATCTTTATTACACTTTGGCATACAATTACTTGGAATCACATAGCCAAAAACATCTATGAGCATTTTATTGATGCGAAAAAACATATGCCTGAATATCGGGATCTTGTTCGAGTTGACACATACGTTTCTCATCCAAATGAACCCACGCTTCAACACCGTCACCTTCTTGATCATCCATCATGATCACAAAATTTTGAGCTTCCATCTTTCCCACGCTTTTCCAGACTGGCTTACCCCAACCAAAATCAGCGTTCTGCCATGAAAACTTGCACCACGAAGTGAACGAGTAGGCGTTTATATCATTATCGCGGCTACTTTCATAATACTCCAGAAAGGGCTTTAGTAAAACCTCGTATTCTTTCCCACCAGGTGTTACTGGTTTAGCATTATTGCTATTTATTTTTTTTATTGACTCATGCAAGAGGTCATAGAATTCTTGGAGGTCAATGTTTTGCCTTTGGCGAGGATCAATTCGGGCAGTTGCTAGAGTGTAAAAATTACCACATAAGTTATTAGGAAACTTAGGGACTACTATATTTCTTAAGTTAACTGCTTGGGTGACAGTGGACACATTATTTGCTTTATCTAATCTCACAAAGGCTTTCCATAAGAGTGACCCAACAATTTGTACCTTTGAGGGCCTATTATGACTCGAGCTCCTATTATTATGTTTAACTTTGAGTGTTTTTCTCATCTCTGAGATTGCTTTCCCTTTAAATAAAAAAGTTCTAACTGAAATATTTACCCCCACCCTTGACTTTAGACCTACGCCCATATTTAAACCTCTT
This sequence comes from Chrysanthemum seticuspe, assembly GCA_019973895.1. Lineage (NCBI taxonomy): Eukaryota > Viridiplantae > Streptophyta > Magnoliopsida > Asterales > Asteraceae > Chrysanthemum > Chrysanthemum seticuspe. Next base: position 37,439,083 of record BPTQ01000008.1, read on the forward strand.
TTTGGATAGTGATTTGGATAGTGATGAGCCACAATAAAATTAGGAGAATGTTCACTTAATTTTAATGTGCTGTCGATTTCTTGGCTTATAGTGGCCCAAGTATCAATGAATGTGCACATAGTTGACATATCTGCGAATTTATGTGAAAAACTCATACCAAGAGCAAAACCACCGCACTTGAAACTTGTGACTTTAGCTGATAACAATGGATGATGAATTTCACCAGCTTCATTGAACTCACGCACGAGAAACTTGTTTAGCATACTAAGTTTTAACTCCCACGCAAGGCCTAGAAATTCCGTGAGTTGGAAAGTTGCTTTGGCTTGGACATATAGAGCACCTTGATCACTACAATCAATGAACGAATTATCACTATCACGCACAAATCTCCCGGCTAATGGGTAAAAGATAGTTAAGGCTTTTGATAGTGAAATTTCTAAATGATCAAAGATGTTGACAGTACTATTATCACTTTGCAATGCAGACCAGTAGAGAATGAGAGGTATGTTGATGTCTGCTTGTTGCTCATCAAAGAAGGAGACGTTATAGTCTAAGTAGCACGGGGACGGAAACGGGAACGGGGACGGGTACGGGTACGGGTACCGGGAAACGGCAACATCTTAAAATTCAAGAAACGGATACGGCGGGGAAACGTCTATGTGTTTTATACTACGTAATATTTTAGTATATGAAAAATTGTCTTTCAAAAAAATTACATAACATTCTAAAATCCGAACAAATATTACGCAAAGTCTACTAGTCTAAGCAATTTAAACTTAAGTTACATGTCTTACAAAAAGTTTGTAAGAGATTCTACTAGCATATTAAACCTATCTTCTTCTTTTTTTATCTTAAATTTAAGATAAATAGTCTACCATTCTAGCAATTAAATATTATGTACAATACAACTAGTAAACTACTGTTATCTCCACAAGTTCAATATAGTCTAGCAATTAAATACAATACAACTAGTCTACTAGTCTAGCACTTAAATACTATACAACTGTACACTACTGTTATCTCCACCATGCACCTGTCTTCTTTTTCTATCTTAAAAACCAAACTCAAAGACGATAGCAGCCACTTTCAGAACAAACTACTCCTCAAAAATTCACAAAGATACATAGTCGATCAACATTCATAGTTTGATTCATACCTGTTCGTGAAGATAGAGGGACGACGACAGAGGGAGGCCAGAAGATAATGCATAGGTTTTAATCTTGATCGAAGGAGTATATAAATAAGTTGCCGTCAAAAAAGGGTTTAATGGCCCAGAGATTAAGTAAAAGTTTTAAAAGGCCCAGAAACGTGATTATAAGGCCGAGAAACGTTTCTCAAACGTTTCCTGCCAAAGGCAGGGGCACGATGAATCTGATATTGCAGAGGAAGAAACTACTCGTTGTTCGTCTGTAGTTGTATGGAGAGTAAGAGATGACCAGACGTAACGTTTCACTATTATCATGACAGTTGTAGAAACTAGTAAATCTTTAAAGTGATAGTTTTCGGAA